>OY744493.1:5928602-5985297 GCA_963556185.1 Pseudopediastrum boryanum
CCCCATCTCTTGTGGAGCCCACTTCTCTCCTCTCCACACAGCCTTCACACGCAACCCGCTTTTTGCTTTGAATTGTGTTTCCCAGTTTACTACTGATACCAACTGAAATCTGCTGCTTGATGATGTCACCTGTGATCAGATAGCCAAGTACATTCCTCGGGGTATGATCATCCAGCACCAGGGAGCTCAGAGGGCAGTGTATGTGGAGACTCCTGCTGCTGCCGCAATGTCTAGACACATGCCAACACATCACAACACGGCGTCACACAGGCTGGTGGCATCACCTATGACAGGAACATGTGTCAAGGTGGGGGAGAGGGAGGGGCTGGCTGGAGGGAAGGGTGGTGGAGGGGGGAGGGAAGGGAGGGAGAGAGGATGGGGAAGGGGATGGGTGGGAGGAGGGGGGGGGGAGGGGAGAGTGGGGAGGGGAGGCAGGAGCTGGCGGAAATGGGGGATGAGGGAAGGCCAGGAAAAGGGAGGAGGATGGGAGAGAGGGTGGGAGAGAGGTAGGCAAGCAGGGAGAGGGCAGCTGATGACTGGGTACGGAGTGAGTGGTGAGGGTGATGCTGGGGGGGCAACACCAGACTTCTTTGTGGTACCTCAATCGTCTGTCCATAAGGAGCTCCGGTGGGGAACACATGATCTTTCATTATGGGTGATGGCTAGTGTGATGGTGCAGAGTCTAAACTGTTGGGGTGAATTCAAGGCGCTGCCTCGGGTTAAAATTGTACTAATGTTATTGCTTACAGTCCAATTCGTTAAGTCTTGGGTTCCAATTGTACTAAAGGCTTGCTAACACTCCAATAAATTGAAGGTTCTCATTACAAGGCAAAGAAATGGTCTAAAACCAAGCACTGCAACCCGCAATATTGGCCCACCACTTGTTTAGCACAATCTGCTCTGCTAGATGGAGATTAGCAGGTGCCTGCCTGAACGTCTGTAACTTATCAACAAATGTTCTGTGGCAGTTTGTTCACTGGTCCTGAAGGTGTCAATTGATGGGGATCTGCTGTAAGCTGATGCATGCTTTCCTAACAGATGAGCAGAAGGCCTGATGCTGGATCTTAAGACATATGAGATGTATCACTGCACAGCTCTCAGACTGTGCAGCACGGGCCACATGACTGTAACCAGTTTGTGATGGTAGTGTTTGTTGAGAGAAAAACTCACAGTTTTTATACAATGTGGTATAGGATGCAGTATCCGCAACCACCCCTGACCCTCCTTCCCCTTCTCCCTTACCCCCTTCTCCCCCTGTGTTCTGCTGTGTCTGCAGCTATGTGTTGAGAAGGGTTCAGAGGTACGTGTTGGAGACGACCTGCTGATCATAGAGGCCATGAAGATGCGCAATGCTGTGAAGGCTGAGAGGGAGGGATTCATACAGGAGGTCATGGTCAAGGAGGGACAGCTGGTCACCAACAACATGCCTCTGCTCAAGCTGTGGTGATGCTGAGGGGAGAGGGCCCTGGGCAATTGAGATGAGGCAGCACTAGGGGCTTCTCTGTGCGTGATCTGTGTCTCTGGCAAGATGACTTTTGGGTTGGCCTTGTGAGCAATGGATAGCGATAGCTTGAACCCCGACGAGGCTGTGGGCAACAACTGTTTATGCACACGGCATGTCTGTGGAGTTGGGAGTTAGAAGGCAGGAGATTGATTGAGAGGTGGTAGGGGAGGGGGTTGTTTCGTTGTGGTAGGAAAGCCTGCCTCCTGTGCATAAGCGCTTCGGGGGGTTGTGCACCGCATGGAGGGTTACTGGCTCAGTAGTCTGCTTGAATGGGGCTGCATGGTAGTGGATTTTACATGTCCAGATGCTGTGCTGTACGTCAAAGTTAGTGTGTTAAACTGCTTGGCTTGCTGTTGAGTGGGTCAACTGGTCAGCGGATGGCAAGTCGAAATGGGCTGGCCTGACATACATTGGCTAGCAATGGATCTAGGGTGGGCTGGTGGCAGCCGCTGTGTGAGTCTTGGACAGGAATTTGAGTATGCCGTTGGAGCGTAAGTTGGCTCCTTGTGGGTGGCGCTGCCGCAGCCCTGCTTTGACGGGGCCATTTGGTAATGCTAATGGTAATGGTATTTGGCAAACGGGCAAACACGCCTTGGGCCTTTGGGGTCCTTTATAAAAGGTATAAAGGTACTTGAGGATTGGCACTAGTTTTGCATCCGCGGGGTGGGATGCTCTGGAGGAGCTATACATGTTATGAGAGTCATTGCGCGGGATGTACACAGGAAGGGCTGACAGAGCCCGGGCATGAATCTATGACCCAGAAGATGTGGCAGGGGGAGGCCGATGGCCTGATTAGAGCCAGCAGGCATGCAAGAGGGATCACCAGCGTTGACTTTGGATCAGCTGGCGTGCACAGACTCGTTCCGCAACGCCACCCCCTTATTCCAGGGGCATCGAAGCAATCCAGTTGCATTTGTAGACTTGAAGTAGCTTAAACGAGTATTCCTTTGCGCACAGAACGCCCATGGATCAAACGCAGGTGCCCTGCAGAAATTCTTGAACGATGCGGCCCCTAGATTGACACCGAAACTTCTTGGGTTAGTTGTGGTCCCAATCGCAGACTATCCAAGCCCTACATCATAGGAAACGGGAAATAATCCGCATGATCATTTAGAACACAACTCAACGGCCATGTAACTGACGTTTCTGAGGGTGCCGGTGGCCACTCCAGCGAGCCCCAACTCCAGCGTGAGCGAGCTTGCCGGTGCGACCTTGCCGCGGTGCGCAACTACTTCCCTCTTACTACGCATGAAAAGAGGATGACATAACAGCAATATTCTGAGGCATCCTCGCATAGGAGGACCTGTCAAGAATGCTTGCATATTTTGGTCCTAGCATAGCGTGTAAGCGACGTGACCAAACTGGCAAGCACTCCTTGCAGTATGAATACTCGTGCTTAAATCTTTTCGTTGTAATCTTTATCTCAATTCAGCCCGAACCGCCTCGGAACTACCGGGCCGCCAATGTCGTTCAAAGCCATGTAGTTGCACTGCTAAGCACTTACGTGCCGAGTGTCACTCCAAGCATAAAGAGCATATCCATCCAGTACAAAAATAGCGCTGAATGACAGAATACCACATGGGTAGCCACATGGGTAGCCAAGACGCAGCCCTCTTCCCCTAGCTGTCGTTGTGCATATTTGCACTCCACCATTGAGCGGTGCAGGTCTCTCTGATGATGTGTGTCAAAGTAATCATCTGATGGTTCTGCCTCCTGCTCCACAGCGTCCCACCCCCTCCCAGGCCAGGTCAGCTTCACTCTGTGGTGCACCCTCCATGCCTAGAGCCTCTTCAACCTGGCAGCAGCAGCAGCAGCAAGATTCCTTTGCATTAGCAGGCGCGACATTACTTATTTTGGACAGGCATCAGCAACACACAAGATTGCACACCTATTTGAGTGTGGCGTCCAAATCAAGTCCCAGAGTGGTGGCTTGTTGATGGACTGGAGCACAAGATATGTTGCATTTTGCATAAACAAAATGCGGCACCCCTCATCAGTAGCTGATGATGAACATGCAGTTTCAATTTTAGTTCACAATAAAGGAATACATAAGATAGCTTCTCGTTGATGGACATTAGCTAGCTTATGGACCAATGCGTATTCGATGCTGTACAAAATCACATCATACAGAGGTCAATAACCTGCATAATGCGACTACAGTACAGATTTCAGATAACGCAAAAGGCGGATGTTGAGATTGTGGGCCTAAGTAATGAATCACCAGACTAGTACTTCTAGATTTGCTCATCAATCTAGGCTGCTGCAATGTGGAACGCTAGGTACTGTGCGCTGTTATGAACCCACTTTTTGACCCCCGTTTCTTTATCACTGAGTCACAATCATGGGATACCTCCTGAAAAAACTTGTCCTGCCACCTGGAGCCAGTGGCTCATGCACAACAGTAGGTCATGCACATCACTGCCATTTGCGGCACATTAAAAGCAAAAAGCAGGGCAGCAGATATGCTCTAAGCTGGAAAATTGAGCCAGAAAATGCCAGGAACTACAGCAGTGCACTTTCAGCTTTCGCTACCTTTCAACTTATGTATGCTAGTGAAGACGTCAGACCACCATTACCACTCACCATAGAGGAGGCGCAGTCTCCATAGTAGTTAAACATCTCCTGCTGCTTGGCGGGCTTGCCCAGCCCCGCCTCTACCTCCCAGTCTGCCAAGGGACGGGCCCGGGGCGCTGGGCCAAGGAACTCCTTCACAGCCCGGACCCTGCGCCTCTTACCCTGACTGCTGCTGCTGGGCTTGGTGGCAGGGGCCTGGCTATGGACATGCTGCTGCTGTTGTAGTTGCTGCTGCTGTTGCTGGTTTTGCTGCCGTTGCTGGTTCTGCTGCTGGTTTTGCTGCTGTTGCTGCTGCTGGTTCTGCTGCTGTTGCCGTTGCTGCTCTCGTAGTTGTTGCTGTTCCTGCTGCTGCTGCTGCTGGTTTTGCTGTTCTTGCTGTTGCTGGTTCTGCTGCTGTTTCCGTTGCTGCTGCTCCTGATTTTGTTGCTGTTGCTGCTGCTGGTTCTGCTGCTGTTGCCATTGCTGCTGTCGTAGTTGTTGCTGTTCCTGCTGCTGCTGCTGGTTTTGCTGCTGTTGTTGTTGCTGCTGCTGCTGCCGCTGAAGTGCTGGCGGAGGACCAGCTTGGTGGTGCTGGTGGTTCCGCCCTGCTATGACAGGCACACCTACAAGTTGCATGTGTCCGTCAAATGCTTGCTGCGCTTGCTGCAGGGAGCAGTCAGGCAATGGTGATGACCCCTTGACAAGTTGTTCATTGCAGATGGCATGCCGCTGAGGGGCCACTGCCTGTGACATACTGGAAGGACTATGGCAAGTGACTGCAGCGGCAATGTTTAGCAGTTGCTGATGCTGTTGCTGTGCCTTGGCAGCTGCAAGGTTTGGACCCATCTGTCCACCCCTCCCCGGGGCAGCTTGAGCTGGCTGGGTTGCGAGGCCATGGCTTGTTGCTGCAAAAGGATTCTGCTGTTTTAGCCTCTTTGCAGGAACTTCCACTACAGGAGCATTCAACAGGGCTGCTAATGTAGACTCTCTCCTTGTGATATCCGGCTTGTTCTCCCTGCATACGCCACTGACTGTTCTTTTCAGGATGAGGCCCTTACACAACTGCCAACGCCCTGGTTCTTACGCACTTGTGCTCTGTGTGGTTGTCTTTGCTGATGTACCGCTTTATGCCCTTCTGCACACCCATGCTGGACTCCTGGCCAAGGGACGTCACGGCTAACGAAGTAAGTTTAATAAGTCGATTATGCACATATAGCGCTCCCCGGGGTGGGCTAACTGTGAGGCGAAGGCCCTTCGCCCAACACCGACACTTCTACCGATGCCCCGTCGAGCCTAGGTTTTCCGTCAATCCAAAAGGCAGAAGACCCAAGAACCGCCACCTTAGCAAGCCACACGTGTTAGGTAAGTTGATAGTCGGCCGTATAAGGTTGCCAGTCAAGCGTTCTGCTCAAGTGACCTAAGTCACTTCAGACGTTTTCAAATCTAGTGACTGCAGTGCCACAGGCAGAGGTCTTAAAACCAACCCAACCCAACCAAGTTGGTTTAAGACCTCTGCCACAGGTCAGAACCGACGGTTGACCTCAGCCTCCTCATGTTGCCCCTGCCAACTACTTCACCTGAGTTTGAAGTGGTCGGACATCACGCTCTAAGCAAAGACCATTGTTCTTGCGGCAGGTGAGCTCATAAAAGTCCAGTAGTGATCATTCCCCAAGACAGAGCAAGTGCCCTAGTGCACAGATAACCACTGATGGAGCCACGCCTGTGCCATCTACTCAACACCAGACAGCCTCCTCAGAACGGCCCTCCTAGAACGGCCCTCGCTAGGCTGAACAGCCCTGTTGAGAGCTCCTTTACGAGCTTGCCACCAACTTCTGCTGTGCTGACCAAGTCTTCCCTGGCTCCAGCACCACCGGGCCACTGCCTGCCACAGAGGGCTCTATACACAACATCTCCTGCAGCATGCAGAGAGGACAAGAAGCGTGCAGCATTCTGGTGAGATATGTCATCTGCTGACTTGAAATCATTATTACATTGCATGATATGCCTTAGCAAAAAAAGTGCCATAGGGCCGCACCTCCAGCCGTTCTTAAATAAAAACAGCGAGGTGGAACAGAATACGGGTTGTTGTCGGCATGCAACCATACCGTAATAATGCCTAAACATGAGGTCCAGCAGCTAGGTCGATAGCACCCAAAACCACCATTGCCCCAATGGGGGTAAGAGCCTCCCTCCTACTCTGCTGATGTAACACCAAACACACCGCTGTTTCAGAAGCGGGTCTTTTCTTTCTTACTCAGTTCTAAGTGACGGCCTGAAGGAAGTGAGAAGGATGGAATCCATTGGGTTAGTACTAGCGCCCTGCTGGTTCGCCATGCACTTGTCCTGTTCTACCGAAGGGGCGGTTGGATGTCTGTGTGGGTCAGTGCACGCGTTGCTGATGATCCTTCTGCAAGCAAGTCTGATTGAAGGTGGCACTGGAAAAGCATGGCCCTGTCTCTGATGAATATAGAACCTTCGAACAAAAAATAACTTGCAGAAGTCCCACCGCTGGGAGGTAGGGCACAGGTAGTCAATGCAAAGGAGCATGTGTACAAGAAAAGCAGGGTTCTGTCATGCGGTGTTGGATGGGAGAAAAGCAGAATGCAGAGACCAATGCAAGTTGCAACCACCCCCCCAAACCTGCTGCCTAAGGAAATTTGGCAACACCCTGTCCTCCAACTTAGACTGTGATCGAATCAGCATGGGTCATGACTTTTATCATGTAATTTGCCTTTTATATTCCTTGTTGCCGGTGCCTCGTGGGAATTCTTCTACGTTAGAACAGAGAGAGACATCACATCACAGGAAATGAACTTTGCTTATCCTAGCTGGCCTCCGTTATCTCCTTGAGGCAAACTATGGCAAGAACTTGTACCTGGCCTTTAATGGTTACTGTTATCCCTCTCACCTTGTACTCCTCATCCCCAAAGTCTCCCATGGACTTAGACTTGTCAATCCAGGGGTTCCACACCACAGCATCAGGGAAGTTCACCTTGTGCACTTCCAAAGTGGAAGAACCAGATTGAATCTGCAGCAGCATTGCAGTGTAGTTTAGGTACATATTAGCACTGTCATTGCCCATAACTTCCTTCCTTGACCCCCCAAGGAAGCCTGGGTGGACGAGATAATGAAAACCTTCAAATGAAGGCTTCGACACTGGATGGTGATTTTCTATTGGTCTTGTTTGGTTCCCCTTGGTGTGCGCGCCGTTGCATCTAGCCTCAGCTTGTGTGTGGCAAATCCACCATCGGTTGTGTGGCTTCGTGATTGTGATCAGGAGCCTTGTGTTTATGGCTTAGGTATGTTTGGCCATTGGCATAGCTGGTCTTGCGTTTTGATTGATTGATTGATTGATGGTGATTTGGGCCTCAGAACCCCTGCCACAGCTGCAATGGATAATCAGGTGAATTCTGCTGCATGGCATTTGTATTGTTGCTGTGTGACTCCCTGCTTGAGCATTTGTGCTGACTGCACGGCTACAGATGCACTTAAGTACTGAAGAATCCCATCCTGGGTGGTGTTTCATTACCGTGATGGTTGACATGCCATCCTTCGGTGCAGGGCCCACAGCAGCTTATCATCAAGCGGATACACAAGCAGCATGTTGCATTTACTGCTATAGTAGGAAGCGGCGCCGTCATTCACACAACGCTCCAGACTGTCGGGCTAACTCATGATCAACAAAATCAAGCAGTCCACACATCCCTGTAGACAATGAAGCTTAGTGTCATGATTCGGGATGTGAAGGAGAAGGTAGTATAAGGCACCGGGTTAACTCTGTTACGTACGTCTGTCCTTCCCTACCTTGATGACATCAGGTGCAGCCACATAGATGCGGTCCACCTCCTTATCAAACACCACAAGCCCCTCCTGCACCACCTTGGCTCCCCCTGCCAGACTGTCAGTGTAGGTGGTGCCCTCTAGACCCAACACCTGCACCTCAGAGATGGAGGGCACTGCAAAGTAGGTGTGCAAAGCGCAGGTGAAGGACATGGGGAGGGACCCTGGAGGGAAGGCAGACATGGAGGAGGGGAGGAGGAGGGAGATTAGCAGGATAAACCGGGGAATGATTGTGGTGCCATCCGTTGGTATTTCTCAGGGCAAGTGGGGCCCTATGTGTTGTGAGCTGTCTAATGCCATTGCCTCTGGTGAGAAGAAGTGGAGGTGACATAAGGAGCACGCGTGGACTAAGGTTTTGAAGGTACAGGATTCTGCTGATGACAGTCAGACTTACAAGCTGAGCATTGCTGCAGTGCCAACCCATGTAAATGATCGCCAGCTGTTTAAGATATGGGTGTACGGCAGCTTTAAGTAGCCTTACAACAGAGGCAATACACACAACGAGGACCCGTGCACTGCCCCATCACCCCCACAGAACAGCCAGACAGACCATCATTCAATCAGCATGCTTCTCCTAGTTTTCTTTCAACCCCTTCCTGCATCTGTGACACACTATCTGCCTGACACACTCCCGCACTCCTCTGCCATCTAACAATGCCGCCACGCTTCCTGGGATGCTACTAACTGCCTCCTTTATGCATTCACCCTTGCTGCTTTACTTCTTTGTAACTCGAGGATATTCCATGTACCCCCAGCATGAACATGTGGTGTAGTGCAAGCAGCACCAAGGAGCCCTTGGTAGTCGTCCCTGAGGCAAGGGACAATTATCCCACCTGAGTTGAGGACCTGCAGTTCCTGTGTGAATGTTCCTGGTCCCAGCTCCACCTTGACCTGCAGTTCAAAGGGATGAGGGTACTTGGCATCTTCAGCTCCACTGGCGCTCAAGCTCTGCAGCAGCCATGGCACAAGGGGATAGCTCAGGTTAGCAACTGGACTTGGAGAGCCGTTGGAGATGAAGTTCATATCACATCTCTACACACGGCCAGGTTCTACTTCCTTCACCATGGCTGGGCTTTTATCCAAGGTACAGCAAAACTGAACTGCATGACAGAGTGTGACCAGTATAATGCAATTGCATGACAGGTGCATGCAGCAGGCTTGCATGCTTGACTCGCTTCCCCAACATATATCCCTGTGCATGATCATATAAATTGATGTGTCCTTGGAGGAGCAATTGTTTTGTCCAGCCAAGCTGCTGCTGGGCCCAGCTGGTCTCACCAGGGTGACGCTGTTGCTGCTGCCTGCTGTCACTTTAAACATGCTGTTCCTAGCAAAGCCATGCTGCCCCAGAGGTCCTAGCTGGCCAAACTGAGGGAAGCACACTGGTACTCCACCCCTGCAGTGCAAACAATGAGACAGTTACAGTCACCTGGGTGCCGGTGTTAGCAGGAATGCTCTAATAATCATGTCTGCATTGTTCATATGGTGGCGCTAGAACATGGGATAATGTGATGCTCCTTGGCAGCAGCACAACCATTGACACTGTGATATTGTCTGTTCACATACCTGATTGCTTTTGGGGGTTTGAAGATGGCTTGCTTACTTGTGAATAGCAAGTCCTATATGGAGAGTAGGCCTGGTCAGCCAATTGCGTGCACGTAGGACCCAGCTGCGCATGTTGACTAGCACACCTTGCCCTCTGCCGTCTTCCAGCTGACCACGTGGGCTCCATGTAAGTATACTTCAGACGTTTCGCCCTAACAGAGACTGCTTCTGTCAGACAGTGGCCCAAAGGGGCCAGAGCCAGGGATTCGTAGGTATCGGTGCATCACCTTTTCGCTGTGCAGAACCACCTTATCCAACCCGTTTGAGGGGTCTTTGATGACCTCTGCCATGTCCCACGGTACGCTCTTTCCGGTGAAAACGCTGGTCCAAGGTACAGCGACAGATCTTGAGTTTTCCCGGCTCTGTAAGGGAAGCGCGATGTGCTGCAGGCTCTATCCCGTGCATAGTGTTCGTCCTGGAGTACTTACGTGGACCCATCCTATGGCGTAAGCTTTGGCTTCGACCTTGAGGCCACCGGTTGTAACCGCTTCGTCACCCGGACCCAGCTGACGGCCTCTTTCAAAGCATTTTGTATGTATAGGACGATAGCAGACTTCAGGGGACTTCAGACTTCATTTTGTATATTGCCCGCTAGCAGTCTCGTGGGCAGCTTCTGCATTTGTCTTTTGGATGAGTGTGTGTAGGGGATTGTGTACTGCTGTGGTCTCTCGACAGACTACCGAGACCGATGACTACGTTGTACCTGCTACTGCAATTGTGAACATCCAAACAGAACAGCAATGCGCCACACATGCAGAGCTGAGAAGCAGACAGCTGGGTGATATGAGGCATCTTGAGATGTCCCGGCGCCTTATGGGAACAGTCCAGCCTACATCTGCCCTAAAACATGCCTAGACTGTTTAGGGCCCTTTGCCGATACAAGGGAAACCATGTAGTTTAGGCGATGCTAGGGGTCCTAGGGTTTCAGGCACACCAGATCTTTGCTCATCGGCCTACACTGCAGACGACTTGATCAGCTGATTTACATATGTTGGTTCAAATACATCAATCATATTCACATACCACATTCCCCGACGAGTAGGCCCCACACTCCTGCTGTGCTGTACTTCACGACATGACTTCATCTGCAACAATGTTGAAAACATCAGCAGGAATTTGGGAGCTCTAGGTGTAATCCCATTGGCAGCTTCAGCAGGCAGGACTTAATCCCGTCATTCAAAGCACCATAGACATTCCGATGCGGGGCGACAATTAAGCCGTCAGACATACCAGCCGGGTACAACTCTAGCAACAGATGCCAGCCACTATCTGACGGATCTGCAGAAATCACCAAGACACCCACTGCCGCCAGGAGCACATGAACAGTGCAAAAAAGGGCTTGCTGGAAACAAACCATCAACTATTTAATGAACACGGACCAGCACATATCCAACTCAACTGCTCCCATAAATCACCTAGTCTGCTGCGGGACCCTAAAACAAACGACATGCCCTCAGTCACTACTACCATAGAACACAATTCTACTAGACATCCCTTTCGCAGCTACTCTGCCACCATGACCCCATAAGACAAAGCTCAGACGAAGGATACTTTGGTCAAAAGTGCATTCCATGGTCTAGATTGATGGAGACATGTTACTGGCGGCCACAGAACAAACAGTATGCATACGCTCACATACACATACAAAGCAAGATAGAACATATAGAGATGCCGTAAGAATATACCAGCCCCAATAGCATTGACCGAAAGACACTCAAGATCTGCTTATAGAGAGCAGGTGAGTTCTCAATTGGTGTCAAACATTAAAATGATACAAGGGTATGTGAGTCAACAACATGTCTTGTATGACCATGCAATCAGATGGATTGACCACTATGGTGGAACTACAGCTGAGACGGGTGCTGCCATATCACATGATGCATCACCCTCATCAGCGCCCTTAAGCCCTCTGCCCCAACTGACACAATTCTGCCATCTCAATGGCATGCCAACACTGCAAGGGAGACCCCCTTGCAAAACTAACCTACTGCTGTGGCTCAGCAAAGAGGAGTGAGCCAATAAAAGAACCAATGCCACTGACTATCTGCACCTGGTCTATGACCTCCGAAGCAACAAGGGCTGTACCTGGGGTCAACTTCAATTCAACTAAACAGGCATTGCCAGGGGATTTATTCTCATAACCCAGCCATCAGCATCTTCAGGTGACCTTGTCCTGCGCTACTGCGCCCTGACCCAACCAGCTCAATCTCAACGGCAACATAGGGCTCGCACGTCAACCAGGCACTGCTAATACTCAGCTCATGTGCATCTACGGCCCTTTCCCAGGCAGGCAATGGCAACTGCCTAGCAACATGGGCATACACTACAGGCGGCACTGCCCCAACCCTGCCTCAAAACCTTTTCCGTACCAACCCCGTAGCCTCATCACTTGCTTCCCTTAAAGTAACCCAGCAGCTGCTGGTGCTGTACCTTCAAGAAAGCCTGCTTGGAAATACCCATCTTCCATGCCTGCTGCTGCACAGCCTCCTCCAAAGCTTCGTTCATCTCCACCAAGCAGAACCCCCTCTCACCAAGGGGTGCTCCATTCCTGACCCCCTTCTCCAGACATTTCACCACCCTCTCAGACAGCCCCAGCTCGGACAACAGGGACCCTGGCACAAGCTTACAGTCGCCGCACTTAGCGCCATCCAGCAAGTTGTTGGAGGTGGTGTTGCTGCACCCAATCAAGTTGTACCTGAGCTTCCCTGTCAACAGGTCCAGCAGGGTCAACAACAGGCCACCCGCATCTCCCCCTGCCAGAAGTGGAAAGGCTGTACCACTGGCCACCTCCCCTGCTGGCAGACACCTCCCCTTAGCTGCTGCTACCTCATCCACCACGTACCCATCAGTGCCGCACCACACAGGGATCAGGCCATGCCCAAGGTAATCAAGGTCCAGCGCCCACCGCACCACGCTGCTGCATTCACCGAAACCAAAATCCGCCAGAAGTGGCAGCCCGTCATCCATCAGGATGTTGCTGCTCTTGATATACCCGCAAGAACACCCCCACTGTTTGGAATGCTAGCAGCTGCTGCACGAGGTACAGCGCAAGGAACAAGAAGTGGTTCAGCAGCAGAGCCCCAGTCTCACTGCAGTTCAGACCCCCCTGCGTCTTAGCCACATGTCCCTCCATGCTCCCCCCATCCGCTAGGGGCAGCACCAGCACCACAGCCACCTCCGCCCGGCAGCCGCCCATCTTCATGAAGTCTTGCGCTGCTTTGTCCCTCCTCTTAACCCACCTCAGCTCATCAGCAGCAGTTTTAAAGCTGGCTGGCCTGGGCAGGATGGCATCCAGGTGCTGCTGCAGCTGCTGCTCTGCCAGCCTCTCCTCCTCTGCCTCCCCCTCCTTCCCTGCTTTACCCTTGAAGGGCATCAGTGTTAAGGAGCAGGCACATCCCAGCAGACCACCAGTGCCCAAAACCCCACCAACGCCGCCAGCAGCAGCACCAATACCAACCCAGAGCGGTCCTGCTGTGAGCTCGGTCCGCTCAGCAGCAGCAATGGCGTTGATGCTGGGCTCCATGTGAGGGCCCGGGCCATTGAACCCGCGCTTCAGATCCCATGCCTCTTTTACGTCCACACGCTTCATCGCAACGGGCACAGGCTCGCTGGTGCTAGGGTCCTGGTGCAGGCCCTGGAACACATCACCCCCCGCCCCCGACCCCACACTTTCGTAGCTGCAGAAAGTTATGCTGCCCTCTGCCCGCTTGGCACTTATCAGATTAGCACCAATCACAGCCAAAGGCGTCAGCTCTTCGGCTGCTGCTTCAGCTGCTGCTTCCCCTGCTTCTCTTTATTGTTTGAGTAGATTGTATTCCTCAAGAACCTGAGCTAGCTGCTCATCCTTCAGGGCTAGCTGCTCACCCTGTAGAGCTAGCTGCTCATCCCTTAGGGCTACTTGCTCGTTCAGTTTCTTTATGTTGGCTGCCGCCTTGTTGCCCAGCTGCTGGCGTTGCTGCAGCTTTGTGGGGACTACAGACTGCTGGGGCTTGTCGCAACCAGCAGCAGCAGCAGCAGCAGGAGAAGGAGGAGGAGGGTTCATGAGGCTAGGCTCCGGCTTTGCTGGCACCACAGTGAGCTTGAGTGCCTTGTCCTGACCAGGAGCAGCAGCAGCAGAAGCAGCAGGGGTGAATGCCACCAGTGAGACCCGTGGTGCTGCTTTCTGCTGCTGCTGCTGCTGTGGTGAAGGAGCCTGGGGCTTAGCAGAGGGAGCAGCGGATTGGGCTGGACCAGGACGAGCTGCTTGAGCTGATGGTGCTGCTGGTGGAGTGGGCAGTGGGTCAGACCGCAGCTGATCCCCGCCGGTATCATCAGAGTAGTGCCGGAGGACACTAGCAGCAGGAGGGACAACTTGCTGCTGCTCCTGGGCCGAGGGTGGAGGGGACGTGGCGGTACTAGGTCCTGGGGGTGACGAGGGGGTCGAGCTTGAGGCTGATGGCTGCTGCTGGTGTTGGTCAGAGGGTGGAAGGGATGTGGCAGCAGATCCCGGGGGAAATGCAGATGTGGGGGTGGAAAGCTGCTGCTTCCTGATGGCAAGCAACTTGTAACCCACTATGATGGTCAATGCTGCCATAAGGAGGTCTTTGGTGAATACGGCCATGACCATGACGATGAAGACGGCACAAGTGGACCTTACACTTTGAAGTGTTGTCAACACCTGGGGTGGAGAGAAGGGCAATCATGGGTAAGAGGAACAGCTCATGGGGTTGCTTGCAATAAGGACATCTGACCTATAGCTAATATGTCTATAGCTTATCAGAGACCTGATAGTTGTAATCCTATGGCCTGCAGATAGTTCTGGTCTATACAACTTTACTTTCCAACTCAAAGGGAACGAATACAAAGAAACAGTCCAGCCTGCAATCTAGAGCATGTTGGTCTTTACTTGACAGCTGTATGTTGTAGCTCTCTGAATAGTAATCCTTGAAGGCTTAGTGGTCAGATTCAGTTCAGTTATCATAAACACGTATCTATCATAGCACTGATCTGTTCCAGCCTCCTCCTTCATGATAATGAAGGAAGAGGAGCAGCAGGCCTGGCTCCTTGGCACGTTGGGTCCAGAGTGCTGCAACTATGCTATGATCCCAGATTGACAAGCTTTGGAACTTGAACGCTAAACACGATGGGCACAAGTGGGCATGTATTGTGTGGAAGAAAGATACCCTTAACCATCAGGGGCAGTCATAATGTCTCAGGCTCAAACCCAGATTCCTTTTGAGCAAGCGCGATTTCGGTATGCGTCAGGAATGCCTGATGCTCATGCGTTAGCTGCCTCTATAATTACCATATGATACATGTGCATTAGACATGTCACTAACTGCATGACCATCTCCGTCAAAGCGTGCTGATGAAAGAGGCAACTGAACTGGTGGAAACATAACAGAGAAAGTGCCTGATTACATATGTGTGTTGGGAGCTATTTGAGAATCACGAATGATGGGCCCCAGGTTCATGCCAAGGAGGACTTGCATACAATTCTGCTGCTTACCTGGTGATTGGTGATGTGAGTTGCCAGACTTGCGAACATGCTGGCCCAGTGCACCGGAGGTGCATACGACGCACCACTTGCGCCACTCGAGTGCTCGGCTTTTGTTTCGGGCGCTGCATGACCAGCCGTAGGTTCACGCAGGAGAGAGGGGTTGGAGTAGGACACTCCGGGGTGCTGTGCAGCAAGGTGGGCTCGTGCTGGTTGGGGCACTCCGGAGGGGCTCCGACTGGCTTCCGTCCGCTGCTCCCTCTCCAACACCTGCTGCAGTTGGTTCTTGCGGGTCAGCTGCTCTTCCAGAGAGTGCGTGCTCGCAAAAGCCCACAACATCATCACTGCTAGGGCTACTGTGCAAGCTAACCCTGTGGGCGTGGACAGGATTGGGGGTCGCTCTTGTCTACGCCTCATTATATGTCTCATTGTAAGTCACTACGATCAAACTGCCTTAAGGCACGATGTCACAAAGAATGCACTGACCTGCCAGTCACCGGCTTGCGCATGGCATACAGGGTCATAACACTCTGAAAAGGATAAGGGAACCTCAGAATGCAGTTTGAATTTCTCTTTTACACCATTCAAGGCCCGGATGGGAACGACATATGGTCTTGAAACTTCCCCTATGTCTCCCGCTCTCCATGAGGGATGTAGCAAAAACCACTTGCTACAGCTCTGATGCTACAGCTTCACCACCGGGAGGA
The DNA here is from genome assembly GCA_963556185.1 of Pseudopediastrum boryanum. Taxonomy (NCBI): domain Eukaryota; kingdom Viridiplantae; phylum Chlorophyta; class Chlorophyceae; order Sphaeropleales; family Hydrodictyaceae; genus Pseudopediastrum; species Pseudopediastrum boryanum. Next base: position 5,944,288 of record OY744493.1, read on the forward strand.
GGGACTGTGGCCCCCGTTTGTGCCCAGAGGGTTAGCTTCACTGGACTTTACTTTTTAACGTCGTGTACTTGTTTCTCTGACCAAGCCGCCCTGTCAGATCAGCACGGTGGACCAATGTAGGATGTTACCACTTTAAGAGCTTGGCCCAAGTCGACTGAACGCAAAACCATGCATTCAGCGACAGCAGGGCACGGCCTGAGTTGTGCGTTGAATACAGGGTAGTCGGGAAGCCCAAAAAGGTATGCAATGAACCACAGCTGCTGCTCGAAAAGCTACAATACAATACATCCTAGGGGACTGGAACCCCCCCACAGGCACTAGCCCTGCGACCTTTACAGAGTCATGGGGAAACACACTACAGGCACCAGATACTACACAGATCTTCAAAAGCGGCAGCACGCGGAGTGAAATGTACTTATGCGACACATGCTGCGGCTGGCGACCATGCATAAATGCGCCCAACAGAACCTCCAAGCCCCAGGAACAGAACCCCCATGTCATAGCTGAACAGAATAACAGCTGCACCAACATGCAAACAAACACTTAAGCTAGTGGCTGCACACAAGGCAGCAGCAGCCATTGGCCACAAACCATGGGGCACCACAATAATCCAAAAGCTTTCTGTAGCAGCTAACCACATACAAGGGTGACAAAACGCAATTCAGTACTCCTATTTGGGAGACAGCAGCGGCAGCCCTATGCATTTGCTCATCCTCAAGCCCATCTGCCAACCATACGTGCATGCGGCAGTTATGCCTGCAGCTGTCCTGCTTACAAGGCATGGATGCATGCTGCCAACAGCCAGAGGCCAAGTGGTTGCTATGAGATGCGCCCCTCCTCCCTGCATTCTCCTTTAGCCCCATCCCACATGCAGCCAGCTGTGTCATGACTGCATGTGGCTCTGGGCATTGCCCCATGTGTTCCGTAGCACGTATGCATTTGATAGTATGACCTCCATGTTGGGTTCCCCCCAGCCCGCAGTGGGCAGCTTCTGCAGGAACATCATGAGCTCCTGGAACTCTAGCCCCGGCACGTCACGCTGCCAAGTGCCCAAGAAAGCTGCACATACATACACCTGCAGATAACAGAGTAATGAAAACTCATTGTTAAAAGGAGGTCTGTGGAAACTGGCACAGCAGACTGCAGGGTACAGTCGCTCGTCAGCATGAGACACACAGACCACTCACACAAGAAAGGACACCAGCTGATTCAGCACACATCCACATTGGCTCTAAAGAAGTTAAAGACATGGTCATCACAAGATTAAAGCCAGCAGAGTCCGGATACACGCTTGAAGCCAAGCAGAGTCCGGATACAGTCAAGCATCTGGGTGGCTCCTCCCCCCCCCCAAAATACAATCCTACTGCAAGATTACAGCACATACCAGGGAAATTTGTTTGCGCTGCACACCAACCTGTGCATGCCCTATGGACAGGGCATGATCCAAGTGCTACAGCAACTACCAGCACAACACATCCTTTTGCCTCAAACTACTCGTTTGCTCACCAGGAAGTCACTGAACTTGGTGCCCTCTGCCAAGTAGGTGTCCCAGAGGCGAATGGCGGCGTTGAATGGCACTTCCCGGATTAGTAGGCAGTTCACCCAGCGGAAGGCAAACTGGAGGAAGTCAATGCCCTCCTTCTCCAAGTGCGATACCACGGCTTCATGCTGCTTCCTGTGTGCGCAGAATAAGCAAGAGAAAATCGTCATGGACTTGATACAGCGCGGCAAGCCCTAGTGGAACCAAAAAGCATCGATACGATCAGGCATGTACACTCCGCGAGCAGTAGACTCATTATCCCAAAGACCAACCCCTGCTCCTGAAACCCCTGCAATACATATTGGATATCTGATTGTCTCTGGCTCTCGTCGTCTTAGCTCGTACTCTAGGTCTCTCTCTCAACACACACTGACAAACTGGTTGAAGTCATGTGGTGGGTGATATACAATCCGAGAGCTGTGCATTGATCTATCCATACCTTTGATACATATTAACCCAGCTCGTAACAGTTCACACCACCACCTTCCCTTTTTGACCTTCCCGTCACATTCATTGCACTTGCCGAGTACTTCGCCCTCCCTTGCTTGCTACCATATCTCTCTTTGTACTGCTTCCCTGTTCATAGTTCCACTAGCTCTGCTCCAGTTCCACCTACAACCCCTCTTTCCCCTGCCAAAGGACCCTGGCCCCCCCCCCTCCCCCAATCCCCATCTTCCTTTTAAATCGCCCACCTTCTCTTTGAGCCCATCTCTAACCAATTCCTCCCGCCCCTCCCCCCCTTCCCCATCACAGCCGCCAGCCCCTCCTTCCCTCCCTCGTGCCACGTTTTCAACTCTTCCCCCGCCTGCCTCTCCCCCTTGGCTGCTCTTCCTAGAAACTGGGGGGCGTGCCTGCATGACCAGCATGTTTCAAACCTTCCACCACTGCACACACCTCATAGCTGGTCCAAATAGTTCCTTCCCTCTCCATGAGACTGTAGTAATCAAAAGGATGAGTGGAGTACTGCAACAAATAGCTCCAGTCTCCCCCCACTGTATCCCCGCATCATCTCTCCCTGTTGCTCACCTCATCAGTTCCTTGAGCCTGAACACTGTGCGCTGTATGCCTGGTTGTGCATATGTGTAGTGGTCCTGGATGCTCTCCAGCAGCTTGCTGAGGCACCAGTAGCAGTCAGCTTCAACATCCAGCAGCACACCCTGCGGGACACAGCAGAACACCAAAGTGCAGGAGTAGTGCAGGAGGCCCCTTGTTATAAGCCAGGAACAGATGGGGCAGACATACATTCCCCAACACATCAATACACCAACCCGTGAGCCAACGATGGTGCACCATTCTCACACAGGAGGATCCATGCATATCGTCTCAGGTTTCTGCTATCAGTTGTCTTGCACTTCCACTCATCGTGAAGCTCGAGCCTGATACAGTGTACATATGACTGGAAATCCATGGATGGTCTAAACACATTCTGCGAGAGGGTTCAGTGTATTATTATGGGTGCCCCTAATTGCAGTTGTAGCGTATCTAAAAAGGCTATGGCAAGTATCGGAAGACTGCGCTTACTGCATCCGCAAAGGGGCTGGATTTCATAGACACCAATTCTTCAGCAGGCCACCTTCTCCCCATGGCTCACCTCTTCCAAGGCATCAGCTGACCACGTGTTCATGCTGCCAGGCAGGTGTTCTGACAGAAACACAGCCAGGAAGGGGGTCACCAGGTCATTCATGCCCTGCACATAGCCACTGGCAGGATGCCTGCACCCACAACCATGCAGAAAGCAGAAAGGTCAGAATGTACCACCCAACCTGAACGAGGAGGCTAGCAACCCATGACTAAGATGCAGCCCAGCATGCCCAGACAGCATCCAGACACCAAGGAGACAAATGCAATGTCTTCTGGCAACGCCTTCGAACAAATGCTTGATTTGAGATAATGCTTGATGTGAGATGCACAACTTCATACATGTCTTCTTGCAATGCAGATGTCCAAAAACCACTTTATGCGATGGTAGCAATGCAGCACATGACATCCACAGAAACTGCCAAGACCCATGCCTTCATTTATGACTTGCCATGCCAACCAAGGCTCACCGTATCCCCCAGATGTAGAGCATGCGCTCCAGGCTCTTCTGGATGACTGGTTCATGGAAGAAGGGAACCGTGGGGGCAGTGCGCGGCACATCTACACTAACCTGTATGCAAAACACCCAACTGAGATGCAGTGAGACAACCAGCTAGATTAGAGGCGACCCTGCAGAGTACCATTGGACAGCATCACCGGGCAAGGTGAACTAATTGGCACGTGCAGCACTTGCATGATCGAACAAATGCAGGTCAGTTGGAACTTGGAGCCCTACATGAGTGCTTTGCACAAAAAGGCTGCAAGGACTCAAGCATTTGGGGCCTGCCATGCGGCGACTTGCAACACCACTCAGAAACATCCTACAGATTGCAGCAACCGCACCCATGCAAATCAAAAGTCAGAATAGACATGGAGTAACTGCACTACTGTCCTGTTACGCCGGCAAGGCTGTGATACTCAATCGCTGAAGCGCATGCCAGAAGCAGCGACCTACCTGTCTCAAAGCCCCAACCTCATCTTCTGTCCGCTCACTGTTGGCAATGTCATAGAACTCTGGTACCATATCTGCATATTCTCTGCGCTTCCGCGCCAGCACAGCCGCCTGTCTGCCCCTGTTGGGAGGTAGGTATCCCAGCAGCAGGCGCCAGCACAGGGGCCGCAGCTCACCAGGTATACCTGACCAAGCCAGCTCACGCAATGCATCAAGGTTCACCTGCAGCACCAACATGGGTTACAGGTCAGCAACAGCTTGTTAAGACATGCTTCACCGCAGCCCACCTGGTGGTGGTGGAAGTTGACATTCCTGCCTAAGGAATACAGGGACTCACCGTAGCTGCTCAGCTAGCTGGTGCATGGCAGGAAGATGGATGCAAGCAGACATCCTGCAGCTTGGAGAGCTTCCATGAGGCTGCCTGGGTGGTAGAAGCAGTTCACACGGCCACCTGCCTCTTGTCATGGGCTGCACCAATTCAGTCTATTGCTACCCATATTGTTAAGACTTGCCTGCAATAAAGCCAAGGGCACTTGAGCACATCCACCTCTGCTGGATCCATGACTAGCCTGCTAAAGCTCACCACTTGTTCCTCTAGAAGCTTGTGAAACTTCTTCACACGTATTGATGAAGAAGCTCGACTGGAGGAAACCCCAGTGCCTAGGCTGCTGCTGCTGGCATCCCCCTCACTACCACCAGATGGAGCTGCTGCTGCTGCTTGTTCTGAGGCTCCTGCCTGGTTACTGCTGCTGCTGGCTGTTGCTGCTGGCGGTCCATCTGAGGGTGTGCCCTGCCTCCCAGCTCCTGCTGGTGCTGCTAGTGAAGATGTGCTGGAGGATGGAGAGGAGCTGGAAGATATGTGCAAGGATGTTGGAGGGTGGGCACCAAGCCGCAGCTGGCTGACAGATTGCGCTAGCTGTTGGTAGGAGGGGCTGCCACTTCGTTGTTGCTGTGAAGGGGTATTAGATGACTGCACATGCAGACACACAGGTGAGCTGTCACGGTTAAATACATTGCGTAAATCATGCCCACAGGGCTCCTCAGACGTCCTATGCACGGACTGCAGTCCACTGCTCTTGCCACATTAAGATCACTCATACCATCTTGCAGTTGCAGTCGTTGAGTTACATTAAACCAAGCATGGCAGACACCAAAGGCGAAACAGTGCAGTGCAGGACCTCTTAACAGTGTCAAGCAGCCTTGCAGCTCACCCCAGGTGTGTTCTCCTCTCCGCTGGTCCGTTTGGGCTGTCCTGGGCTGCGGTTGCTATCAAGGCCTGGTTGTGACACTAAGTCTCCCTCGGAACCTCCTCGGTTTATCTTCGCCTTGCCTGGCAAGCTCCTTGCCTTCAAAAAGCTGCATGACATGACCCTGCCCTTAGGCGCTCCTCTTGGAGGACGGGAGTGTGTCGCCCTGAATAGGCATACCTAGAGATATTCCGTAGGCCGTTTTCGATTACTTCGCGACCTGACTTGGCCTCACTATTCATGTCTAGGTATCTAGTACACTTCTTAGTGCTGCCCTGGCGTACATTCGCATCACGTAAGCAGCTTAATGAGCATGTATGCCCCCTGACCAAGTCTGACCATGTCTGTGATGAATACACGGCACCAGCGGGAGGGCTTCATATGCGTCCACATCCTGACAGAACAGAATTGGATTAGGTTCTTCAGCTGGACGACAATTGCCATAGCTGTTAGCAGAGCGGGGTTGCCATATCGAGGCCGGGTGACTGCCAAGTGAGTGCGGGTGTGAGTGCCACACTACAAGTACAGGGCCATGAGTGGACATCCCTGGAGCTTAGTGCTTTGGACGACCACATTGCAGAAAATTGAAGGCAGCGAGGGTGATGACTGATTAAGGGCCCGTCAGATGGGTAGTGCAGCTGTGAGGCAGATTACTCTCAACACGGTTGGGTGAGCCAGTTGGATTTACAGTCAGTCCAGTTTGATGGCAGTACCAGTAAGCAAAGGCAATGGCATTAAACTGCCCTGAGCAAAAGCATTGAACTGCTTGGCTTGCTGTTTGTTGCCACTGGCCACAGATTTGCGAATTGTGCAGCAACTTTGATTTACTGCTTGACATTTACCTGAGTAGCAGGTACAATTACCAAATACCAAATGGCAGGTACAAAGGCACGTCCACGAGCTGCGGCACCATACAGAGCCCAAGCCTTGAGCAAGGTATCAAATTGCTTGGCCTGCTGTTGACTGGGTCAAGTGGTCAGCGCATGGCAAGTCGAACTGGGCTGCCCTGATACACATTGGCTAGCAAGGGGTCAAGGCAGGGCTGGTGGCAGCCAGTGTGAGACTCTTGTTTGATACAGCAAACATGAGTGATGAATGTCAAAGAGCTGAGACTAGAAAGGAAGTTGGGGTGGAGTGCTGCTGATGCACCTTGCTGAGGTCACGCCTCGCATTGCTAACCTAAATTCTCTAAATTGGTGCATGTAAGTTCGGAGGGTCGGAGTCTGATACAAAGTTGTGTGCGACTCGTGGAACGGGATCTGTGAGTATGCTGTTGGAGCCTGAATTGGCACCTTGTGGGCGCCCCACTCTGTGTGTGTGTGTGTGTGTGTGTGTGTGTGTGTGTGTGTGTGTGTGTGTGTGTGTGTGTGTGTGTGTGTGTGTGTGTGTGTGTGTGTGTGTGTGTGTGTGTGTGTGTGTGTGTGTGTGTGTGTGTGTGTGTGTGTGTGTGTGTGTGTGTGTGTGTGTGTGTGTGAATCTTACATTGGCAAACCCATCGGCACGCGTGCGGTGCCACTCTGAATGGCCCAAGAGGTAATCTGTGAGCTGAGGCCCACCAGTCCCGCCCCTCAACAGACCAGATTGCTCACCGGTGGAGGCTGAGTTCCCACAAGTCCTGTTGCTTGAGAGATGATATAAATGATTGGTGACTTCTGCCTGCCTTGCGTGTGAACGTTTGCACATGCATGGCAGGAGGGCACAAGGGGTGTTGACGAGTTGCACATGTATGGCAGGAGGGCACGAGGGATGCGCACAGCATGCTTTGACTTGCTGTTGCAGACGCACATGGGTAACCTTGAAACATACAATACTAAATCTACCTTCTGCACCCACAACCCACCCAGGATCTCTAGATGCAGCAGGCCCACAAGACATGAGTTGTTTTTGTTGAATGCCACTTTGCCTGCAGGACATAAGACTTTTAGAGAATTGACTCGGAGGTGGGCTGGTCAAAGTCTCAGCACATTACTCCAACCAGCTGCAAAACTGGAACATCGAGAGTTCCAGAAACAGAAATGCTTGTCATACCCACTTTTTACATAGCGTGCTGGGGCAGCTTTAGGCAGCATAATTGCATATCTGCACCGACAACCAATATACCTTGTAACACTTTTTTGAGCCTTCATTGGCTCCCATGGGATGATGCCCTTTTGAGCTAGTTGGTAATCTGGCAATCTGGTAACATAACATAACATAACAAACATTTAAGGTGTGGCAACCGCCAAGGGCTGCTAGGTCGAACCGACCAAACACACCATCGGATGGATCCAAAACACAATGGGTTCCATACCACCAAGCAAATGGATACCAGGCAGGTATTCACTCATCTAGAGGACTTCAACCAGTTCATCCTCAGAATTATCACCAGAAATATCAGACTCCGAATCAAACATATCTAAATACTGATCTTCCGGAAGCAAATAATCAGAGTGAGATATGTTTCCCCAGACCAGGAGCACTTCCTTTGCATATTCTTGCTTCCCTAGGGCACTAGGGCACTGTGGCTCAGTCCCAAGCACTGCAGAATCTAATCAGTCTGTTCTGAAGTGTGTGTGGGGTTTTGCGGGACCTGGGTTTGGGGCGGGTGGGATACGGAGTTGGCTGGGGCCGGCGTGGCAGTTCCCTCACCAGGTCAGTTGCGCTTCTTGATAGCAAAACAGCCCACATGGACGCCGAAGAGTGCCGTACACATCACATCATAATATAAGTTAAGAAAGACCACTGCACAGCCCTGTAAGCCGTGCAGCACCCACTGCACAGCCATGTATGATAAGAGAGACCACTGCACAGCCCTCTGGGCCGTGCAGCACCCAAGCATGACTCCAACCGATTTCTTAGTGGGGTGGGTTGAGTAAGTGCAAGCAATAGAGAGCTACTGGGCTGCGAATTCGAGCGAGGCGGAGACAATAGACATGAGAACTTTCTTACACTGCTAACTCTGAAAGCACTTCCACTCGTATGCGGTATGCCTGGCCGTTATCTCCCCTTCCCTGCCTCCCCCCGAACCTAAACGAGTCCGAATGCATACACGAGATAGATTCCATCATATTTTACAGCTAAAAAACCCGGTTGGAGTCATGCTAGGGTGCTGCACGGCCCACAGGGCAGTGCAGTGGTCTCTCTTAACATTTTATTACAGCTACCTCGAGCAGACAGCTTCTCCATGCTAGCTACCCTTTGGCGCCAGCCTCACAGAGGCTCCTCTCTTACAACAGAGAGCAAGGTTGTGACATCCATCCCACAAGCATCATACTTGCGGTATTTGTTCCTAAGAGAGGCTAGGCACTGACTGCAGCAGGCAGATGCAGTTTTAGCCAGAATGGTCGGGAGAGAAGTCTGCAAGTACAATTTCTCCCTTGGTAGCAGTTTCTTCGGTGCACGATGTAAACTAATGCTGAAAACGAATAAATGCAAGAGCTAAACCATAATACCACAGGTGCTAGCGAGACCGATGTAAACTAGTGCTGCCCCAGCATCCCCAGCAATTGAGAGGCTAGCCAACCATGAGGCTTGCTTACCCATTACCAACATACACTTGTGCCATGTCATCGTCAGCAGCACGCCTAATCCATACCTAAAAACTGTCACATCCTGAAGGCATTGCAGGAGCAAGAACAGGAATTTGGCTGTTAACCATCCCTGCAAATGGCCAAGACCTCCACCCCTTCAACTGGCGTTCGTATCTTTTCCATATCCTGTGCGCACCGGAACCCCACTTACATCCATCTCCTCTGCATGGGGTTTTCACAGGAGACGCCAGTTTCACCTGCCCACAGCGCCACTAGTGGCATAACTCCGCAGCGACAAGGGATAGCGCCATCCAGCAAAACAGGAGTTCTGTAGGAACGGATCGTACTGCCTTGCAATGTCAGCATGCTGGTCATGAATCAGACCCAGCAGAACTAGCAAGGACTGGAAGTCCATGTCAAGGTGCTGCTTGGCGCCATACAGCGATGCAGAGGCAAACAAAAGAGCAAGTCAGAAGTTCAGCTTGCGCAATGTTCAGGAAGCGCACGAATAGGCTTGAACAATCAGGCACCGCGTGAACAATTAGGGACCGCGTGAACAGAAACAAGCAATTGATGCCCTAGTGGTGCAGACATGCACAGCCGTCCATTTACTACCGCAGGAGCACGGCTAAAATCGATGCTGTGACTACTGTGTGTGTGTTCCGCGTGGTAGATGTCTCCAAGTCCTGTAATCAAGATGTTCCCGTTCTTGCTACAACCCTGGCTACTGCTTTGAGGGTTCTACTTCAACCACCTCGTCACTCCAGGTTCAGCAAGGAGGTGGTTTGCCTTCGCATAGCTGTCCCCCAGACTCCAGCAGCTCCGCAGTTGTGCACAACAGTGTGCACATGCCCTCACAAGCACTTGCTTTACCTCTGGCCCCCTGCTACTCTGCTGCTGTGGTAGCCTGCGAAACTTCTGGTGGCCAGTAGCAGTAACGTTGGTTGTCGCCTTGAGGCGCCAAGGACCTTTCCTTAGTTCTTAGTTGTACCCCTGTTCACTTATCCAGAGCAGCAAGGATGGGTCTTACAATTTCAAAGTTGCTTAACCGGCTGATCGCCAAGAAGGAGATGAGGATATTGATGGTGCGTACGGTTGCTTGGGCCTGACAAGTAAGACGAGACAATGTACTGAGCCATGGGAACTGCTAGGTGGGGCTGGACGCTGCTGGTAAAACCACCATCCTTTACAAGCTGAAGTTGGGAGAAATCGTCACCACTATCCCCACTATCGGTGAGCGTTGCCGTTGTTGACCGTCTTTGCTATCTTGTCCAGCCTTGGGCTCATTGTGCATGGTTTTACAGGCTTCAATGTGGAGACTGTGGAGTACAAAAACATCAGCTTCACTGTCTGGGACGTGGGAGGTCAGGACAAGGTGCGGCATACGTCGCTGCTGAGCGGGAGCAATGGTGCAGGACACTCACTTCGGAATTTGATTTGCAGATCCGTCCCCTATGGAGGCACTACTTCCAGAACACCCAGGGATTGATCTTCGTGGTCGATAGCAATGACCGTGATCGCATTGGAGAAGCCCGGGACGAGCTGCTTCGTATGCTGAACGAGGCAAGTATCCATGCAGAATAAGCAATTGTGGTGGCAGTCAGCAAGTCTAGCGGTCAAGGCCACGAGGTGGTGCGCAGTCAACGGTGACTACTTCGGGCCAAGCAGATGGGTGAATTGTATGAGTAGCCTTGGAAAGGGGCTCAAGGCAGCTGCCAGCTACTCCCTAGCAGGGCAGCACCCCCATGCGATTAGAGGTGGCTGCCTTTCACTTGTCTCTTCCATCCATTGGTCGTGTCCTCTTAATCAAATGTGCTTTCTTTAACGCAGGACGAACTGCGTGATGCAGTCCTCTTGGTCTTCGCCAACAAGCAGGATCTGCCCAATGCCATGAACGCAGCTGAGATCACAGACAAGCTGGGCCTCCACTCGCTGCGCCAACGGAAGTGGTGAGTGTTGCCCTTTTGGCTGTGGAACACAATGCCCGTGTGTACCCTATAAAGCTCTGGGGCCTATGACTTTGGCATGAGTGGCATGGTTCATGGTGGTTCTTGTCAGTGCTAGCGCTTTTGGCTCCAGCGATTGCCTTGTTATTGAGCTGCGTCGGTCAGGTGCATAGTCTGTTGTGCTGTTCTGGGATGCAATATGGTCATGGGTATCAGCTTTGTTGTGGTGGCCTGAGTCGTGTCCTTCAATGTCATTACTGTCTAGGCAAGGCTCTTGTGCTTGAACTGGTAAAATTAGTTAACAGCTTTGTGTGATAACCATTAATATACTTCAGTTGGACTTAAAACACGTTAATAGCATGTAACTGGTCGGCCTTGCATGTGCCATTGGTGGGAGACACTATGTGAGCTGTGTCCGAAGGAATTGCAGCATGTACACATCACATGTTACGCAGTATTGAGCTAGAATGTGGCGCCACAGAACAACCAAGGTCTCAAGAAGCAGATGGTCTGGCAGAGCAGCTGGCTAATGGAGAAAGGAAAAGCTTTGTTTCAGCAGGATGTTTATAAGGGGACGGTTTCTCTGAACGCAAATGATGGTTTTGTGATTGACACTTTTCTTTATCACAAGGGCGTGGTATTTTACTGCTTTGCAGGTACATCCAGAGCACATGCGCCACCTCAGGCGAGGGTCTCTATGAGGGTCTGGACTGGCTCTCCAGCAGCATCTCTTCTTCATAAGCAGTCTGCACGGCATGGATGGTTGAGCTCATTGCAGGAAGGAGACAGCTGGTGAATGTGCAGTATTTGGCAGTGGTGGAGCGAGCAAGCAGTGCTGGGCTGTGGCAGCAGCAATGGGTCAGTGGGCAGGACGTGCTTGTCTTGGGCTATAGGGGGGGCATGTGCAGTGGTTGGGGTGGAACGGCAGTTTTGGCAGCGGAGCGATGCACATGGCCTCTGGTGGGTGGGTTGCACGGACAATGGACCAAGGGGAATTGTACCAATGTTATGCACACACATACACATGGGATAGCAGGTTGTGCGCAGGCACATGTGGACTATATGGGAGACCATATTGTGATGGAGTCGATCCTACCAGGCATTATTTGGAGACGGTTTACAGGCAGTACGATCACTGTAGACCTATGGAGGGCAGTAGTCCTGTTGAGAGGCTGGATGAGGCTGAATTGGCCTTGTCCTTGACCTATAGTTTGCTACCATCTAATATGTGGGCTGTGAGAGGGGTATTCTAGGTGTTTTAGGTTCCTGGCTGTGCAGAGGTCTTTCCACATGTCCTGGTGGTGCTGGATGGGCACCCACCAGATGAAGGCACTTGCAGTTGATTGATGGACATTGTCTGCAGGGAAGGCTGATCAAAGATAGTCTACAGGGGTGGGTTCATGGTACTAACCATCCTTCCTAGATAGGTCGCTTTTTACTGAAATTGCACCCTAGTATTGAATCCCTGGGCTGAAGAGCTGGCGTAAGTGATGGTTCTGGGCGCGGCACGCCTGCATACACGTACATGGGTCAGGTTCCATTCCTATAATTATAAAACATTCCCGTGAAAGTTATGGAAACAAGTAAGAGATTTAATGAAGGTACGGGAGTTCATATGTATACGGCCAAAGTGCGAGACGTATACGGCTGCGTTTGCGAGAAGGTATACAGATGGGAAACAATCTGCGTGGAGGTATACGAGTATACAGCACGATGGCTGTGTGGCTGCTAAGAACGGATACGGAGCTTTCAAACACGGCTTCTGGGTGCTCTGAACCGCAGTGACTTCCTAGCTTCTAGCTTCTAGACCCCCGTGGTGGGCCGGCAATACAGTTGTCACTCCTTCGGCACTACTCATTGTCTTCGACCAATCCAAGCCTTGCTTGGCAGTGTTCTTAACAGATGCATGCATGTGGCATTAATGCAAGCACTGTTGCTTCGCGCCAACCTCCTGCTCTACATCTTCTTCACGTCTGCAGTGCATGGCCAGCCACCGTGCATGCTCCTCTTCTCCGCTGACAGCAACCCCGGCCCCGGCCCAAAGAGTGGGAGGCTTACCGGAATTAGATCGGATGTTGATGATCTGATCGATGGATGGCAATTCTGGAGCGTGTCTGGCAACATGTTCCGTAGGGTTGCTGTTCTGTGAGGGAGCGAGCTTGGTATCTGGGCACTATATTGAGCAACACAGGACAAACTCTAAGCAGCAGGACGAATGCGAAACTGAGGACGGGCCGGGGATGCTGCTGAGCACAGTAGGTTTCATACTGAAGGCAGGCTCTTTCAAGGCGTAAACGCGGGACATATCGAAGAGGAGACTCACTCCCAATTGAGGTGCTGTATAAGTGCTGTTAGCTCTAAGCTGCAATTAAGTCATGCTGCTTCATCTCAGCAATGCTTTTGTTAATGGGGCAGCCCACCTCGTGCCCACAATTACTCCTGGGTGGCCCCCAGACCCCCTCAACTTAGTTTCCTTTAACTTACCAATTGATCCTGCTGCGAGCTGATTACATAGCTAATAGAGCTAGACGCAGAATAACAGTGCTGCTCCCAGCTTAGCTTCTGGGAGCTACGCCCAGACCCCTCACACCACGCTACGAAAGCCGGATGGTTGAATGGTATTGCTGCAAGCATGTCTGTATGTAAGCCTCTGGGTCAAGGATGATGAGTAATTAATGTGATATGTGCCCATCATCTGCAGTATCTGTTCAGAAAAGCGTAGCACAGTATGACATGAACCTAAAGTTTGAGAAGGGCAGATGCTATTGTGTTGACAGATAGATATCATTGCATATTTCTCCGGAGCTTCTATTGTGTGGGCTATGGATGCCAATATGATGCAGATGCGTGCTTTGTGGCAGCTGGGTTTGGGCAGAGATTTGTGCATCATTGCAGAAATGTCAAACACGCTCCACAGGCTCCTGCGTGCACATTTGGTTGTCATGCCGTGACTGGCTGCAGGGTGAGGAGTGGTCCAAAGTGTATTGCTGCTGTGATGACAAGCAATGTCCCCGTCTGAGAAGCGGAAACAAAACTTTTGGAGGGGTTGTGTATGCAGGTATGTTGGGTGTTGGATGCCAATGGACGTAAACATGTCTTTTGACATGTTTTTTGGTGTAGAAAATGTGTATACCATGTGCTGGATACGTGTGGGTGTCTTTGTGGCCATATGGGGTATTTTCGGAGACGTATACCAACATTGGGTTGAGCTTTTTGCGAGAGGTGTTAACATTCTCGGTATACGATTGGGTGTGCGATGACGTATATGGAAGAGCTTGCGAGGGCGTATACGTATACGGCGAGATCTTGAGGGAGTACACGGTATACCCATACCACCCGTCGATGCAGAGCGGCACCGGGTGGGTGGACGAATGAGTTGCAATTGAATTCTTGCAGATTTGTAGAGGGTACTGCTCAGCCCTACCGTGCAGCACCTGCCTTATGACTCCAACCAGTTTGTTACAGTGTTGAGAGACATTGCATTTGATGAGCATTAACGTGTGACACTTGATGACGTCCTAGACTGTGTGCATGCACCGAAACATATTGCAATCTGGTTAATCCCAAGACAACTAGGGGATAAACCCAAGTGAAACGGATATATTATTCAGTTTTGATGCAGTCACCACAACCGGAGCGAGCTTGACAAATTACAAACTGCAAAGCCATGCAAACAGCAAAGCCCAAACACAGACCAGCCAGGTGCATACAGAGAATACGAACCTTGATAAAGCGCAAAACCAGAACCAGAGCATACTCTTTACCTCCGATACGAAAATATGCGACATCACATGCTCGTTGTACTGGATACTCCTTAAATTTTGTGTGTTTGTCTGTTACTCTCAAATGGCGGCATGTGTGAGAGCAGATCAAAAACTACTGGCAAACCGCAGTCAGGATAACTGGATCATCTCAGAGCGGGCTTGCTTCCTAATCTGATAACTGTGCCCATCTGTTCCCCTGCCAACACACCATGAATAAACGCATGGAAACACAATGCTAAGGAATGCGGTCAGCCCATGCACTGAATTGTGCCATAGACAGAGGCCATGATGGCCATCCAATTCACATGCCGCTACCCTGCTGATTCCACTACACAGCAGCAGTACCATCTCCGCCAGATAATTCAGTGTTCTACTTGCAGGCTGGGTAAGTTACACACGAGGGGTGCACAGCTGTGACAGATCATGATGGGAGTGGTTTCAGCACCACAGACACGTACAAGTGTCTAACACTCCAGGGGACTTACTGACCAAAGCACCTGCCCTCAACTTCGGCGCAGCTTACAAAACCTGCTGCGGAGCCGTTGCGAGCTGCTGCATAGCTGCCTTCTGGTCTGCCGGAAGGCCTGCTAACAAGGGTTCCATGTGTTGTGGGTACTGTGCACTCAATTGCGCCACGGTAAGAGCTGCCTGGGCCCGAGCTGACATAGGTGCATTCTCCTGGATACACAGTACACCAAACACCTGCAGCACGTGCAGTGCACAAGGTTCAGCATCTTTGCAATTAGTTGTGATTCCCTGGAGCCATAAAGGACACTGTCTCAGCCTGCTTGGCGGATAACCTCCTTCCATTTCATGAAAGCATGCAAGATATGGATAAGCAATGGGACCGCATAGTGCTGGAGTTGCGTGCAAAGTTTCGGTTATGATTTGGATAGCCTTACAGCAGGCAAAAAACACATATACAGCTGTCAGTCCATGGTTGTCAGCAACGACCTCAGTGCCACCCAAGGCCATGCGTTTAGACACACAACCAGGCGTACAGGAAAGTGAAAAGGACACAGCCTTCCAGCCCTCCGCTAGTGAGCAGTTGGATGCAATGTCCTATAACCAAGCAGTACAACAGAAGTGCAAAAGCAGATTAGCATGTCAAAGAGTCAGGTTCAACGCCGTGCAAACACCGCCCCCCTCTCCCCCCCCCCCTCGCCTACCTGGACGACCTGAGGCACCACAGTGCTGATCCGCTGTGCTTGGTCCCCTAGGAGCAGTTGAGACAGGGCTTTTACCACCACATCAGTCTCTTCCATATCCTCCTGCACAGATTGGGAAGGGGGTCACAGTCATGTCCTTTGCCAGCCTCCTTTTTTCAAGTCAGGCTGCAGGCTCCATCAGTGACAATCATGGATGTCCTACAACAAGCTACTGGACAACGAGAGGTGAGGAGCTGCAGCTTGTGCCTTGCCTCCTTGTAGGCTAGGGGTAAAACACATGTATTCCCTATCGCATGGTAGAATGTCTCAAGTTCACTAAAAATTACCCCTTCATGCTACAACCCTGGCTACTGCTTTTAGGGTTCTACTTCAACCACCTCGTCACTCCAGATTTCAGCAAGGAGGTAATTTGGCTTCGCATAGCTGTCCCCCAGACTCCAGCAGCTCCGCAGTTGTGCACAACAGTGTGCACATGCCCTCACAAGCACTTGCTTTACCTCTGGCCCCCTGCTACTCTGCTGCTGTGGTAGCCTGCGAAACTTCTGGTGGCCAGTAGCAGTAACGTTGGTTGTCGCCTTGAGGAACCAAGGACCTTTCCTTAGTACATGCACCTCTTTGAGGTCTGCCAACACTCTAGCATCAACCCCGTCCCTACAGTGTAGGCTTTCTTAACAAGATGGGCATCCGTCAATGGCCGAATTTGCCGGGACACTGCAGATGCAAAGATGCAGCGAGCAGTAACAGGTTTCATGTACATGCAAAGCTTACCCCTGCCAGACAGCGAGTGCTTTTTTCTGGCTGTCATCCCAAGCAATAGCAGGACCCTCTGCTCCTTTCCACCCCCCTCAACCTCCCCTCTGGAGCCACTGCAACACTGACCGTACGACCCTAAACCCACCTTGAGTGGTAAGGCCCCCAGCAGCACTGGCAACACCTGCTCAAGAGGCAAGTTGCCTCCATAAGCTAGCAGCATGCGCCCAACTGCTCCTGCAGCATTGTCCCGGGCGCCTGGCTCCTCCTCCTCACCAAACATGGGGTGTAGGGCCATTAGAACCTGCTGCATGAACCCACTAGTAGCCGACGGGCACACCTCCACAAGGATCCCGCAACAGAAGGCTGCGTTCTGACGGTTGATGGCATCCTGAAGGACAGAACAGGGGGGAACAACAAACATGCAGAGGTGAGCCCCAGGGGATCCTGCAACAAAGCATACAGAGGGGGTATGACATATCCATAACAGAAGGATGCAGGGAAGAGCTGCTGACAAATAACAGGAGCACTTTGCAGGAGCCCTTCAGTAATGCAGCCTCACAGTTGCCCTGTTACAGAAGCTGACATTGCCATCTCCTCAAGTAGGCCAATCAAAGCGCACCTCTGCTTTGAGCTCCTTGAGCAGCTGTGGCAATGCCTTCCCCACCAGGGGCTCCACCTTAGAGCCCATCACTTCTGTAACCTCAGCAAAGGCACCCGATGCTAAAGCACGTATCCCTGCAGGTTCTTGCTGCCGCAACCGCTTCAGCAGAGCTGGGCCATGATTCTGCAGGAAGAGCTGCTCATATGCTGTTGGACCTAGGCATGCTGCTAATGCGGGCAAGAGGTCTGCTGCTGCTGCTACCAAGTCCTCCTCTTCTTGGTCTTCGTCTCCAGCATCTGCATCACTGCCATCATCTGCATCGTCATCATCTGAATCTTCTTCCTGGTAGGAGCACACAAACACAAGTCAGCCACATCCAAAATGCCCCATCAATACACATCTCCAAGATGTGTGCTACCTTCCCCTGTGGAGTTCTCTTCAAGCCACGTTCCTCAATGTTTTTTGAAAGGGACCATAAGAGACCATAACTTGCAGATGAGCACCCACTACACTGCCCAGAGCCTTTCCTGCTATGCTTCTCACTGGAGCAGGACATGAACGCCTCCCATTGCCAAGCAGAGCTGGTAACCAGTCCCTCCCTGCTCACCTGGCAGAAAGCTTCGCCCTTAAGGATGTTAGTTGCGATCTGTGCCACACCTTCCAGGTCCTTGGCACTAAACCCTGCTGCCCCCAAGGCCCGCAGGATGGAGACCAAGGCACTGCCTGCTGCTGCTACTGCCAGCCGGTCATCATCATCATGGCCGGCCTCTAACAAGGCAGGTATCACAGTGTCCCGCACTACCTGCGTCTGCTGCGAGAGCGTGGGTGCTGATATGCTGCCTGGTGCTGTGCCTGCTGCTGCTTGCTGCTGGTGCTGCTGCTTGTCTGGGGGAAACACCTGGGGAAAACAAAGGAGATAAGCAGAAATACTGTCTTCCCATAGGTATGGCACACTCCAAAGGGGACTTCAGTGCTCAACCCATGCATTAGGCCCAACTGTGGATGCTGCTGTAGATTGTTGTGCAGCAAGCAAACCCTTGTGTGGGAAAGTCCCATGGTGCACAGGGATTATACAAAACAGTGTCCTGTCAAAGGCACATTGGACGAGTCATGTGCACCACACACAGCACTATTCTAGTATCTCAAGTTGGTGGAGACAGTAGCACAGCAATGGATGACACCAGCACACATCATCTTCTTGTACGCTGTAGTCATAAAGCGCTGCAATTAATAGCCTTCTATGCTGGCCTTGAAAGTTCTTGCTGTCTTGCTGACATGGCCTATACCCACCTTGTTTATAGCAAGCAGAAGCTTTCCCATTGACTCGTATGCGACTGCCCGTACCTCCCCATGCCAGTAGTTGGACATGCCAACCAGCGTTTGCAGCACAGGCTCGGTGTAGGGCGCCATGGCAGCTGGACATGCCTCGGCATAAGCTCCTAATGCACTAGTGCTGGCAGCCTTCTCATCCAGAACACCTGCAGAGCAACACATGTGTGTGGACACGGGTGGCAGGGATGGATGTACATCGTCATCATGTATGGCACTTTCTGCGGGTGGTCATGCTAATCATTACAAGCTTGCAAAAGGACAAGTAAAGGTGGTCCAGCCGTATGGACCACGCAAAGGTTCTTCGCGCACGTTTAGGCCCAGTAGTTAGGTGCTCCACCAGCCTTCATCACATGGCCTGATGCTTGCCCTAGACACGCACCAGCACACCTAGCCTCTTTCACCAATGTGGTCAGCGGCTCTTGCCCAGATAGTGCTGTCATCCCTCCTGACTTACCTGTCCGTACTCTCAGATGCTGCTCTACGTCGTCGTCACTACCCTCTTCATCTGCTTCCTCTTGCTGCTGCAGATCTTCCTCCTGGCTGCCCCCTACAGCCCCTAAGCTCCCTTCACCATTCTCCCCCTTGCCCAGCAACATCTCCTTGCCCTGATCAACACCATCATCCTGCTGACAGCTCTGCAACGCTAGTGGTATAGCTTGCGGCAAGTACTGGCAGAACCGCTCGCCTATGGCACCAGCCACGTGTGTCAAGGCAGAATGGCTATACTCCCGAATTTCTGGGCTGTCCAGCTGCCTGGAAAAGTGACGAAGCAGAGTTTCTATGAAGGGCTGAATCTGTGGTCCGATGATAGGGTCTTCTGGCCCAAGCTGGGAGGCGAGAATTCCCATGGCTTCGATGGCCTTGCAGTGGCAAGTAACCCCTTCTAGGCTGTTTGGGGGCTGCAAGAAATGCTGCAGGACTGGTAGGAGTGCACCTGTGCAGAGAGTGTGGAACACAAAGAGCCAAAGGCATGACCTTGAGCTCGACCAAGTGCCTGTCCAGCGCAGCACCTCTCATAAATGACTTGGGATACTACATGTGATACAGATCCACGGTCATACCACAACTCCACCTTCAGCTACTCTGTCAGATGTATGCAAGGGCACATGCAGGGGTGGAAGACCAGACCGCAGGATGCCTCTTGTACCAATGCATGTTCTTCATCTACCACCCGTACATGAGGCAGATAAACTCACCTGCATATGGCTGCAATGACTTCCCCGCTGCTGCTGCTATAGATGACATGGCTGAGAGGGCCATCTCCTGCACCCGATGACTGCCACCTTGGAGGACAAGCAGCAGGGCCTCAAACAGAGCTGACATGTACGGCAGGATCTCCTGAGGCTCCATGTTCTCACAGAACGCATCAATGGCTGCACCACACACCACAGGGAGCATCAGTCACCTGCACCTGGCTGACACAGGCGGCAGCACTTGACATGTCTAGGTACAAACCAATTTCAGCATTGCCTCTATCAAATACTGCTGCATTATACACAAGTAAGCCCTAAACATGCAGGGCACCCCATCCCAGAGCTGCCGCGGGCAACTGCATTCATAGGAATGCTCTTGACTGCCAACATCCCTCAGCAGCACATCTGTTAAATAGATCTGTAAACCAGGCAAAGAGCCTTAGGATCTCGACGTGCCTGATGGCATCCCATTGCCCCACTTGACTCGTAGTTGTTGCCACCCCCTCACCATAACATGCTCGCTCCTGCACTTCTGGTGTTGTATCTCTTAACAGCTGGAATATTGCGGGCAGCACCTCCTGGTAGTGTGCCATGATCTCTGGTTGCAGGTACTCGCTGAACTGTCCCAGGGCAAAAGCAGCCTTGCCACGCACCTGGGGCAAACAGTAAGCATGATAAAGGTCGTTGCACATGTTCTCCATCTGTGCAGCATTCACGTCTTCGTTCCATACTGAGGGAACAAAAGGAGAAAATGTGCTTGACAGCCTTCATCTTCCCTAATCAATTTCATGAACCAATATAGGTGGGGAAGCTACAACAAGCTTCTCAGTGCACGTCAGTGTGCTTGCATGTCAGCAGGTATGTGCCTGGGGGTCAAGTAAGCGTGAACACTCCAAACCTGGCTAGTAGCTAGCCAACATCAAAACGGGCAGGTACCTAACCTAGTTAACCCTGCACACTCCTCCTTCTCACCTCCTGGTGTTGGTCCTGCAGTCCAGCTACCACTGGCACCAGCATCTCTGGCAGGTTCCTGCGCAATGGCTCTGCACACCCCTCAGCCATCACTGCCAGGACCATCATGGCACCCTCACGCTGGTGATAGTCAGCAGAACCTGATGCAGCCCTAGGAATCAAAGGGAATCAAAGGGCTTAAGTCAGGCACGAGTGCAAAGCAGCAGAGGGTAGCCTTTGGTCCGTCCAGGCTTGTCAGTTCTTCGGAAAGCACCAACTAGTTGGCCATGAGCATTAATACGTCACAGAGAAGACTGCCTTCTTGCAAGATATAGAAGCACCTGAGACGATTCTTCCTTGACCTGAGTCTGTGTGCCTTGTACGCAGGGTTAAAAAATGACGAGTAATGCAGAAGCTAAACCCGCATTCTTGTACCTAGACGCCGTTCCCAAAAATGCCACCAGCTGGCCGAGCCAACAAGACGTGAACACAACTTCAATACAGCTACAGGGCTCTCCTAATTGCATTTGCGAGCAGACTGAACATAAAAGGGACAGCTACATGCAAATGCCTTACACATCGAATTGACTTCTGCCGCTGATAGTTCATGACAGTAAGTTGTGTGCATGCGAACAGGATATGCAGGTATTGTACAACTGAGATCCTTCTCACCTGACGAACTCCAGCATGGGTGGTAGCACTTGCATTGACGGCAGGTGCAGAGCAAGCACATCCAGGGTCTGAGCAGCCACACTACATACTGGGGTTTGCTGGGCCTCATCATATCCCTCAGGGAGGGGCTCACAGCACATGCGACACAGCAGCTCCAGGATCTGTTGCAGCAGCGCCTTCTGCTTCTGAAGGAGCTTTGGCTTGAACCTGTCCCATGCCGCAATGACATGCAAATACAACACCGGTGAGTGTGCACTGGATGGGATACTGGGCAAATCAGGTGCAATGCCCAATAGAGTAACACACATAGAGTTGGGTCTACCGGTACTACCAAGTTTCCCCATCCATGCAATCCCTGCAGGCAACCCAAAGGCACGAGCGCGTGAAACAATCAGTCAATGTTTTAAATCCTCAATTATGAAGGTTTTTTCATGCTCACCTCCAGAACCAGACACTACCCCCAGGCATTGCCACTAATGCTGCCATGATGTACCAGAGCTGCCAGTCAAGTGTTCAAAACCTTGTTATGCCTTGCAATGTCTTGAAACTGAGGCATGTCTTTGCACTCACATGCTTCCACTTCACAATATACGGTACCATGGAAATGACTCTCTACACAGGGCAGGTGGAACTTCCAGCCTCAAAGGACCTCTGACATCCTCCCTCCCATATCCCTCTGCAATAGCATCCATTACAGGAAGGCAGAACCCCAAGCACTGTCAATACCTAGGGTCTGCCTCTCTGCCAGCTCTCACCTTGCCAGCCAATGCACTAGCTGCAGCGCTGTCTCCCGCGTCTCATCCTCCAGCTTGATATTTCCAGCCACAATGGCCACCATCTGCAGCATGTGTGGCAGCACTGGTTGCAGCAGGGGTGCTGGGCTCTCTGCCACCTCCACCAGGGTCTGGCACAGCAACATCAGCAGATCCTCATCTTGGGCAGCCAGAGCACGCTCACCACAGCCCAGCAGACCACCCAGCAGCTGATGGAATGCCGGGACCTACACCAGGCAGAGCAGACAGGGACAATCAACTACTGTCAGCGGTCAAGGTTTGGCAAACACTGCCTACTCTGACAATGGGAGGGCAGGGGCTTTGTGGCGCAAACAGCTGGCCCCACCTGCAATAACACCGTCTCTGACCTGATAAAAGGATCCAGTGTATCGCAGGTTGCAGTATGTCGCTTTGGGGAAGCGCATACCTCCACATATATCTGTGGGTTCATCAATGCAGGCATTGAAGTTCAGCGCTCAGTACGTAGACTCCTCACTTGATGCCTTCTCATCGTTCCAAGGTTTATGTTGATCCTACAGCCAGTAGCCACATGGTCCTAAGAGAGCTGGACCACCAGTAACCCCCAGGTCCTAAGAGAGCTGGACCACCAGTAACCCCCAGGTCCTAAGAGAGCTGGACCACCAGTAACCCCCAGGTCCTAAGAGAGCTGGACCACCAGTAACCCCCAGGTCCTGCGCTCCCTCCTTTTATTACTCACATGCTCCTTTGTCATGAAGTGCAGCGAGGGCTCCACGACCTTCAGGCCAGCAACAACTACCTGCTTCTCATGGCTATCAATGCAGGAGGACACTGCAGACAGGATGTGGCCCAGGTGGGGCTTGAGACTCTCTCCTGATGGGACACCACAACAAGCAATACACAGTCCGTCAGATACTGTGCCAGTTATTGGGACGCCACAATTATTTGGGTATGTACACGGAACACTGAAAGGAGGACGTAAGCAGCCCTGCCTCGTGTGGCGTTTCACTGGGCTGTGTAGACCCTGCTGCTGACACATCTGAAGGAAGCTGCTGGTTTCTTGACCCCAGCAGAACGCCAACCACCCAGTTACTGCTGACATACACCAGCAACTGTGTTGCTCAGCCCATCTAGCAGGCTAGGGGCAAGTGATGTGGGCTAGGATCTTCCTGATTGCTGCTGGTGTGGCTGCTTTTACTTGTGCTGCTGCTGGTGCTCCAGCTGTCATTGCTTGTGCTGCTGTGGTGGCGCTGCCGCTGTCCAACCCTGCTGCTGCTGCCTGTCACTTTTGCCCTGCTCACCTACATGCTCCATGAGGCTGGCGAAGAGCATCATTGCCACCTCCTTGTGCTCCTTGCTGCTGCTGGCACTGCACTGATACAGGAATGTCATGAGGGCAGGCCATTGCTGATGCGGGATGGTCAGGCGTGCCAGCACCCCCACATCATGGGCAAGGGCAACACGGACTGAATGCTCTGGTTCTTGCGTCAGCCGCTGTAGCAGCACCTCCTGGATCGCCGTGCGCGCCTGCTAGTGCATAAGAAACGCTCAGAAGGGCCAAGGCAGGCTGCTGCACCTCAAGCAAGCTGTGCTAACGCCCAGGAACCATTTGCACAAATGGCTAAACCTGCAGTGGTCAGTGTGAGTGCATAGGGTGCATTCGCACTATGTATGCATGACTGGTTCATTGCATTTGCCTACTAGCAGCAACCCAACAGGTGAGCACAAGAGGTTCTAGTGCAAGCAACCAGTTCCAATGTGGTCACCAACAATCCGGGATCGAACAGGCAACTTACTCATATAACCAGGAAGTACCTCGCTACACCGTTAGAACCGCAAAACGAAACCATCCAACTGCATACCTCTGCTGTCTGCTGCCCCCAGTGCCTGTCGATACGCTTCCTCAACAGAACCGCTGCTAGATGCCGGACTTGAGGGTCCTGCGCTTCTTGCACTTTTCTGACAAGCTCTGTTAGTATTTGGGGATGACTTGACAGGGCCTTTATGGCATCCTCGGCATTCTTCCGGACCTGTACAGCCCAAACCGACTGCAGTATAAGTACTTGTAGAAGAAGGCCTAGAACCGTCAATACAGATGCACTGGCCATGTAGCTGCATCCTTCACGCACCTGATTATCAACAGAAAGACATGAGAGAAGCACTTGCTCAAAGTTGACGGGTTCCATTGTGTTGCATGTCTCGTTCAACAATGCTAGAGACAGTTAGGTATTAATGCAGCCGAGAGTCAATTGCTCGTCCCAGAGCATCACCATACACAATCCAACCCCGCCAATCGACTCGCCAGCCATAACTGATGCCTAGGCGCAGCCAACTGGTATGCCCACTCGGTTGGGGTTCTGGGGGACACAGGTGCCGGGTCACCCGGTTCGCACTCCGCTTGCAGCAGCGGTGCAGCCATTCAATTGACACGAAGTTGTAACAGCCTGCAGCGCTGCAGGTCTTTCACTGTGTAGGCATCGCTCCAACGGAGTGGAAGCTCTGTCCCCAGTGCCCCTAGCTGTTGTGGTGGCCAGTGGATCTTGAGAAGGTTGCTGTCTTCTGTACTGCCTCCGCGGTTGTGCCACCAATCTGTTCGCGAGATCACAACCTTGATGATGGCCAGCTCGTCGTTACGCGCCAGCACAAGCGTATTAGGAGCCCCCAGGACAGGCCATGGCTCACGCCGGCAAGTTGCCATGCGTTCTTCTGGGTAGGCATTTTGGCAGTCATGCGAGGTCAGCCTCGTGGGAATGATGTGCTAGATGAATCCATAACGTGATATAAGAGACTTTCGTACGGATTGAAGAGCTCTAATGCCGTCGCTTCTCAGCTTTTGCAGCGCTGCGCAATAACCAAGGGCTTGCCAACCGTGCCCTAGTTCTGCATTAGCATATGCAGACACGGGCGCTGTTGGTTCAAACCACACTCACAGACTCATCCCTGCGCAGGCTGTCCAGCACACAGATATGGACCCCTGCTTCTCAGATCACGTAAGGATCTGTTAGCCATGATGTGAGGACCCTTTTTGCATTCCTTCGATCTAATGTTTTCATCCATGACCCGCAGCTATGACGTGAAGTCAAAGAACCTGCATGCCCCAGTAGTCTGCAGCCAGGGGCCCCCTCCTCCCAACCCGTTGGTAGTGGAGCGTTTCCAGTCTGTGGTCTCACAGCTATTCCAGCAGGTTAGCAGGGAACGGGGTAGGGAAATATGCTGTGTACTTTGCAGCTGAGAGCTTCTTACCGCTCTTATCACTGCATCTGTGAACATCATTTGCAGCCGCACAAGGCAGGGGCTCTACGGAGCTGCTCTGCTCTAAAAACCTTTCAGCAGTTGTAACTGACAACACAGGGAGGCGGTCACATGTACATGTTGTTCTGCTTCTGCAGCTGCCTGCTGGCATGGGGTTTTGCTAAGCTGCTACTTGCAAATGATTGGCGGCCTGGGGCAGATGTCTATTGCTGGCTTTGCTAACGACTCAGAAGATGTGCACTGCTTATCACTGCTGCTCTGCTCTTGTGCTGTGCTTGGAGCAGAGGATTGTTCGCATGGGTGGCCCCGTGGATGATGATATGGCCAACCTCATTGTGGCCCAGCTGCTGTACTTGGACTCGGTGGACCAGGAGCGTGACATCACCATGTATGTCAATTCCCCGGGAGGATCAGTGACAGCAGGTGAGAGGGGTGACAGCAGGCAGGAGGAGCAGGCTGGTCGGGGGGCTCAATCAGCTACTATCTCAAGCAGGCACAAGCGAAGGGGGCGGGGCAGTGTAATGCAGTAATTGGAGTAATGGTTCGGCAGTGTGGATTGTAGAGCAGTGGAATGGTACCAGAGTTTGTAAAAACATCAGGTATTTACGGCAGAAGTTTGAGGGCTGTGTTGAGATTATGGTATAGATACCAGAATAGGAGGTAGCATTTACCATCATTGAATACTTGCGGTGTCAGCCAAACGGGCAACCTGATTTGCAGAGATGTGATTGGAGTGTGCCGCTCAGAAAGGCAGCAATGGATGGCAGAGGTGGATGATCATACATGAAGAACTTGAGTCTTCAACAGATGATGCCTTGTGCATCAGCCCCAGCTTTCCAGTTGCCGTCGGTGCCAGGAGGTGATCTGGTTTGATGGCATGATATATGATTTACAATTTGCTTTACCCTGCTGTACATCATCATCACTTCAACTGTTCTGATTGCACTGTTGCTTGTAGGTATGGCTGTGTTTGACACCATGCGCCACATCCGCCCTGATGTTAGTACGGTGTGTATTGGGCTGGCAGCATCCATGGGCGCATTCCTACTGGCATCTGGGCAGCAGGTGAGCATAGCAACAGGGCACGTGTAGACATATCGGCCGGTGCTTGAACCCATTTGGTGGGGGTGCACTGCTGACAGGGACGTGTCGGGCCTCCTCAGTAAGTGACTCAACTAGAAGCTGTGCTGTTCTCACAAAATATTTTGTTTCAGAGGTCAGCATCGCTTGACCAAGTCATTCATAAGTTGCTGCAAATGTGGTTGGTTGTTTCAACCATGGGGCTCAGGATCTCTGCAGAAGTACTAGTGATTTCTATGGGATGCAGACCTGCCAGCAGCTCCCCGCTTAAGCAGATGAAGTGGCCACCGAGGGCACCCAAGTGAAGTCGCTGCTGATAACCTGATTTGGTGGCAATGTCGGGTGACTGCGCTTTGAAAGTTGGGAGTAGGTTCCTGCATTGTTGTCATCATTCACACACGACGCCGCACTTGCTCACTTCTCATGGCTTCATGTGCTTGTTCAGGGCAAGCGCTACAGCCTACCCAACAGCCGCATCATGATCCATCAGCCATTGGGTGGGGCTCAGGGCCAGGCTACAGATATTGAGATCCAGGCAAATGAGATCCTGCACCACAAGCTGACACTAAATGGATACCTGGTAAGTTACCGTTGCTATAGCACTCTTACTGTTGTTGCTATCGAGCCGCAGGATGTTTGTCTGGATGAATCCCTCTTGCTTCTGTTTGGCAGATCCCCTCCTGTCTTATCTATGAGATCGATCACTGCGCAGCTTTCGGGCCGTGCAGCACCCGCCACATGACTCCAACCAGATCCCCACCTGTCTTATGCAGGTTGGCAGCAATGCAATACAGCACTTTGGCTGTTTGTCAGGGTGCTTAACAGCTCCTGCATTGTTTGCGATGTGCTAGTCGAACTTTCTGGAAGCTCGAGCAGTTGCCATGTCAGTGGTCCCTGCTGGTTGGAGAGTAATTACGTGAGATAGATTTTTGCACAGCTCGGACCATGCAGCACCCGCCACATGACTCCAACCAGTTTGTAAGTTGGAGAGTAAGTATACTGCAGGCAGATGCTCTTTGCGGCACATTCAGCCTGGCCCTCAGTGCCTTGTTGCTCTCTTTGTCATTTGCAGGCACAATTCTGTGGCCAGCCAATGGACGTGATCACTCGGGACACCGACAGGGATTTCTTCATGTCCCCACAAGAAGCCATTGAGTACGGCCTGATTGATGCCATTATCTCCAAGCCTCAGGTGCTGCCTCAGAGGGAGGCGGTGGCTGCCTGAGCATCAAGGATTATTTTCCTTGCTGGGCATGCACATAGCATGGAGGTGGCTGGGTTGTGACCAGGAGGTGTACATGTAAGGTTGAGGGCAGAAGAGTGTTGCCCCTTAAATTTTTTTTTGTTTGCCCCTTGTAAGGCTTGTGCTCGGGATGTGCTCACTCGGCCTTGATTATTTGATATATACCAGGTTACTGAGAGGCGGTGGGGGCAGCGCACAAGGAGCCAACCTTATAGGCTCCAACGGCATACTCTGACTCCGTCTCACAATGCCGGCTGCCACCTGCAAGCCCACCCTTATCCGGTTGGCACACCTCAAATGTTTGTTATGTAGTTATGTTAATTCTTGTTAGCCAATCTATGTCTGCCGTGTGTGCGCTGACCAGCTGACGCAGTCAAAAGCTAAGCAGTAATTTATCATCTAAGGCACGGCAAACACTTTCGTAAGGGTTAATACTGGTCAAATGAGACAAACAAACCGATGAATGTGACCGCCTGCCGGCCTGATGACACGCATCGGCAGCTTTGTCAGCTGAAAGCCCACAGCAGAGAGAGAGGAAGAGAACTATTAAAGCCCATAGGCACATACTGTGGCATGCAAGGTAATGTTGTCTCGAAATCGGCGGCTCTGCGTCTGAACAGCACTTCAGTTTTTTAGCTTTCGTCCCAATTTCATATCATCATTCACCATTCATGTTAGATATACAAACATGAACAAGTTATATATTTCTCACTGTGGGCCGGCAGCATCCCATTCGGGCCCATTTGGCACATCAGCCACAGGGCCCTAAAAACACCACACGTGCATAATGGGACCTTGTACGGTCCTAGTCTCAGCAGACCATGAACGATTCCGTATTCTACCCTATCAAGCTCCCGAGCGCAGGCATCCATCCAAATATTCGCAACACCGACATTCAATTCATACCAGGTGCTTCCATATGTGCTCATTAGGACTGTGCTGACAACAAGTAGCAAGCAATCACCGACAAGTCGCCAGATTGGTTGAGGCAGCACCCAAACAAAGCAGAGCCTCGCATAGACATACAAGCACGCATACAAGCAGGAATCCCATACATACCACCCACCGCCTGCCAGGTGCAGCATCCCTCAACACAAGTACATAACCCACATTCAAAATTGACACACTTCTACAAGGGGAAGACTATACCAACATGTCTTATCAATGCAAGATTTAATGTCTGCCCTCCACACCATGCATCCTCGATTGCCCACCTGGATCTAAAAGTACATACTCGACTTTCTGCATATAGGATACAACCTGTGCACATCACAGGCGACCACTGCATTCACCAGCATTAAATCAGCATATTGTGGTTTTGAGCACCAGAAAAAGTTGTGCAATGAAGCGGCGAAGCCTGATGCTCCAGCCCATCAGCGAGCAAAAGTACAGGAGGCAGACCCAGTCCCAATATATCAACCTCTTTCTGAGATCCTCATTTGCACCAGCCTTTTGCTGCATTAGCAAGTACGAAGGAGCTGGGGCCCAGGAATGACCAATTTACAGACGGTAACACACGCACTATCCCGCTGGGAGACATTATATATACAGATAGTGTCCTGTCGCAACCTGTCCAGATAGGTTGTCCCACCCTCATCAACTTTTGTGCCACACTTACACACCAGTATGCATGACAGTATCTTGACCGCAAACTGCTGAAGGTACATCATCAGCCCCAAAACAACAATATTACGCCTCCACTATTATTGGAGGGTTTCCTTCAGCATCCCCCACCTTGAACACCTTGACCACAGGCTTGTGGCGCTTAGGCTCTAAGGCTTCCTCAGCAGCTTCTGCTGTGACCTTGGGGTCTTCTACATACAGACACACCTCCTCAAGGGCGGGCCCCAGGCTGAACATAGCAGCCAACACAGTTGACTTCACTTCCCTGCCATAGTAGGTGAAGCGGCGCAGCTTGGGCATGAAGTCAAAGTTGCCCAGCTGGCCCTCCATATCCTCCATACACACCACCGTCACCTCCTGGAGCTCTTCAGCCGGGAGCAAGGGCAACATGGGGAGATCGTCAGACAGCTCCAGCGTTAAAGAGGTCAGACCAGTGTAGCTGCGCAAGTCAGTGGTCTCGTCCCCCTCATAAACATTCACCCGCATCTCCCGCAACTGTGGTGGAGGGTTTGCGGGGACACCTGCTGCAGCTGAGAACTGCATCCACAAAGCTTCTAGATTGGTCAGCACACTCAAGTCCCCACATGGCCCCACAAACCAGGAGATCTCCACTCCATCCATCATGCCAGGCGAGCTCACATCCCCCAGGCACAGCCTCCTGAGGCGCTGAGCTACTGCCAGGCTGTCTGCTGCTGCTGACCCCACCTCAGCCCAGTGGTCGGAGCCAAACTCATCATGCTCCCAGGACCGAAAGGTGCCCTCCAGAGCAGTGAGAGCTGTGAGGGGGGTCAGGGTGCGCCACAGATCATGGGAGGTATCATGCTCATCAGGCAGGATGGCAGCATCAAACCCCAGGCGCTCCAATGCCCTGCAGCTGCTGACATGAGGGAGGGCTGAAGCTGCATGGCCAGCCAGTGTCAGCGCAGTGAGACTGGAGGGAAGGCTGCTCACATGAACCTTGCCACCAAGGGTCAGCTGCTGCAGCTGCGGGAGGGATGCTAGGGGTGACTGGCTGGAGGTCATGGTGGTGGCTGGTTCCTTGATGTCCAGCTTCAGGGCAGTCAGCAAGGTCAGCTGACCCAGTACCCTGACCAGGAGGGGGCCCTGGGAGGCTGGCTGCAGGGAGGGCAGGGAAAGGCTGAGGCTGTTGAGGCTGTCGTAGCTGACCAGGGTGGCCAGGCAGGGGATGATGGAGGGGCTGCTGCCACTGCTGATGAGCTGCTGCAGCTTGGGGGCCAGCAGAGCAACCAGGGTAGGCAGCTGAGGGGAAGCAGCTGCATCACCTGCGATGTGCAGCCTGGCTACCCTGTGGTACTCCCCCTTGGCAATTGCTTCAGCCACAGATGATACATCAGTGTCCTTACTGAGGTGTAGGGAAGCCAAGACCCCTTTCACTGCTGCATGCAGGGCTTTGCAGCTGCTGGCGGCAGCAGACCTCTCCTTGGCAGCCAGCTTCAGGACAATCATGTCCAGCTGCTCAGCGTACTCCTCCTTGATGCTAAGGAGGAAGTGAAGGCCCTGGTTCAGCAGCAGCATGCAGAAAACGACTCTCATGAGTGGTGCTGTTTGAGATGTCAAAGAGGGACTCACGTACAGGCAAACAGCGGAACAAAGGGCCCCGTCATGCTCACTGTGTCGATGAGCTGAGCATGATAACTTCAGAAAATTCCTCAGGAAATTCTGCATCACCCATGGCAAGAGTGAGCCAATCAAGAAAGGCAGCAGAGCATGCAAGAAGCAAATGGTTTAATGGTTCTGATGGGCCATGGCAGAAAGTTTGCTCCACAACGCATGTGTGTCAACAAGAACACCTACTCCACCTGTTTACCTTCTTGTGCTCAAGCAGGATGGCTTGACCATCCAAAACCTTGGCAGTTTCCACACTCAGTGTTAAGCTTTCTTCAAGGCACTTGTACTTGTCGTTCTGAAAGTAGTCCCAGAGATCAAATTCTGCTTCTGGCACTTGGAGGAGCTCGCATGCAGCAGATTTGAGCTGACGAATGGTCCACTGCAGCAAAGATACATGGGAAGAAGATGATGGGCTCGTCTTAGGGGCTGGAAGAAGCACCTGAACTTCAAGCTCAGAAATGTGTCACAGGCAGTGACCACCAGGAACAGCTATGGCGTGCCCATTGGTGTATATGGCTCTAAGGGAGCCATATGCCATCATCCACGAAATAATAAGCTCATTCTGAACATCGCGGGATCATATTTTATACTCCTGCTTGCACAGCCTCCTGCCTATCTCTCTTCAAGGGACCTGCCGCAACTGCATCATGAGATTGCGGGGTTCCTTGTTAGTCGCACAGCTAATGTGACCGAAGAGTCTTAGAGGGACCTCTAGTCTGTAACCTCTGAACACAGTCAAACTCACCGAGATCTCAACATCCATAGGTGTGCATGCTTCCCCTTCAATATGCACCTCAAGCTTCATGGTTGCTTCTCAGGTAGAATTGCTGTTTCAGAGGAGATGTCG
The DNA here is from genome assembly GCA_963556185.1 of Pseudopediastrum boryanum. Taxonomy (NCBI): domain Eukaryota; kingdom Viridiplantae; phylum Chlorophyta; class Chlorophyceae; order Sphaeropleales; family Hydrodictyaceae; genus Pseudopediastrum; species Pseudopediastrum boryanum. The sequence goes on from OY744493.1 coordinate 5,975,921, forward strand.
CTATGCAGAGGGAAGTCGACAAAGGTTTAGGTTGTCCTGGGCGACCATCCAGTCCTAAAGGCCTCTTCTGTTGTCTTATATGCGGTGACCTTCCTCGCAATCTTCCCGCGCTCCAACTTTGCAGGTCTCCTCAGCACTATCGAAATGGAGACGGCTTCAATCTCAAAGAGATCCTCATGAGCCTGGTCCACTTCAGCTAGTGCCTGTAATTGAAAATCCTTTCAAGCCTCTCAGCACGCTAGTGGAAGCCGTGGCACGATCCAGCATGGAGACAGCTGCTGGAAGCGAGGTATGCCTTGTTGTCATCATCGTCGTCAGGTCCTAATGAACCAGCCGACCTCTAGATATGCAACGCACGGATCCCTGTGGCAAACAATCAAACATCGAGCGCAGAATCAGAAGGGGGCACTTGAGTGACCAAGTAGTGACGACATGCGTTCCGTCAGTTGCAGGTATACGCCTTTAGTTTGTCACGAACCATGGTCATATCTGCCATTGGCTGCAATCGGGAATATAACTTTGGCACAGAAAATTGCAGCCGGTTACAACCCAGTCGATGGGCACCCAAGATGTTACACTTGCTCTTTGCGCAAACATCCGTCTACTACAGCGGACTCAATCAGCTGTACTATCTTCGATCACATATGCCTAGTCCGAACCGCGCGCACCAGGAGAAGTACACAGACCAGAAGCAAGCCGTTCGATACGCCACGCGGCTACCTTCAGCCCTTCGCTTGTAAAAAACAAAATGCCTACGTGCCTGTCTACTTGCCGCCGCCAGGAAGTCTTGTGGCTCAGTAGAGATAGGGCACGAACTTCTTACTTTTAGTTCTGTAATCACTGTAGTCCGGGTATCTTTCACAGAGCTTCTCCTCCTCATACACGACCTGCAAAGTTATGGATCAGGAACTTTCAGCCGTGGCAGCTGGGCAAGCAGCCTGGCAAAAGCAAGGCAGCCTGTACTTTACTGTGAATGATACTGGCTGGCAGGAGCCTCTGCATATGGCAGATAATGATCTGCACATCATATAACTCAGTCCACAGTCTCCAATCGGCAGCGCTGCCTCCAATATGTAACTTCCAAACCTGCAGACTTCTGGCAGGCCTTTAACTATTGGAACAAGACCTGCCTGGCAGGCCAGCCCTGAACCCTCTATGCCCAATGCCCAACAGGTTTCACTGAAGTTGACCCCCCACTGAGTACTGCATCGGACCCTGCACTGCCTTGCTGAGCTTGGACAGTCTAAGCTCGCATATGCGCACAACTTTCTGCTCAGCCCATAAGGAATGTAGCATCTGTACCCTCATAACCTATCATGCACGGCAATTGCTAGTAAGCCAGACTGCCTTCCGATTTACAATCACCTGCTAAACCTGTCCCCCCTCATGGTGTCACCCTTTTCCTGGACCTTGCAGCCCCTGCTCCCCTTGTGTTCCCCTTGGCCCTCACCTTCTGCTCCAGCACCCACCACAGCAGTCCCACCATGGCCAGCCGCACTTCATCATGGGTGGTAGCTGCCAGCCCCAGACCAGCTAAGATCAGCCCACCATACATGGGATGACGGATGTACCCTGCACCAGCAAGACCATGGACCACATTATCATCTGATGGCACTTTGTCCAGCTCAGTTGACAGCCATGTAAGACATCTGCATCAATGGAGCTAAAATAATAAGACCGCAGCAAGCATCACCTAGCTTTGACGCACCCCTCATCCCCCAATTGTTGCATAAACGCTCCTGGTTCATTTGACTGCAAACCTCCCATCCTACAGCACAGATAGACATGTACGGAGGCGACTGCAAGGCACAAGCCATTGATGATGAAGTTGCCGCCCCAAACCATCAAATACCAAGTGCAACATGAACATGCTAAATAGAGAATGCAAACCGTAGGCCTGGGAGAGCTTGAAACAATCAAACATGTGACATTTATGACGCTACAGCAGATCAAAGGATGGGGTATAAAAATCAGTTCAAGCTTTAAGAAGCAACATCTGCTCATCTTTCATGTTGGGGTAAAACACTGCACAGCCCTCGAACCGTGCAGCACCTGCGGCATGACTACAAAAGTCTTAGTGTGTTAAGGGTAAGAGACTCAGACAGGGAGCTAAAATCACGAGAGACAGAGACAAGCAGATGGTAACCAAAAACTGAGAACTATCTCACGGTGGTCTCTCTAACAGCATGGCTAACTCTGAGATCATGCACTAGACTGGCAGAAACCCTTCCCCTGCCTCCCGCCGTAACTTAAACCAGTCCATCTTTTATGAGCCAGCACCCCGGTGACCCTGACCCTCACCATATATTCCTGATGTCATGAGCTGGTGCTCCTCCCTTGGTGTTGGCAGTGGTGACAGGTTGTTGCCCAGCACCTGCTGACCAAGAAACCTGCCAGGCAACATTGATGATTAGGGAGGACGCCTGCAATTGACTGCTGCACACTTAAACATGATGTCCCTATGCAAATTTGATGCTAGAAAAGGTCAACAGGAATGTATCATGATTTCACATCTTCAGCCTGCATAAAGCTTGACCGAGCCTTGGCAAGCTACCAGTTGCTGATTGGCCACCTTACTGATAAAGCAGGTGCTGCCATGGAGTTACCAGTCAGGGCTTCGTTGTGCCGTGTCGTAAAGACGCTACGCACCCACTCGACTTTTACCGCCCTCCATGTGGATGTAAGCTGCAAACGCAAGTACCAAATCTCTGCTGGGGTGCTCCTGGCTCTCATCAGGCTCACTCACATGAAGGCAAATCCACTTAGAAGCAGCATTGGTCCAAGCACATCGATGACACCCTGCGCACAGCAGCACATGCATGGCTCTTACAAGGACACGCCTGTGTACTATGCTAAAACAGAGGAACATAAGGTACAACTTGCACCACAGGCCCATAGTAAACCTCTAACAAGAAACCTGTCCCAGTGAGGCAGGCCTGCTGATACGCAGGGGCGCCTGTTCATGAGGATGGCACATTAGTTGAAAGGCATAAGCACATGTACCACCAAGCCTTGTGAATGAAGCAGACAGGCATGAAGCAGACAGGCATGAGGGCCATGAGAAGCATTGTGGTGAGGGCAAGCAGCATGTCTTTCCAGCCAACTGGTATATCCAAGGTTCAGGTCCTACCAAAGTGATACCACTAATAGATACTCAGGGAACGCCATCGGGGCATGGCATCAGCACTGCTTTAATCTGTGTCGTACCTGTAGAGGTGATGGTGGGACAACAATGAGGAATATGGCCAGACACTGGGCAGCAAACCACCATTCACCCCGACTTCCTAGCTTCTCAGCATCTGTCAGCTCATCAAGGAGGCCCTGCAGCAGGTGCAAGGAGGCGGAGGCTGATTCATATGTCTGTGAGGAGTATGGTTGTGGCTCTGTGAGGTGTATATGAAGGCACACCTTGGGGTCAAGAGGAGGGGAATTGACTGCTGTGCTGCTCATACCAGGCTGATCCTTTGCTGCTGCTTTGGCCTGAACACTGCAACAGACCACGAACATGTAACCATGGTGCACCTTATTGAGCTGCTGCGAGAGGTGACTTCTCATGATGCCTGAATGGTTTTGTTATGCACACACTTTGGGGAAGAAGAGCCAGGTTCCATACGGTGCTGCAGTGGGCGGAGCAGAACGCGGTTCTTGTGCTGACAAGCTTCCCTGACACGCGATCCCCTTGCGCTTTCGACTCTAGGCCGCTGTGTCTTCAATGTTTCCATAACCTGCACCACTCGTGACGGACAACCACAACTGATCTAAACTGAGTTACGGCAAGTGTCTGTGGGCAAGGGAAACGAGGCCCATTGAGTGCACAGGATATAAATCAGAGACTGGAGCACAAAACTCGCTGTTTAAACACTTGTAGGATCTGGGGCCTTGAGTATTACGTACCACCGATGTCATCATCCCGTAACCGACGTGGCACCCAGGTGGCACCGAAGTGACACAAGGCCCTGTCAGGGGCCCTATCAGGGGTTTAGGAGGCACACTCCTGACCCGCCATCTTGCAAGGGCTGCACAAAGCACTGCAAGGAAGCGATACCAACCAAGATGAACGCTGCAAAACAAGAAAGCTGGCAGAGGACAGAATAACACCAGCAGCTTGTGCATTCCTACAAGCAGACAGAAACTGCTGCAATGCATCCACATTTCTTGAGCTTAGTTGCCAGGCACAGGCGGTCGCCTCCTGTTTGGGCAACCATCTCTGACAAGGGAGCCAGGCTGTGCTTGTCAAGCCATGGTCATGATCAGACAAACAATCTTACCTTTCTACATCATCTCCTTCTTACTAAGCTCTGGTCTACTGGAGACTTTCTGGCAACCACACAACAAGCCCCTATCTGATGGCCTGGTGTGTGACAGGGCCGCATCGGAGCCTGCTGGGGCATTCAGTTGTGTTAGCAAACGGCTAGGCCACTGACTCCAGGAGCTAGCAGGACCCTGATGCAGCTGCAGAAGTGAATAGTGCGAAGCTGGACACTTAAAAAACTGAACGCATCAACCAGCACCACGATTACCGCCACCTACAGCCTACCTAGGGTCACACTCTCAGAGCTGGGAGCTTCATGTTGGCTTCTGTGGATTGAACATCTGGTCAGTGGGTATGTAAGGACCGCCAGCCACAACATATTGTGGTGCTATTCATATAGGCCATTTGTAGGTATTGAAATATGCTATACTGCTAGGGACAGAGAACTACGCAAGGAGGGGGATGAGCTTCCCGCCCATGTACGATCAAGGGAGGGGCCCATTGGTGTACCGATTACACTGGGCCAGCCTACCATAACATTTTTTCAGTGGGTGGGGGGTTTGTTAGCTGGCCTTCTTGTATACCCGCCTGTGCCATAGAGGTTCTGGGGGCTTAGCTAGCTTTGTTTTGCTGTATATATGCTGTGTAGAGACTTAACTGCTGTACTTCTGATATGTGTTTTCTTAGAGCTTCACCTCTGATGCCAAGAGCTTGGAGATTGCACTGCTATAAATGGTGCCTGCCACTCCGACAAGCAGAGGATGATACATACTTTGACAGTGGGGTTTATGTCTCTGATTGACCAATGAGTATTTGGTGCGCTATTCAGCTTTGCCTTGCTGGCCTGTTGACTGTAAATCTGCTGGTTATGTTTCTTAAAAGACATTCTGCTGGTTTTTTTTATTGAATTTAGAAGAGCACGAAAGTACACAGATACCTCTCAGCTGGGAACCTCCTGGAACATTTTGCTGCTGCTATCTGCCTATGTATGTTGAATGCCCAGTGGCCAAGAAAGTTGCTATGGTACCTGCAGTACAGGCCTCAAAAGCTGCTTTTCGTGTGCCCTTTTGGTCTTGTAAATTCAAAAAAAAAGCTGCTTTTTGTCGTCGCAATGTGGACCTAACTGGATGTGTGCTTTCTCACAAGTGGCCTGAAGCTTGGACCCCTCCTTTTTGGCTTCGCAGACGTCCTGAGGCACCTGCAGTACCATATGCTGCTAGCCCAGGGACAGCTGCCAAGACATGAAAGCCCCATGCACATGCCGTGCAAGCCATCCAGTGACCAAGATCGCAGGCCTGGCCACTGAGAACCCAGAAGGAACAGGCAGAACAGAGGCATAGAAGCACGGCAGCAGCAGCAAGTGGCGAGCATCTAGCCCTAATATGAAAAACACTGCTCGGTCCACGTTTGTGCTGCTACTTCCCCCAAACCATGATCTGCTTCTGGTGACAGGTGGTCTCAAGGTAGTAGCAGCTCATGCAGCTCCTCAGCTTGTTGTGGGTGGGCAGCCTTGGCTAGTCTTAGAGCTCTCACGGTTCTCGGTGCCGGGTTAAGGCAGGATAGTTGGGGTTTTCACAATAGGTTTCCGCTGCAGCTTCATGGTAGATCTGCGTGCCATTCAGGCATTGGTTGACTGGGCTTGTTTAGATTCTGTTGAAGGGGGGGATATTAGGTTCGAAGTTCAAACGTGTGTTTCTGCATCCGCCTGTGGATGGGGTAATTTATGGTAAGCATGTTTCAATAGCATTCTCTGTTCAGCTGTGTTGCTTGTATCATGTGGTTCCTGTATGTTGTTGCATCTCTATGCCCTCATAGCGTTTTTGGATGGCCTTGGCACCGCTTCTAATGCCCTGTCATAGCTTTAGTGGGCGGTCATTGCCTCGGTTCTCATGTCCTGTGTATTTTTTTTGGGGAGGCATGTTTGAGCCCCTCCATGCCATCTGCTGAGTTTGCCCTGTGTATGGTAGGTTATGACAACGTGCGTTGCTCATCTCTGGTGTTGAGCATAATTGCTGGTTCCAGGAGGTCCCAAGCTGTGAACCCCCAAAATATCTATGTACCTCTTGGTCTTGTAAACTCAAAAAAAACCTGTTCCTTAATGAGGCTGCAAGCGGGGAAACTCCAAAAGCCCATCTTGGGGGATTTATGGTGGCTAGGCCAGCGGCTGCTGCTGCAAGCGGTTTGGTCGCTACCAGTTATAGGCCTTGGGCTTCTTGGGCTTCTGAGGTTCTGATTGGTTGGGGGATCATAGGGTCTGAGTTCCAAGGTGTGTTTCTGCATCTGCCTGTGGGGTTACGTAAGGTATGCATGTTTCAGTAGCGTTGTTTGTTCCGCCGTGGTGCTTGTATCATGTGATTCATGTAAGTTGTTGTATCTCGTGGCCTTAGCATGTCTTCGCCACGCTTCCCCTGTCCTGAATCCTTTTTTGTTTTAGTGTGGAGGCATGTTTGAGAACTTCTTGCCATGTGCCGTGTTTGCCCTGCTTCTGGTAGGCTGTTATTTTTTTATTTTTTTGGGAATTTACAAGACTGCGTCTGGTAGGCTGTGATAACGTGTGTTGCTCATCTCTGGTGTTGAGCAAGCATAACGGCTGGTTCCAGGAGGTTCCCAGTTGTGAACTTCCAAAGTGTCTATGTACCTTTTGGTCTTGTAAATTCCAAAAGGAAAAAAAAAGATAATGCTATTGAAACGTGCATACCTTAAGTAATCCCACAACCAGATGGTGGATTTAGAGGCCCACACACAAGCGCTCAGGGCCAAGGTCCTAGCCATGCTGTTGCACCCTAAATGGCTACCATGGAAAGGGCTGATGACGTCTTTTGGGAGGGCCTTCCCAGGGCTCGGGTTGGCTGCTTGTGTGGCATGGCCTCCCCACAAGAGTCACAGTTAGTACCGCCTCTTCCTTAAAACTACGCAGGGCTAACGCCCGCCGTCCACTCACTCACTCACTCACAGTTGGCCTTCCCCAACGCCATGCTGCTTACCTGCAAGCCTTCAGGCAACTCGGGGTTCATCGTAGTGTTGGCCATCTTTTTTTTTTTTTTGGAATTTACAAGACCAAAAGGTACATAGATACTTTGGGAGTTCACAGCTGGGAACCTCCTGGAACCAGCCGTTATGCTCAACAAGTGTTGGCCATCTTAGCATGACCAAAGAGCAGATCGCATTGGAGGCCTTGCAAGGCAACCCCTCTGTAGCCAAAGAGGATGGGTTGGCCTTTTTCCCACCTGCCTCCCTCCCACAGGAGCTGCGCGGCCACTCCTTGTTGGGCCAGGTTCCTGCTGCCTCCTTGACTCTCCTAAAGCTCCCGGCCACATGGTCAGCCAAGCTTAGTGGGCCTTCTGACTGCCCATGGTCGGTCAACAGTGCAAGGACATATGCTCGTCGTGTAGGGGTGGGCCCAACCCAATATTTCAAGGTTCTCCCGTGGGTTTGTTTCAGGTATGCATGTCTTAAGAGCACTCTCTGTATGTTGTTGCATCTCTCTGCCCTCATAGCTTTACTGCGTGGCCTTAGCCTGTCTCCGCCTCGCTGTCCCTGTCCTGTATTCTGTCTTTATCTTAGTGTGGAGGCATGTTTGAGCCCCTCCTTGCCATTTGCCGTGTTTGCCCTGCGTCTGGTAGGCTGTGATAACGTGTGTTGCTCATCTCTGGTGTTGAGCATAACGGCTGGTTCCAGGAGGTTCCCAGCTGTGAACTCCCAAAGTATCTATGTACCTTTTGGTCTTGTAAATTCCAAAAAAAAAACAAGGAATCAGTTGCTGGACTCTGCAGCAAGATGGTGATCCAGCACATGTGGATGCTCCAAGTGTGGTGGAAGAGTGGAGCAAGAAGAACAAGTCCAATGCAAGACTGCTGCCAAATTGGCCTCCCAACTCACCAGATCTCAATCTTTTTTTTTGTGGAATTTACAAGACCAAAAGGTACATAGATACTTTGGGAGTTCACAGCTGGGAACCTCCCGGAACCAGCCGTTATGCTCAACACCAGGGATGAGCAACACACGTTATCACAGCCTACCAGACGCAGGGCAAACACGGCAAATGGCAAGGAGGGGCCCAAACATGCCCTTTTTTTTGCATCCACCCTCTCCTACCATGCCACCTTCCTTCCCCCTCCCCCTGATACTCTAGCAAAGATTTCACGCATTTCCAAATTCCAAAAAAAAAGATTTCACGCATTTTGTCGGGATATGTGATGCGTAACCACTTAGTGGAGGATGGTGGTCCACCACTTAGGGGCCGCCCTTCCAAGTTAGTTATGTCCCTGCCAGTGGAACTTGGTGGGATTGCCTTGGTCGATCTAGAGGCCCACACACAAGCGCTCAGGGCCAAGGTCCTAGCCATGTTGTTGCACCCTAAATGGCTACCATGGAAAGGGCTGATGACAGCATCTTTTGGGAGGGCCTTCCCAGGGCTCGGGTTGGCTGCTTGTGTCCAGCATTGCCTCCCCACACGAGTCACAGTTGGCCTTCCCCAACGCCATGCTGCTTACCTGCAAGCCTTCAAGCAACTCGGGGTTCATCGTAGTGTTGGCCATCTTTTTTTTTTTTTGGAATTTACAAGACCAAAAGGTACATAGATACTTTGGGCGTTCACAGCTGGGAACCTCCTGGAACCAGCCGTTATGCTCAACACCAGAGATGAGCAACACACGTTATCACAGCCTACCAGACGCAGGGCAAACACGGCAAATGGCAAGGAGGGGCTCAAACATGCCCCCACCAGCTCTTCTTTGGCAGCCTGCATGTGTGGTGGACACTCCCCACCCGTCGGACCCAGAGGCTGTGATTAAATATCTTGTGGGATCATGGGACAGCATCCAAATAGACCCTAGTGTGTGGTGCTTGGGGTCGGCTACTCTTTGGACGTATGAGGTAAAGTTGGCCACCTCCCGGATTATCCAATGGCACTGCCGGAAGGCGCCGGGGTGGGTTCCAGGGGCAGGCTTGCGCCCCAAGCTTTGGGGTGAGGGAGGGGGCTCGGGACCCGCCTTGGTCTCCGCTGTAACAAATATTGCCTCCCGCCAGAAGCGTCGGTTTGAGGAGGCTCTAGCCGCGGCGGGGGGTAGTGGGGTTGGTCGTCCACCTGTGCCAGCTGCGGATCTGGCTCCCATCTATCATGCTT
>OY744493.1:5985497-6085311 GCA_963556185.1 Pseudopediastrum boryanum
CCCCTGGAACCCACCCCGGCGCCTTCCGGCAGTGCCATTGGATAATCCGGGAGGTGGCCAACTTTACCTCATACGTCCAAAGAGTAGCCGACCCCAAGCACCACACACTAGGGTCTATTTGGATGCTGTCCCATGATCCCACAAGATATTTAATCACAGCCTCTGGGTCCGACGGGTGGGGAGTGTCCACCACACATGCAGGCTGCCAAAGAAGAGCTGGTGGGGGCATGTTTGAGCCCCTCCTTGCCATTTGCCGTGTTTCCTCCAATGCGATCTGCTCTTTGGTCATGCTAAGATGGCCAACACTTGTTGAGCATAACGGCTGGTTCCAGGAGGTTCCCAGCTGTGAACGCCCAAAGTATCTATGTACCTTTTGGTCTTGTAAATTCCAAAAAAAAAAAAAGATGGCCAACACTACGATGAACCCCGAGTTGCTTGAAGGCTTGCAGGTAAGCAGCATGGCGTTGGGAAGGCCAACTGTGACTCGTGTGGGGAGGCAATGCTGGACACAAGCAGCCAACCCGAGCCCTGGGAAGGCCCTCCCAAAAGATGCTGTCATCAGCCCTTTCCATGGTAGCCATTTAGGGTGCAACAACATGGCTAGGACCTTGGCCCTGAGCGCTTGTGTGTGGGCCTCTAGATCGACCAAGGCAATCCCACCAAGTTCCACTGGCAGGGACATAACTAACTTGGAAGGGCGGCCCCTAAGTGGTGGACCACCATCCTCCACTAAGTGGTTACGCATCACATATCCCGACAAAATGCGTGAAATCTTTTTTTTTGGAATTTGGAAATGCGTGAAATCTTTGCTAGAGTATCAGGGGGAGGGGGAAGGAAGCTGGCATGGTAGGAGAGGGTGGATGCAAAAAAAAGGGCATGTTTGGGCCCCTCCTTGCCATTTGCCGTGTTTGCCCTGCGTCTGGTAGGCTGTGATAACGTGTGTTGCTCATCCCTGGTGTTGAGCATAACGGCTGGTTCCGGGAGGTTCCCAGCTGTGAACTCCCAAAGTATCTATGTACCTTTTGGTCTTGTAAATTCCACAAAAAAAAAGATTGAGATCTGGTGAGTTGGGAGGCCAATTTGGCAGCAGTCTTGCATTGGACTTGTTCTTCTTGCTCCACTCTTCCACCACACTTGGAGCATCCACATGTGCTGGATCACCATCTTGCTGCAGAGTCCAGCAACTGATTCCTTGTTTTTTTTTTTGGAATTTACAAGACCAAAAGGTACATAGATACTTTGGGAGTTCACAGCTGGGAACCTCCTGGAACCAGCCGTTATGCTCAACACCAGAGATGAGCAACACACGTTATCACAGCCTACCAGACGCAGGGCAAACACGGCAAATGGCAAGGAGGGGCTCAAACATGCCTCCACACTAAGATAAAGACAGAATACAGGACAGGGACAGCGAGGCGGAGACAGGCTAAGGCCACGCAGTAAAGCTATGAGGGCAGAGAGATGCAACAACATACAGAGAGTGCTCTTAAGACATGCATACCTGAAACAAACCCACGGGAGAACCTTGAAATATTGGGTTGGGCCCACCCCTACACGACGAGCATATGTCCTTGCACTGTTGACCGACCATGGGCAGTCAGAAGGCCCACTAAGCTTGGCTGACCATGTGGCCGGGAGCTTTAGGAGAGTCAAGGAGGCAGCAGGAACCTGGCCCAACAAGGAGTGGCCGCGCAGCTCCTGTGGGAGGGAGGCAGGTGGGAAAAAGGCCAACCCATCCTCTTTGGCTACAGAGGGGTTGCCTTGCAAGGCCTCCAATGCGATCTGCTCTTTGGTCATGCTAAGATGGCCAACACTTGTTGAGCATAACGGCTGGTTCCAGGAGGTTCCCAGCTGTGAACTCCCAAAGTATCTATGTACCTTTTGGTCTTGTAAATTCCAAAAAAAAAAAAAAAGATGGCCAACACTACGATGAACCCCGAGTTGCCTGAAGGCTTGCAGGTAAGCAGCATGGCGTTGGGGAAGGCCAACTGTGAGTGAGTGAGTGAGTGGACGGCGGGCGTTAGCCCTGCGTAGTTTTAAGGAAGAGGCGGTACTAACTGTGACTCTTGTGGGGAGGCCATGCCACACAAGCAGCCAACCCGAGCCCTGGGAAGGCCCTCCCAAAAGACGTCATCAGCCCTTTCCATGGTAGCCATTTAGGGTGCAACAGCATGGCTAGGACCTTGGCCCTGAGCGCTTGTGTGTGGGCCTCTAAATCCACCATCTGGTTGTGGGATTACTTAAGGTATGCACGTTTCAATAGCATTATCTTTTTTTTTTCCTTTTGGAATTTACAAGACCAAAAGGTACATAGACACTTTGGAAGTTCACAACTGGGAACCTCCTGGAACCAGCCGTTATGCTTGCTCAACACCAGAGATGAGCAACACACGTTATCACAGCCTACCAGACGCAGTCTTGTAAATTCCCAAAAAAATAAAAAAATAACAGCCTACCAGAAGCAGGGCAAACACGGCACATGGCAAGAAGTTCTCAAACATGCCTCCACACTAAAACAAAAAAGGATTCAGGACAGGGGAAGCGTGGCGAAGACATGCTAAGGCCACGAGATACAACAACTTACATGAATCACATGATACAAGCACCACGGCGGAACAAACAACGCTACTGAAACATGCATACCTTACGTAACCCCACAGGCAGATGCAGAAACACACCTTGGAACTCAGACCCTATGATCCCCCAACCAATCAGAACCTCAGAAGCCCAAGAAGCCCAAGGCCTATAACTGGTAGCGACCAAACCGCTTGCAGCAGCAGCCGCTGGCCTAGCCACCATAAATCCCCCAAGATGGGCTTTTGGAGTTTCCCCGCTTGCAGCCTCATTAAGGAACAGGTTTTTTTTGAGTTTACAAGACCAAGAGGTACATAGATATTTTGGGGGTTCACAGCTTGGGACCTCCTGGAACCAGCAATTATGCTCAACACCAGAGATGAGCAACGCACGTTGTCATAACCTACCATACACAGGGCAAACTCAGCAGATGGCATGGAGGGGCTCAAACATGCCTCCCCAAAAAAAATACACAGGACATGAGAACCGAGGCAATGACCGCCCACTAAAGCTATGACAGGGCATTAGAAGCGGTGCCAAGGCCATCCAAAAACGCTATGAGGGCATAGAGATGCAACAACATACAGGAACCACATGATACAAGCAACACAGCTGAACAGAGAATGCTATTGAAACATGCTTACCATAAATTACCCCATCCACAGGCGGATGCAGAAACACACGTTTGAACTTCGAACCTAATATCCCCCCCTTCAACAGAATCTAAACAAGCCCAGTCAACCAATGCCTGAATGGCACGCAGATCTACCATGAAGCTGCAGCGGAAACCTATTGTGAAAACCCCAACTATCCTGCCTTAACCCGGCACCGAGAACCGTGAGAGCTCTAAGACTAGCCAAGGCTGCCCACCCACAACAAGCTGAGGAGCTGCATGAGCTGCTACTACCTTGAGACCACCTGTCACCAGAAGCAGATCATGGTTTGGGGGAAGTAGCAGCACAAACGTGGACCGAGCAGTGTTTTTCATATTAGGGCTAGATGCTCGCCACTTGCTGCTGCTGCCGTGCTTCTATGCCTCTGTTCTGCCTGTTCCTTCTGGGTTCTCAGTGGCCAGGCCTGCGATCTTGGTCACTGGATGGCTTGCACGGCATGTGCATGGGGCTTTCATGTCTTGGCAGCTGTCCCTGGGCTAGCAGCATATGGTACTGCAGGTGCCTCAGGACGTCTGCGAAGCCAAAAAGGAGGGGTCCAAGCTTCAGGCCACTTGTGAGAAAGCACACATCCAGTTAGGTCCACATTGCGACGACAAAAAGCAGCTTTTTTTTTGAATTTACAAGACCAAAAGGGCACACGAAAAGCAGCTTTTGAGGCCTGTACTGCAGGTACCATAGCAACTTTCTTGGCCACTGGGCATTCAACATACATAGGCAGATAGCAGCAGCAAAATGTTCCAGGAGGTTCCCAGCTGAGAGGTATCTGTGTACTTTCGTGCTCTTCTAAATTCAATAAAAAAAACCAGCAGAATGTCTTTTAAGAAACATAACCAGCAGATTTACAGTCAACAGGCCAGCAAGGCAAAGCTGAATAGCGCACCAAATACTCATTGGTCAATCAGAGACATAAACCCCACTGTCAAAGTATGTATCATCCTCTGCTTGTCGGAGTGGCAGGCACCATTTATAGCAGTGCAATCTCCAAGCTCTTGGCATCAGAGGTGAAGCTCTAAGAAAACACATATCAGAAGTACAGCAGTTAAGTCTCTACACAGCATATATACAGCAAAACAAAGCTAGCTAAGCCCCCAGAACCTCTATGGCACAGGCGGGTATACAAGAAGGCCAGCTAACAAACCCCCCACCCACTGAAAAAATGTTATGGTAGGCTGGCCCAGTGTAATCGGTACACCAATGGGCCCCTCCCTTGATCGTACATGGGCGGGAAGCTCATCCCCCTCCTTGCGTAGTTCTCTGTCCCTAGCAGTATAGCATATTTCAATACCTACAAATGGCCTATATGAATAGCACCACAATATGTTGTGGCTGGCGGTCCTTACATACCCACTGACCAGATGTTCAATCCACAGAAGCCAACATGAAGCTCCCAGCTCTGAGAGTGTGACCCTAGGTAGGCTGTAGGTGGCGGTAATCGTGGTGCTGGTTGATGCGTTCAGTTTTTTAAGTGTCCAGCTTCGCACTATTCACTTCTGCAGCTGCATCAGGGTCCTGCTAGCTCCTGGAGTCAGTGGCCTAGCCGTTTGCTAACACAACTGAATGCCCCAGCAGGCTCCGATGCGGCCCTGTCACACACCAGGCCATCAGATAGGGGCTTGTTGTGTGGTTGCCAGAAAGTCTCCAGTAGACCAAAGCTTAGTAAGAAGGAGATGATGTAGAAAGGTAAGATTGTTTGTCTGATCATGACCATGGCTTGACAAGCACAGCCTGGCTCCCTTGTCAGAGATGGTTGCCCAAACAGGAGGCGACCGCCTGTGCCTGGCAACTAAGCTCAAGAAATGTGGATGCATTGCAGCAGTTTCTGTCTGCTTGTAGGAATGCACAAGCTGCTGGTGTTATTCTGTCCTCTGCCAGCTTTCTTGTTTTGCAGCGTTCATCTTGGTTGGTATCGCTTCCTTGCAGTGCTTTGTGCAGCCCTTGCAAGATGGCGGGTCAGGAGTGTGCCTCCTAAACCCCTGATAGGGCCCCTGACAGGGCCTTGTGTCACTTCGGTGCCACCTGGGTGCCACGTCGGTTACGGGATGATGACATCGGTGGTACGTAATACTCAAGGCCCCAGATCCTACAAGTGTTTAAACAGCGAGTTTTGTGCTCCAGTCTCTGATTTATATCCTGTGCACTCAATGGGCCTCGTTTCCCTTGCCCACAGACACTTGCCGTAACTCAGTTTAGATCAGTTGTGGTTGTCCGTCACGAGTGGTGCAGGTTATGGAAACATTGAAGACACAGCGGCCTAGAGTCGAAAGCGCAAGGGGATCGCGTGTCAGGGAAGCTTGTCAGCACAAGAACCGCGTTCTGCTCCGCCCACTGCAGCACCGTATGGAACCTGGCTCTTCTTCCCCAAAGTGTGTGCATAACAAAACCATTCAGGCATCATGAGAAGTCACCTCTCGCAGCAGCTCAATAAGGTGCACCATGGTTACATGTTCGTGGTCTGTTGCAGTGTTCAGGCCAAAGCAGCAGCAAAGGATCAGCCTGGTATGAGCAGCACAGCAGTCAATTCCCCTCCTCTTGACCCCAAGGTGTGCCTTCATATACACCTCACAGAGCCACAACCATACTCCTCACAGACATATGAATCAGCCTCCGCCTCCTTGCACCTGCTGCAGGGCCTCCTTGATGAGCTGACAGATGCTGAGAAGCTAGGAAGTCGGGGTGAATGGTGGTTTGCTGCCCAGTGTCTGGCCATATTCCTCATTGTTGTCCCACCATCACCTCTACAGGTACGACACAGATTAAAGCAGTGCTGATGCCATGCCCCGATGGCGTTCCCTGAGTATCTATTAGTGGTATCACTTTGGTAGGACCTGAACTTTGGATATACCAGTTGGCTGGAAAGACATGCTGCTTGCCCTCACCACAATGCTTCTCATGGCCCTCATGCCTGTCTGCTTCATGCCTGTCTGCTTCATTCACAAGGCTTGGTGGTACATGTGCTTATGCCTTTCAACTAATGTGCCATCCTCATGAACAGGCGCCCCTGCGTATCAGCAGGCCTGCCTCACTGGGACAGGTTTCTTGTTAGAGGTTTACTATGGGCCTGTGGTGCAAGTTGTACCTTATGTTCCTCTGTTTTAGCATAGTACACAGGCGTGTCCTTGTAAGAGCCATGCATGTGCTGCTGTGCGCAGGGTGTCATCGATGTGCTTGGACCAATGCTGCTTCTAAGTGGATTTGCCTTCATGTGAGTGAGCCTGATGAGAGCCAGGAGCACCCCAGCAGAGATTTGGTACTTGCGTTTGCAGCTTACATCCACATGGAGGGCGGTAAAAGTCGAGTGGGTGCGTAGCGTCTTTACGACACGGCACAACGAAGCCCTGACTGGTAACTCCATGGCAGCACCTGCTTTATCAGTAAGGTGGCCAATCAGCAACTGGTAGCTTGCCAAGGCTCGGTCAAGCTTTATGCAGGCTGAAGATGTGAAATCATGATACATTCCTGTTGACCTTTTCTAGCATCAAATTTGCATAGGGACATCATGTTTAAGTGTGCAGCAGTCAATTGCAGGCGTCCTCCCTAATCATCAATGTTGCCTGGCAGGTTTCTTGGTCAGCAGGTGCTGGGCAACAACCTGTCACCACTGCCAACACCAAGGGAGGAGCACCAGCTCATGACATCAGGAATATATGGTGAGGGTCAGGGTCACCGGGGTGCTGGCTCATAAAAGATGGACTGGTTTAAGTTACGGCGGGAGGCAGGGGAAGGGTTTCTGCCAGTCTAGTGCATGATCTCAGAGTTAGCCATGCTGTTAGAGAGACCACCGTGAGATAGTTCTCAGTTTTTGGTTACCATCTGCTTGTCTCTGTCTCTCGTGATTTTAGCTCCCTGTCTGAGTCTCTTACCCTTAACACACTAAGACTTTTGTAGTCATGCCGCAGGTGCTGCACGGTTCGAGGGCTGTGCAGTGTTTTACCCCAACATGAAAGATGAGCAGATGTTGCTTCTTAAAGCTTGAACTGATTTTTATACCCCATCCTTTGATCTGCTGTAGCGTCATAAATGTCACATGTTTGATTGTTTCAAGCTCTCCCAGGCCTACGGTTTGCATTCTCTATTTAGCATGTGTGGTGGACACTCCCCACCCGTCGGACCCAGAGGCTGTGATTAAATATCTTGTGGGATCATGGGACAGCATCCAAATAGACCCTAGTGTGTGGTGCTTGGGGTCGGCTACTCTCCTGACGTATGAGGTAAAGTTGGCCACCTCCCGGATTATCCAATGGCACTGCCGGAAGGCGCCGGGGTGGGTTCCAGGGGCAGGCTTGCGCCCCAAGCTTTGGGGTGAGGGAGGGGGCTCGGGACCAGCCTTGATCTCTGCTGTCACAAATATTTTTTTTATTTTTTTTTGTTTTTGGAATTTACAAGACCAAAAGGTACATAGATACGCTGTCACAAATATTGCCTCCCGCCAGAAGCGTCGGTTTGAGGAGGCTCTAGCAGCGGCGGGTGGTAGTGGGGTTGGTCGTCCACCTGTGCCAGCTGCGGATCTAGCTCCCATCTATCATGCTTCTTGGTTTGACCCCTCTCCTCCTCGCCAGCATGTCCGCCAACGGGTGGAGAACCGCGCAGCTGCGGTTACCCAGCAACGCCTGGTACAACAGGCAGCACATGCAGCTATCCTTTTCCCACTCATTGATGATACATGCGATCCTGTTGGGGCCTCTCTTTTTTTTTTTTTTTTTTTGTTGGGGCCTCTCTTAGTGATGAGGATGTGGCCTCTCCCTCTTGGTGCAAAGCTTGGAGGCGAGCCGCACATAAACGGCTCCCCCGGTCCACGCGGGTGTTTGCTTGGCGCTTGCTCCATGCTGCCCTCCCATGTGGTGGAGCTACATTTGTGTTTTTTCCGCCTGGGGATCCAGCTCTCTCTAACGCGCGATGCAGCAACCTTGGCTGCACCACATTGCCACTGAGGCCTTTGGAAACACTCCATCACCTCTTCTTCGAGTGTGCCCCATGTCATCGGGCTTTAGAGTGGTTGTGTCACCTCTGGGGTTTAATCGACCCAGAGCATCCTGCCCCACCCATGCTGCCCCATGTTCTGCTGGCAGATGATCAGGTTACATGGGCCCCGCCTCAACAACTCTCCAGCCTGTGGAACCTCTTGCGGCTGACCATGTTAAAGCGGATATGGATAGGGCGATGTGCTGCAGTGGCAGCTGGGGATGGCCCTTCTCAGGCGTCTACACCGGCTATTGTTTGTGCTTTTATTCGTGAGATCCGCTCCTTGATGCAGCAGGACTGGTTGCGTGTGGAGGGGGATGTTCGTCAGCTGGGCGGGGTCTGCCCATCATGGTTTCGGGGTCGGGATCCCTCCTTGCCTCTGCAACGGTTCCAATCATGGTGGTGCGCGGAAGATGTGCTTGCCTCTACTCAGCTTGTTGTGGGCGGCCAACCTCGGATGGTCTTAAAGCTCTCAAGGGTCTCCGTGCCAGGTCTGCCACTGCCCCAGCTGTGAACTCCCAAAGTATCTATGTACCTTTTGGTCTTGTAAATCCCCCCCCCCCCCAAAAAAAGGGTATGCCACTTTAAGGGTAGTCAGGGGTTTGGGGGTCTGCACAACTCATTAGGGGCTGGGGTCAATTCTGGCAGTGTGCTCTCCAGGGTTCTCTAGGTGGGCCTGTGCTCCATTTTTACCGCACTGGTTGTCTAGGGGTTTTCCGTTCTGATTAGGTGGTCCTAGGTGGTCCTAGTGTCTGAGTTGTAGGGTGTGTTTCTGCATTCGCCCGTGTGGTTGTTTCAGGTATGCATGTCTTATGAGCACTCTCTGTATGTTGTTGCATCTCTGCCCTCATAGCTTTAATGCGTGGCCTTAGCATGTCTTCGCCTCGCTGTCCCTGTCCTGTATTCTGTATGTATCTTAGTGTGGAGGCATGTTTGAGCCCCTCCTTGCCATTTGCCGTGTTTGCCCTGCGTCTGGTAGGCTGTGATAACGTGTGTTGCTCATCTCTGGTGTTGAGCATAACGGCTGGTTCCGGGAGGTTCCCAGCTGTGAACTCCCAAAGTATCTATGTACCTTTTGGTCTTGTAAATTCCAAAAAAAATCACAGCCTACCAGACGCAGGGCAAACACGGCAAATGGCAAGGAGGGGCTCAAACATGCCTCCACACTAAGATAAAGACAGAATACAGGACAGGGACAGCGAGGCGGAGACAGGCTAAGGCCACGCAGTAAAGCTATGAGGGCAGAGAGATGCAACAACATACAGAGAGTGCTCTTAAGACATGCATACCTGAAACAAACCCACGGGCGAATGCAGAAACACACCTTACAACTCAGACACTAGGACCACCTCCTTGTTGGGCCAGGTTCCTGCTGCCTCCTTGACTCTCCTAAAGCTCCCGGCCACATGGTCAGCCAAACTTAGTGGGCCTTCTGACTGCCCATGGTCGGTCAACAGTGCAAGGACATATGCTCGTCGTGTAGGGGTGGGCCCAACCCAATATTTCAAGGTTCTCGCTACCCACCAGCTTCAGGCGTGCTTGGTGGCCCCACCAGCTCTTCTTTGGCAGCCTGCATGTGTGGTGGACACTCCCCACCCGTCGGACCCAGAGGCTGTGATTAAACATCTTGTGGGATCATGGGACAGCATCCAAATAGACCCTAGTGTGTGGTGCTTGGGGTCGGCTACTCTCCTGACGTATGAGGTAAAGTTGGCCACCTCCCGGATTATCCAATGGCACTGCCGGAAGGCGCCGGGGTGGGTTCCAGGGGCAGGCTTGCGCCCCAAGCTTTGGGGTGAGGGAGGGGGCTCGGGACCCGCCTTGGTCTCCGCTGTAACAAATATTGCCTCCCGCCAGAAGCGTCGGTTTGAGGAGGCTCTAGCCGCGGCGGGGGGTAGTGGGGTTGGTCGTCCACCTGTGCCATCTGCGGATCTGGCTCCCATCTATCATGCTTCTTGGTTTGACCCCTCTCCTCCTCGCCAACATGTCCGCCAACGGGTGGAGAACCGCGCAGCTGCGGTTACCCAGCAACGCCTGGTACAACAGGCAGCACACGCAGCTATCCTTTTCCCACTCATTGATGATACATGCGATCCTGTTGGGGCTCCTCTTAGTGATGAGGATGTGGCCTCTCCCTCTTGGTGCAAAGCTTGGAGGCGAGCCGCACATAAACGGCTCCCCCGGTCCACGCGAGTGTTTGCTTGGCGCTTGCTCCATGCTGCCCTCCCATGTGGTGGAGCTACAGTTGTGTTTTTTCCGCCTGGGGATCCAGCTCTCTCTAACGCGCGATGCAGCAACCTTGGCTGCACCACATTGCCACTGAGGCCTTTGGAAACACTCCACCACCTCTTCTTCGAGTGTGCCCCATGTCATCGGGCTTTAGAGTGGTTGTGTCACCTCTGGGGTTTAATCGACCCAGAGCATCCTGCCCCACCCATGCTGCCCCATGTTCTGCTGGCAGATGATCAGGCTACATGGGCCCCGCCTCAACAACTCTCCAGCCTGTTCGCCTCGCTGTCCCTGTCCTGTATTCTGTATGTATCTTAGTGTGGAGGCATGTTTGAGCCCCTCCTTGCCATTTGCCGTGTTTGCCCTGCGTCTGGTAGGCTGTGATAACGTGTGTTGCTCATCTCTGGTGTTGAGCATAACGGCTGGTTCCGGGAGGTTCCCAGCTGTGAACTCCCAAAGTATCTATGTACCTTTTGGTCTTGTAAATTCCAAAAAAAAACAAAAACTCTCCAGCCTGTGGAACCTCTTGCGGCTGACCATGTTAAAGCGGATATGGATAGGGCGATGTGCTGCAGTGGCAGCTGGGGATGGCCCTTCTCAGGCGTCTACACCGGCTATTGTTTGTGCTTTTATTCGTGAGATCCGCTCCTTGATGCAGCAGGACTGGTTGCGTGTGGAGGGGGATGTTCGTCAGCTGGGCGGGGTCTGCCCCTCATGGTTTCGGGGTCGGGATCCCTCCTTGCCTCTGCAACGGTTCCAATCATGGTGGTGCGCGGAAGATGTGCTTGCCTCCACTCAGCTTGTTGTGGGCGGCCAACCTCGGATGGTCTTAAAGCTCTCAAGGTTCTCGGTGCCAGGTCTGCCACTTTAAGGGTAGTCAGGGGTTTGGGGGTCTGCACAACTCATAAGGGGTTGGGGTCAATTCTGGCAGTGTGCTCTCCAGGGTTCTCTAGGTGGGCCTGTGCGCCATTTTTGCCGCACTGGTTGTCTAGGGGTTTTCCGTTCTGATTAGGTGGTCCTAGGTGGTCCTAGTGTCTGAGTTGTAGGGTGTGTTTCTGCATTGGCCCGTGTGGTTGTTTCAGGTATGCATGTCTTATGAGCACTCTCTGTATGTTGTTGCATCTCTGCCCTCATAGCTTTAATGCGTGGCCTTAGCATGTCTTCGCCTCGCTGTCCCTGTCCTGTATTCCGTATGTATCTTAGTGTGGAGGCATGTTTGAGCCCCTCCTTGCCATTTGCCGTGTTTGCCCTGCGTCTGGTAGGCTGTGATAACGTGTGTTGCTCATCTCTGGTGTTGAGCATAACGGCTGGTTCCGGGAGGTTCCCAGCTGTGAACTCCCAAAGTATCTATGTACCTTTTGGTCTTGTAAATTAAAAAAAAACATACAATAAGGGGGACAGTGGGCTGCCCTGGGCGCAACCAGCTAAAATAGGAAAGGGTCGGGATGTCCAGCCATTGAACACCACCAGACCTCTGGTCCCTTGGAGCAAAAGAGACACCCACCTACGGGCCGCAAGGGGGACGCCGAGGGCCTCCATGCAGCGGTCTAACCAGCCTCTATGCACCCGATCATAGGCCTTATTATAATCTAAACCTACAATGCAAGCAGCCGCTTGGGTTGCTTGTACATACTCCAATTCCTCAAGGTGGAACAACACGTTGTCCCCAATCCACCGGCCTGGGACAAAGGCCGTCTGTGTACCATCAATCACCGTGTCCAGTGCGTTACCCATACGGAGCACCATCACCTTAGCTACTAGCTTCACATCACAGTTGAGCAGTGTGATGGGTCTATAGCTGTCAGGGTCATCTCGGGGTTTACCCCCTTCCTTGTAGATAAGCACAACCAACCCAGTTTGACTGCCCTCAGAAAGCTGGGGGGATGTGTCTGGAGAGAGGAAGGGCTCATTAAAAGCTGCTATCATCGGCCCCTCCAGCAGCGACCAAAAAGCCTGGTAAAACTCGTAGGGCAGCCCATCACAGCCGGGCATGGTTCCTTTAGGGGAAGCTTTCAAGGCTTTCTCCAAGCATGTCGCTGTCAGGCGGCCATCAGGCGAAGGACCTGTGCAGGATGCTTGCGCTTCCGCATCCAAGGATGCGTCAAGAGCTTGGAGTAGGGTATCCTGAGCAGCTACATCTACAACTGCAGGGTGGAACAAGCCAGTAGGAAGGGACCCATCAAAGAAATCCGCGAAGAGACCCTTAGCTTGGTTGACCCCCGCAACCGTTGACAAGTCCGCAGGTGGCCCTCCTGCAGGGTTTCGGATGAGCCGCATTGGTTGGCTATCCTTAGTCTCTCTACCTAGGTGATGGAACCACATGGTGCCTTGCTCTCCATAAGCCCCCCATAGAGCATCCAGTGTTAATCCCTGCTTTGAGACCTGAGCCTCATCATGCTGTTGCAATGCTTTGATAGCTTGCTGCATGTTGGAGGCTACAACAGAGCTAGCAGGATTGTTCTGAAATGCTACCCGTGTGGAATGCAATGCCTGTTCCAACTCCCCCCTCTCCCTCCGTCTATCCGCAGCCCGGCTGTAGCAGTAAGCCAAAGTGCAAAGCTTGATGGATACCTTCAAATCGCTCCACAGATCCATGGCCCCTAGCCCATTCAAGGGTTGGGCCAAGTAGTCCTGGATATGCGTTGTCATGTGCTCTAGAAATTCCTGCACCCCAAGGAGGTAGGTGGGGAAAACCCATGACCTTTTCCCCACCAATGGCTCCTGTGGGGGCCTAAGCTCCACGGCCGCCGCTGCATGATCCCCTGGCACCTGCCCATACAAGTGCGCACAAGAGGCCAACCACTGAGCATCCAACACCTCTTGAGAAATCAACCACCGTGTGGTGCGACCTGAAGAGACAACATGGTTGGCGGAGTGGGTTGTGCGGGTGTATTCCATTGCTTGTGGATTATGCAGCCGCCAAACATCCGTGAGTCCTTGCTCTGCTTGCACCGCTTGCAGGCTGTCCCCCCCAATCAATCTGCTATTTTGAGCTGGATTTGCTTGTGGAGTCTGCACATCCAGTTGTGATGTGACACAGTTGAAATCCCCCGCCATGAGCAGGGAGCTGCCAGAAGGCCGTGCTTCTGCCGCTTCCCGGAGTTGAGTGGTATAAAAGCCAGCTCTATCCGCCGGCTCTACAGGGCCATAGACCCCCAGAACTGCCCATGGGTGCCCTGCTTCACTACTGAACTTCACCATTAACAATCTTCCGTTAGTATCCTTAAAGGCCACCGTTGGATCCACTTTAGCTAATCCCGGCCGTACTAAGATGGCCACTCCTCGTGAGGAAGAAGTGCCATGGCTCCAAAAAGCCTGTCCCTCCCATGGCAGGCCTGGGCCTGCCCCCTCTTGAGCCCAGCGAGTGGTTTCCCTGTCATCTGTGCTGTGAGTCTCACAAAGAACCACAATGGAGTAGTGCAGGTCACGCAAGCGTTGGAATAGACCCCGGCGTTTGTTGCGGCTGCGCATGCCGTTGACATTCACCACTAGGCAAGAGAGGGCACACCCATTCACACCTGGGGTCCCAGGCATTATGCAGGGGCCCCCCTGGGGCTGCTGGTTTCGCGGCTACCATATTGCCGCTCGGGGTCAGGAGCCCGGCGGGTCCTGCTGCTTTTTCTAGTGGATAGGAGGCCACCTGATGAGGTGTCAGAGCCATAACCCCCAATTTTATATCTCTCCTCTAGCCACAAGATGGCATATCTAGGTAAAGATGCAGTGCCTCGTGCCCCACTGCCACCTTGGTGGTTGTCTCGTGCCAGGGGCGAACTCCCGAGGAATGCATAGAACTCCCTAATGACGGACTCCTTGGTCTCCCCTGCTTTGAGCTCATGTTCGTCAAGAGCATATGCCATATTGTCATACAGGGCATTATCTTTCTTCCATGCTGTCCAAGCTCTCTCAGCCCGTGTCTGCCTAGGCGGTGACGGCTGTTGGTGCTCTCGTCTGTGCTGCTGTTGTTGCTGCCCTGGTTGTGGGCGTATCTGCTGCTGCTGCTGTTGACGGCGTTGGAGGTGCTGTTGTTGCAGCCGTTGCTGCTGAGCCTGGTAAAGCTCCTGCTGGCGCTGTTGCTGTTGCTCCGGCTCTTGCCTCTCTTGCTGCTGGCGTTGTGCTTGCTGCTGTTGATGCTGCTGCTGCTGCTGCTGCTCCGCTTGGTGTTGTTGAGGCAATGTATGCTGGCCAGATTGTTGCTGCCGTTGCTGGGCTGTATGAGCATCTGCCCTAGGAGCAGTTTCAGGGGTAGTGCCTGTGCTATCAATGTCCATGGCACTGGGCAACCTGGGCCCTGCAAGCCTACCCCAGTGCTGCTCTTGTGAGCCCCATGTACCAGGGGGGCGGTGAGCCAGCGAGAGTTGGGGCAAGCGAGAGTTGATGCATTGGGTTGCCAGTCCTTTGAGGAGTTCAAGGAAGCTGTGCACAAGCAGTTCCAGGCAGTCCCCTCCTCAATGCTAACACATCTGTTCAATAGCATGAAGGGCAGGATTGCCTGTGTGGTAAATAAGCAAGGGGATAAGACAGGGTACTAGGTATGGAGCATTCAAAACCTCCTGTCACAGGGTGTTGCATAATGAATGTGCCAGCTAGCCTGAGCTCCCATGGTTCCAGTCTTTATTCTCATGAGTGGCAGTCAGGTGGCTTTGGTGAGGCTCCCTCTCTAGTACAGCAGCATGTGGGGGCCTGGCTGCTTGGGTGTTGTTTGCACATGTTTGTTTGGAGTGCAAGATGGGCACCTGTGCACTTCACCTAGTTGCTGTGCCAACCAAACCCTGGGTGTTTTGCTACATCCCACTGTGGTGCTTAAACCCTGGATTGCAGTGGCAAGGGGATAAGGCTGCAGCGGAGGCAAGTCTTGTTTCATTACATGCTGTGGGGTTGAAGCATGCTGATAGGCTGCTCCATTCTAGGTCTCTTTTGTACCAAATGCTTTCGGCGTGACCCCTTTGTCACAGCAATTTTTTCCAGCCTGTCTTGACAATGTGGAGTATGGTGCTGGAAACATATTGTGCAGTGGTGCAGGCTGTGATGAATGCACTGGTGTGGTCAGCTGTTGCAGGGCCAAGCTTGGGTGCTTGGGGTTTAAGCATTCTCACAAGTGCTTTTTTTGCACCATCACCCTATGGCTTGACCCCAACTTTCAGCTCCTGTCCTAGTTAAGAGGGCACTCCCTTCAGGGCAAGGCCCATCCTTGGTGCAGGCCCTTGCATGCTTGTTAACACCCACTGGTCCCTATGGGCATTGCTTTGCTGGGTGGCTGCTACCTGCCCTTCGAAGTTGGCCCCTTTGGGGATGGTTGATGGAGCATAAGTCCTAGCTCACTTGTCTGATTGCCTTCAAACCACTTGCAGCTGGTGGGCAAGGGTCCCAGCACACATCACAAGT
The DNA here is from genome assembly GCA_963556185.1 of Pseudopediastrum boryanum. Classification (NCBI taxonomy): domain Eukaryota; kingdom Viridiplantae; phylum Chlorophyta; class Chlorophyceae; order Sphaeropleales; family Hydrodictyaceae; genus Pseudopediastrum; species Pseudopediastrum boryanum. Next base: position 6,001,316 of record OY744493.1, read on the forward strand.
CCAGGGACTTATACACATTTTTCGGAAATTTTCAGGCCCAAATTCGCACGTTTGCCTCCTCAAAATGGGCATTTTCAGCGCAGCCCATGATCAACTTTTCACCAAGTCAGAATTGGCCAAAGTATCTATGTACCTTTTGGTCTTGTAAATTCCAAAAAAAAAGTCAGAATTGGCCATACACTCCTTGAGAGCAAAACATAGCAAATCATCAGACAAATGCATAGCCGTAACCGCCGTGCAAATTGGGCATGCATGTGCTGTGCCATGATGGGCGGGTCACCCCGAAAAGTTACACCTCCGGCCTCTCACTTGTCGAGTCAGCCGAGGCACCCCGCCACCAGCACGTTCATTTCGCAACACCCTGTGAAAGCAACTTTGAAGCCTATTCAACGCCGGCTCAAGGCAGCAATTGATACAGACTTGCTCTCATTCTACACAACTTTGCAAGCCACATTGACCAGCTGTGCCACTTACGACACGGACGGTCCCTTGGCCTTCGCACGTGAAACCTGCCTACTTCCGAAATGGCCAGGTTGACGCTGCAAGATAAAGTACATTTGGTTAATACTTACAATGCTTGTCAGAGCATCTCAGAGACTGCTGTACAGTGTGGAGTGTGCCGTGCGACAGCACGCCGGTGCATCAACCGGTGGCAAAACGAACAGAGTTTAGAAAACAAGCCAGGGACAGGCAGGAAAACCATACTTTCAGAGGCAGCTGCGCTTCATGCTTCGAATCTTTTAGATGAGGGCCAGCAAGGAGGTGCTCAGCAGGTGGCCAAGCAGCTGCTGGCGGAGGGGCTTGTGCCGCGGCTTGTGCATAAGTCCACTGTAATTCGTGCAGCAAGGAAAGCAGCCGAAAGTGAGGGGTGCAAGATGGTGGTCTCCAAGCGGCGTCCTCCGAAGGAGCTAACCAAGGATACCAAGAAGAAGCGCCTGCAGTTTGCTAAGGAAAACAGCAAGACCTCTTGGGGCCATGTCCTCTTCACAGACAGGAAGAAGTTCTACTTTCGGTATCCTGGTTCCAGCGTTCAGCCCTGCAGGTGGCAGAAAGTTGGCCCAAACAGGCCAAAAAAACATGGGGCCTACCAGCCAAACAAGCCCCAGTGCCTCAATGTGTATGGTGGAATCACCAAGCATGGTGTTACTCCCTTGCATCAAGTTGCTGGCAGCAGCAAGGGCAAGCCCTCCTTTAAGAATAAGAAGGGTGAGCCAGCCAGGAACATATGTGCAGCACAGTACAATAGTGTGCTAAGGGAGACCCTATTGCCTGGGGGTCAGCGGTTGTTTAGTAACCAAGGAATCAGTTGCTGGACTCTGCAGCAAGATGGTGATCCAGCACATGTGGATGCTCCAAGTGTGGTGGAAGAGTGGAGCAAGAAGAACAAGTCCAATGCAAGACTGCTGCCAAATTGGCCTCCCAACTCACCAGATCTCAATCTTATTGAGAATGTCTGGGGTTACGTGCAAGCGAGAGTTGATGCATTGGGTTGCCAGTCCTTTGAGGAGTTCAAGGAAGCTGTGCACAAGCAGTTCCAGGCAGTCCCCTCCTCAATGCTAACACATCTGTTCAATAGCATGAAGGGCAGGATTGCCTGTGTGGTAAATAAGCAAGGGGATAAGACAGGGTACTAGGTATGGAGCATTCAAAACCTCCTGTCACAGGGTGTTGCATAATGAATGTGCCAGCTAGCCTTAGCTCCCATGGTTCCAGTCTTTATTCTCATGAGTGGCAGTCAGGTGGCTTTGGTGAGGCTCCCTCTCTAGTACAGCAGCATGTGGGGGCCTGGCTGCTTGGGTGTTGTTTGCACATGTTTGTTTGGAGTGCAAGATGGGCACCTGTGCACTTCACCTAGTTGCTGTGCCAACCAAACCCTGGGTGTTTTGCTACATCCCACTGTGGTGCTTAAACCCTGGATTGCAGTGGCAAGGGGATAAGGCTGCAGCGGAGGCAAGTCTTGTTTCATTACATGCTGTGGGGTTGAGGCATGCTGATAGGCTGCTCCATTCTAGGTCTCTTTTGTACCAAATGCTTTCGGCGTGACCCCTTTGTCACAGCAATTTTTTCCAGCCTGTCTTGACAATGTGGAGTATGGTGCTGGAAACATATTGTGCAGTGGTGCAGGCTGTGATGAATGCACTGGTGTGGTCAGCTGTTGCAGGGCCAAGCTTGGGTGCTTGGGGTTTAAGCATTCTCACAAGTGCTTTTTTTGCACCATCACCCTATGGCTTGACCCCAACTTTCAGCTCCTGTCCTAGTTAAGAGGGCACTCCCTTCAGGGCAGGGCCCATCCTTGGTGCAGGCCCTTGCATGCTTGTTAACACCCACTGGTCCCTATGGGCATTGCTTTGCTGGGTGGCTGCTACCTGCCCTTCGAAGTTGGCCCCTTTGGGGATGGTTGATGGAGCATAAGTCCTAGCTCACTTGTCTGATTGCCTTCAAACCACTTGCAGCTGGTGGGCAAGGGTCCCAGCACACATCACAAGTCCAGGGACTTATACACATTTTTCGGAAATTTTCAGGCCCAAATTCGCACGTTTGCCTCCTCAAAATGGGCATTTTCAGCGCAGCCCATGATCAACTTTTCACCAAGTCAGAATTGGCCAAAGTATCTATGTACCTTTTGGTCTTGTAAATTCCAAAAAAAAAAAGTCAGAATTGGCCATACACTCCTTGAGAGCAAAACATAGCAAATCATCAGACAAATGCATAGCCGTAACCGCCGTGCAAATTGGGCATGCATGTGCTGTGCCATGATGGGCGGGTCACCCCGAAAAGTTACACCTCCGGCCTCTCACTTGTCGAGTCAGCCGAGGCACCCCGCCACCGGCACGTTCATTTCGCAACACCCTGTGAAAGCAACTTTGAAGCCTATTCAACGCCGGCTCAAGGCAGCAATTGATACAGACTTGCTCTCATTCTACACAACTTTGCAAGCCACATTGACCAGCTGTGCCACTTACGACACGGACGGTCCCTTGGCCTTCGCACGTGAAACCTGCCTACTTCCGAAATGGCCAGGTTGACGCTGCAAGATAAAGTACATTTGGTTAATACTTGCAATGCTTGTCAGAGCATCTCAGAGACTGCTGTACAGTGTGTAGTGTGCCGTGCGACAGCACGCCGGTGCATCAACCGGTGGCAAAACGAACAGAGTTTAGAAAACAAGCCAGGGACAGGCAGGAAAACCATACTTTCAGAGGCAGCTGCGCTTCATGCTTCGAATCTTTTAGATGAGGGCCAGCAAGGAGGTGCTCAGCAGGTGGCCAAGCAGCTGCTGGCGGAGGGGCTTGTGCCGCGGCTTGTGCATAAGTCCACTGTAATTCGTGCAGCAAGGAAAGCAGCCGAAAGTGAGGGGTGCAAGATGGTGGTCTCCAAGCAGCGTCCTCCGAAGGAGCTAACCAAGGATACCAAGAAGAAGCGCCTGCAGTTTGCTAAGGAAAACAGCAAGACCTCTTGGGGCCATGTCCTCTTCACAGACAGGAAGAAGTTCTACTTTCGGTATCCTGGTTCCAGCGTTCAGCCCTGCAGGTGGCAGAAAGTTGGCCCAAACAGGCCAAAAAAACATGGGGCCTACCAGCCAAACAAGCCCCAGTGCCTCAATGTGTATGGTGGAATCACCAAGCATGGTGTTACTCCCTTGCATCAAGTTGCTGGCAGCAGCAAGGGCAAGCCCTCCTTTAAGAATAAGAAGGGTGAGCCAGCCAGGAACATATGTGCAGCACAGTACAATAGTGTGCTAAGGGAGACCCTATTGCCTGGGGGTCAGCGGTTGTTTAGTAACCAAGGAATCAGTTGCTGGACTCTGCAGCAAGATGGTGATCCAGCACATGTGGATGCTCCAAGTGTGGTGGAAGAGTGGAGCAAGAAGAACAAGTCCAATGCAAGACTGCTGCCAAATTGGCCTCCCAACTCACCAGATCTCAATCTTATTGAGAATGTCTGGGGTTACGTGCAAGCGAGAGTTGATGCATTGGGTTGCCAGTCCTTTGAGGAGTTCAAGGAAGCTGTGCACAAGCAGTTCCAGGCAGTCCCCTCCTCAATGCTAACACATCTGTTCAATAGCATGAAGGGCAGGATTGCCTGTGTGGTAAATAAGCAAGGGGATAAGACAGGGTACTAGGTATGGAGCATTCAAAACCTCCTGTCACAGGGTGTTGCATAATGAATGTGCCAGCTAGCCTTAGCTCCCATGGTTCCAGTCTTTATTCTCATGAGTGGCAGTCAGGTGGCTTTGGTGAGGCTCCCTCTCTAGTACAGCAGCATGTGGGGGCCTGGCTGCTTGGGTGTTGTTTGCACATGTTTGTTTGGAGTGCAAGATGGGCACCTGTGCACTTCACCTAGTTGCTGTGCCAACCAAACCCTGGGTGTTTTGCTACATCCCACTGTGGTGCTTAAACCCTGGATTGCAGTGGCAAGGGGATAAGGCTGCAGCGGAGGCAAGTCTTGTTTCATTACATGCTGTGGGGTTGAGGCATGCTGATAGGCTGCTCCATTCTAGGTCTCTTTTGTACCAAATGCTTTCGGCGTGACCCCTTTGTCACAGCAATTTTTTCCAGCCTGTCTTGACAATGTGGAGTATGGTGCTGGAAACATATTGTGCAGTGGTGCAGGCTGTGATGAATGCACTGGTGTGGTCAGCTGTTGCAGGGCCAAGCTTGGGTGCTTGGGGTTTAAGCATTCTCACAAGTGCTTTTTTTGCACCATCACCCTATGGCTTGACCCCAACTTTCAGCTCCTGTCCTAGTTAAGAGGGCACTCCCTTCAGGGCAGGGCCCATCCTTGGTGCAGGCCCTTGCATGCTTGTTAACACCCACTGGTCCCTATGGGCATTGCTTTGCTGGGTGGCTACTACCTGCCCTTCGAAGTTGGCCCCTTTGGGGATGGTTGATGGAGCATAAGTCCTAGCTCACTTGTCTGATTGCCTTCAAACCACTTGCAGCTGGTGGGCAAGGGTCCCAGCACACATCACATGGGGCTCCTCTTAGTGATGAGGATGTGGCCTCTCCCTCTTGGTGCAAAGCTTGGAGGCGAGCCGCACATAAACGGCTCCCCCGGTCCACGCGAGTGTTTGCTTGGCGCTTGCTCCATGCTGCCCTCCCATGTGGTGGAGCTACAGTTGTGTTTTTTCCGCCTGGGGATCCAGCTCTCTCTAACGCGCGATGCAGCAACCTTGGCTGCACCACATTGCCACTGAGGCCTTTGGAAACACTCCACCACCTCTTCTTCGAGTGTGCCCCATGTCATCGGGCTTTAGAGTGGTTGTGTCACCTCTGGGGTTTAAACGACCCAGAGCATCCTGCCCCACCCATGCTGCCCCATGTTCTGCTGGCAGATGATCAAGCTACATGGGCCCCGCCTCAACAACTCTCCAGCCTGTGGAACCTCTTGCGGCTGACCATGTTAAAGCGGATATGGATAGGGCGATGTGCTGCAGTGGCAGCTGGGGATGGCCCTTCTCAGGCGTCTACACCGGCTATTGTTTGTGCTTTTATTCGTGAGATCCGCTCCTTGATGCAGCAGGACTGGTTGCGTGTGGAGGGGGATGTTCGTCAGCTGGGCGGGGTCTGCCCATCATGGTTTCGGGGTCGGGATCCCTCCTTGCCTCTGCAACGGTTCCAATCATGGTGGTGCGCGGAAGATGTGCTTGCCTCCACTCAGCTTGTTGTGGGCGGCCAAGCTCGGATGGTCTTAAAGCTCTCAAGGTTCTCGGTGCCAGGTATGCCACTTTAAGGGTAGTCAGGGGTTTGGGGGCCTGCATAACTCATCAGTGTTTGGGGACAATTCTGGCAGTGTGCTCTCCAGGGCTCTCTAGGTGGGCCTGTGGGCCTTTTTTACCGCACTGGTTGTCTAGGGTTTTTCAGTTCTGATTAGGTGGTCCTAGGTGGTCCTAGTGTCTGAGTTGTAAGGTGTGTTTCTGCATTCGCCCGTGGGTTTGTTTCAGGTATGCATGTCTTAAGAGCACTCTCTGTATGTTGTTACATCTCTCTGCCCTCATAGCTTTACTGCGTGGCCTTAGCCTGTCTCCGCCTCGCTGTCCCTGTCCTGTATTCTGTCTTTATCTTAGTGTGGAGGCATGTTTGAGCCCCTCCTTGCCATTTGCCGTGTTTGCCCTGCGTCTGGTAGGCTGTGATAACGTGTGTTGCTCATCTCTGGTGTTGTGCATAACGGCTGGTTCCGGGAGGTTCCCAGCTGTGAACTCCCAAAGTATCTATGTACCTTTTGGTCTTGTAAATTCCAAAAAAAAAAAGAAGTCTGCCAAGAGACCCTTAGCTTGGTTGACCCCCGCAACCGTTGACAAGTCCGCAGGTGGCCCTCCTGCAGGGTTTCGGATGAGCCGCATTGGTTGGCTATCCTTAGTCTCTCTACCTAGGCGATGGAACCACATGGTGCCTTGCTCTCCATAGGCCCCCCATAGAGCATCCAGTGTTAATCCCTGCTTTGAGACCTGAGCCTCATCATGCTGTTGCAATGCTTTGATAGCTTGCTGCATGTTGGAGGCTACAACAGAGCTAGCAGGATTGTTCTGAAAGGCTACCCGTGTGGAATGCAATGCCTGTTCCAACTCCCCCCTCTCCCTCCGTCTATCCGCAGCACGGCTGTAGGAGTAAGCCAAAGTGCAAAGCTTGATGGATACCTTCAAATCGCTCCACAGATCCATGGCCCCTAGCCCATTCATGGGTTGGGCCAAGTAGTCCTGGATATGCGTTGTCATGTGCTCTAGAAATTCCTGCACCCCAAGGAGGTAGGTGGGGAAAACCCATGACCTTTTCCCCACCAATGGCTCCTGTGGGGGCTTAAGCTCCACGGCCGCCGCTGCATGATCCCCTGGCACCTGCCCATACAAGTGCGCACAAGAGGCCAACCACTGAGCATCCAACACCTCTTGAGAAATCAACCACCGTGTGGTGCGACCTGAAGAGACAACATGGTTGGCGGAGTGGGTTGTGCGGGTGTATTCCATTGCTTGTGGATTATGCAGCCGCCAAACATCCGTGAGTCCTTGCTCTGCTTGCACCGTTTGCAAGCTGTCCCCCCCAATCAATCTGCTATTTTGAGCTGGATTTGCTTGTTGAGTCTGCACATCCAGTTGTGATGTGACACATTTGAAATCCCCCGCCATGAGCAGGGAGCTGCCAGAAGGCCGTGCTTCTGCCGCTTCCCGGAGTTGAGTGGTATAAAAGCCAGCTCTATCCGCCGGCTCTACAGGGCCATAGACCCCCAGAACTGCCAATGGGTGCCCTGCTTCACTACTGAACTTCACCATTAACAATCTTCCGTTAGTATCCTTAAAGGCCACCGTTGGATCCACTATAGCTAATCCCGGCCGTACTAAGATGGCCACTCCTCGTGAGGAAGAAGTGCCATGGCTCCAAAAAGCCTGTCCCTCCCATGGCAGGCCTGGGCCTGCCCCCTCTTGAGCCCAGCGAGTGGTTTCCCTGTCATCTGTGCTGTGAGTCTCACAAAGAACCACAATGGAGTAGCGGAGGTCACGCAGGCGTTGGAATAGACCCCGGCGTTTGTTGCGGCTGCGCATGCCGTTGACATTCACCACTAGGCAAGAGAGGGCACACCCATTCACACCTGGGGTCCCAGGCATTATGCAGGGGCCCCCCTGGGGCTGCTGGTTTCGCGGCTACCATATTGCCGCTCGCGGTCGGGAGCCCGGCGGGTCCTGCTGCTTTTTCTAGTGGATAGGAGGCCACCTGATGAGGTGTCAGAGCCATAACCCCCAATCTTATATCTCTCCTCTAGCCACAAGATGGCATATCTAGGTAAAGATGCAGTGCCTCGTGCCCCAGTGCCACCTTGGTGGTTGTCTCGTGCCAGAGGCGAACTCCCGAGGAATGCATAGCACTCCCTAATGACGGACTCCTTGGTCTCCCCTGCTTTGAGCTCATGTTCGTCAAGAGCATATGCCATGTTGTCATACAGGGCATTATCTTTCTTCCATGCTGTCCAAGCTCTCTCAGCCCGTGTCTGCCTAGGCGGTGACGGCTGTTGGTGCTCTCGTCTGTGCTGCTGTTGTTGCTGCCCTGGTTGTGGGCGTATCTGCTGCTGCTGCTGCTGCTGTTGTTGACGGCGTTGGAGGTGCTGTTGTTGCAGCGGTTGTTGCTGAGCCTGGTATAGCTCCTGCTGGCGCTGTTGCTGTTGCTCCTGCTCTTGCCTCTCTTGCTGCTCGCGTTGTGCTTGCTGCTGTTGCTGCTGCTGCTGCTGCTGCTCCGCTTGGTGTTGTTGAGGCAATGTATGCTGGCCAGATTGTTGCTGCCGTTGCTGGGCTGTAGGAGCAGCTGCCCTAGGAGCAGTTTCAGGGGTAGTGCCTGTGCTATCAATGTCCATGGCACTGGGCAACCTGGGCCCTGCAAGCCTACCCCAGTGCTGCTCTTGTGAGCCCCATGTACCAGGGGGGCGGTCAGCCAGCCTCATCAACGCTTCCCCCTGCTGCACAAGTGCTTGGAAGTCTGCTGCTGAGATGAGAGGGAAGGGTGCGGGAGTGGGGTCCACTTGCATAGCAGTGGAGCCATTACTAGGATCTTCCTGCCTTGTCACCCCTCCTCTAGCTGGATCCTCCCTGTCCCTTGTGCTAGCAGGAGGCTCTGAGGCCACGGAGGGCCGAGCAGGCGGTGGTGGTGGCGGTGGGGGGGATGGAGTGCCTACTGGAATGAACCCCCGTTGTTGTGGGTCCCGACCCTCTACACCAACGAACACCCTCTTCCCATTCTCTAGAAAGAGGTGGTCGGGCAGTAACTGCAGCTTCTGGTCGCCTGCTGGTGCATCTACAAAGGCAACTATGAAATCAGAGCGCCCTACAGCCCTAACCTCTCTGCTGGCCAACACCCCTGTGCCGAGAAACTCTGCCACTACCAAGGTACTAGCATTTTCATAGCCTGCGCATGTGAGCAAGGTTTCTGTGATGCCTTGGACTTCGTACCCAGCGGGGAGGTCACAGATGAGTACTCGAACAGTACCTACGGGTCGCAAGGAGGGTGCATAGCGAGCATGCAGTGTGAACCCCTCCACAGCAGCCCCTTCTCTCACCCATTTTTCTGCTAGCTGCCGAGCTGCAGGTGAATGCCTTGCAAGGCTGATATCAGCATGGCCATTTCGGCTACCCAAATGGTGAAATTGGTAAGCTCGAATGCACGGGTGGGCATTTGGGGTGTTAGGATTGTACCCGTATTCTGGATGTTCAAAGACCTTCTGCAGCAGTTGCTCTGCAAATGCTTTCCGTTGTGGGCTATCATAGGGCCCCCCCGCTTCTATTGGGATGCTATCAAACTGGAGACGGACAATGGGTAGGTTGGAGGTTCGTGGTGGCTCCCGAGGAAGGTCCTGGGCGGTAGGTTGATGGGCCAGTTGTTCCAGCTGCGGTCTAGGGTCCAGCATCCAAGCCGGAGCAGACACCTGGTGTGCACGTACATGAGCCCTAAGACCCCTTTGTGGCCCCCTGGAAAGGCCACCCCCTCCTACCCACCCCCCTCTAGATCCCTGTAACATGGGATGACTACCTGGCTAGAAATATCACACCGTCACAGACACAACAAACCAAAAGAACCCCCAACTAATTACCCTGGAGCTAGCCCCCCCTGCAGCTGAACTTTACAATCTATGTGCAAGCTAGACAACCTTGTATCCGCAGCCCAAGCATAACAGAACCCCCGTCAGCTCACCTCTTACCCCCTAGGATTGCTAAATCAGACGGATAGACATGGGGTAAGAGTGGCCTGCCCCACGGTGCACTTGCAAACCGCTATTTGGGCTCCAGCTAGGTTCCTCACGCTCCTGGGCTACAGCTGTATGCAGTGCCTATAAGACCACATACACCAATCAACAGCGGAGCTCCCGTGGCTCCAGCCAACAATAGCACCAAGAAACAAGACACAAAACACACAAGTCTCTAGAATTAATTGTCTTTGTGTACCCCACCACCTCCAACCCCCCAAGGCCCAGAAAACCCCAGCTGACTATATGGCTCCCATTAGGGGCAGATGACAAGGCTGCAGAATGGATGGCAAAAAGGATGGTAGGCAAGAATGCAGGTGGATTGCAGGAGACTTGAATTTTATTTTTGGAATTGAAGGAGACTTGAAATATCTTGGCCTGCTTGAATGAGCCTGCTTCTGTGGCAGAAAGAGCCTGCTGACTATGGCAACAGAGGAGGAAGCACTAGGTGATGCTGGCTGCTGAGCACCTCAAGCAAAAGCAGCCTTTAACAATTACCCTAGACAGACGGCCCCCTTACACACCGGCAGTGGCCTATAAGCCTGCCTTTGGATACCAATGCAGCAGCTGGCACTCCTGGGCCTTCAAACCAGGGGCTGCTGCTTGCTACTTTGGCCGTGCTGTGCAGATCTACGACTGCTGCTGTCCCTAGATGGTCGAGAAGGCGCTGGAGCCTAAGGGTTCCCCCATGGGCAGGTGCAGGCTTGCTCTATTGCTCACTGCTGCTGCTGTTGCTGCTGCCTTGAGCTTTTTATGGGGAGCATGTGCTGCCTGGTAATGCTTAGAGCATCTGTAGACGCCTGCTGTGTCTTCTAGAAAGGTAGGAGCCCCTTCTGTAGGGCGCTGGAGTTGCTCGAGGGGCCAGGCCGTGGCCTGGCTGGGCCAGGTTGTGGGAGTCTGCTGAAGAGCCAAAACCACCGCTGCCAAGCGGGATCAATGGTGAAGGCTGCACCTGCCTTGGTTATGACTGCCTGGTGGGTAGCGTGACAAGATCCACGGAGAGGGGCTGCCCCAGGTCCAGCGAAGCGCCACAAGAAGGTCTGCAGGGATGGGCGCTGGAGACCTAGACCTTGCAGGAGAGCTGTGCAACCCGATCACTAGTGGCTAAGAAGGCTATGTTTGAAGTTAGAGCCAGATCGCTGCCCTCTAGGCTGGCGCTGAAAGACCGCATGCGCACTCAATGCGCAACTTTTCGACCCAAGAACGCGGTCTTTTCAGGAGAAACGCGAGCTGCCATTCTATTAATACTATAACAGAGACTAGATGGCTGAAATCTCAGGGCCAGTGCAGACTTCGAGTAGCAGGAAAAAGCTGCGAAGCAAGAGGCAGAATACACGCATACGCAGAATGCTAATGGTAATGGTAATGGTACAGAGTGGTTGCCTTGCAAGGGCTCCAATGCGATCTGCTCTTTGGTCATGCTAAGATGGCCAACACTACGATGAGCCCCGAGTTGCCTGAAGGCTTGCAGGTAAGCAGCATGGCGCTGGGGAAGGCCAACTGTGACTCGTGTGGGGAGGCAATGCTGGACACAAGCACCCAACCCGAGCCCTGGGAAGGCCCTCCCAAAAGATGCTGTCATCAACCCTTTCCATGGTAGCCATTTAGGGTGCAACAGCATGGCTAGGACCTTGGCCCTGAGCGCTTGTGTGTGGGCCTCAAGATCGACCAAGGCAAGCCCACCAAGTTCCACTGGCAGGGACATAACTAACTTGGAAGGGCGGCCCCTAAGTGGTGGACCACCATCCTCCACTAACTGGTTACGCATCACATATCCAGACAAAATGCGTGAAATCTTTGCTAGAGTATCAGTGAAATCTTTGCTTCAGAGTCCATTACTTTGTCCAGAGCATCCAGTGCTTTTTCATTGTAGCACATCAGCGCAAAGGGGTACCTAGCTTTAGCCTTCAGACAGCTCTGCAGCGTGCGCAGCTTCTGTGCTTGCGTGTTGTAGCACCCGCCTAAGTGGGCTGCCATTTTTTTTTGTTTTTTTTTGTGGGATTTTTTTTTGTGGGATTTGGGCTGCCATGCTCTTGAGTGCTTTGCAAACCTCTTCCTGCTGCTTTTTCCACTGGAGGTCCATTGTGTACCATACACCCAACATTTTATATGGCTCCTTTGGATCGTGTGCTGTGATTACGTGACCTTGCATCTCGATGATGCGGGTCAGCCGGCAGACGAGGTCCTTGTCAAAGGGCTTCTGGGGTTGCCGCTTGTACAAGGCTGCGGTGGCGATTGTCTTTGACTGGCTGATGATCAGCCGACCCCAAGATGCATACTGACTGACCTTTTGGGCCTGTATAGCCAAGTCGCTGTGCCCTCCTGTGTACAGGGTTAGATCATCTGCAGTTGTTACTGAAAGTGACTAGCTGGCCTTTGCGTTTCAAAGCTCCTGGATGGTATCCTTTGGCCCCTACACTCAGCCACCGAAGCAGTGGTTCCAGCTATAGTATAAACAGGAAAGGAGAGAGGCTATCACCTTGCAGTGTGCCTCTCTGGACTTTGATTGGGGCCGTCGTGCCGTGTGGGGTAACCACAGTTGTGAACGCACTTTCATAAAGGCCTCTTACTACATACACTGCATCCGCCATGCTGCCCCATGTTCTGCTGGCAGATGATCAGGTTACATGGGCCCCGCCTCAACAACAACAACAAACATTTAAGGTGTGGCAACCGCAAAGGGCTGCTAGGTCGAACCGACCAAACACACCATCGGATGGATCCAAACACAATGGCTTCCAAATCACCAACTCAAGCAGTACTGATACCGAAACATGTATCCAGGCAAGACAGAGCCCATGATCAAGAACACCACCCACTCCTCCATCGGTTGCAATGGCATGGCAAACAATGACGATTACCACGGGCTGGAGATGTACAAGAACCATGCAAAGGACTCAACCACAGAGGGATATATGCAACCAGACCCAACCACCATGGAATGTGGCCACCATGGAATGTGGCCGAATCAATCCCTGCAAAGCCGAGGCAACGCTCCTATCGAGACAGAGCCCATGATCAAGAACACCACCCACTCCTCCATCGGTTGCAATGGCATGGCAAACAATATCGATTACCACGGGCTGGAGATGTACAAAAACTATGCAAAGGACTCAACCACAGAGGGATATATGCAACCAGACCCAACCAACATGGAATGCATGTGGCCGAATCAATCCCTGAAAGGTCAAGGCAACGCTCCTAGCGAGGTGCGGATGATGGGACACAGCAGTCCTCCAATGCCAGTCCACAAATAGCATCAAAGAGAAAGTTGCATCAACCATAATGGCTGGCCACAAGCATGGAGTGCTATAGGCCAGCCCAGCAACAGCTGGCCCCCCCTACATAGGCAAGCTGCTGCTGCGCACCACGGGACACAACGTATCGCACAGCTGTCTGAAGAGGCCAATCATCAGGTGGTCAAAGCATATAGCCCAATGGCTGCCACCAGCCCACCCTGGATCCCTTGCTAGCCAATGTATGTCAGGCCAGCCCATTTCGACCTGCCATGTGCTGACCAGTTGACCTAGTCAACAGCAAGCCAAGCAGTTTAATGCCTTGCTCAGGGCCTCAACAACTCTCCAGCCTTTAAGAGCACTCTCTGTATGTTGTTGCATCTCTCTACCCTCATAGCTTTAATGCGTGGCCTTAGCATGTCTTCGCCTCGCTGTCCCTGTCCTGTATTCTGTATGTATCTTAGTGTGGAGGCATGCTTGAGCCCCTCCTTGCCATTTGCCGTGTTTGCCCTGCGTCTGGTAGGCTGTGATTAACGTGTGTTGCTCATCTCTGGTGTTGAGCATAACGGCTGGTTCCGGGAGGTTCCCAGCTGTGAACTCCCAACGTATCTATGTACCTTTTGGTCTTGTAAATTCCAAAAAACAACAAAAAAACTCTCCAGCCTGTGGAACCTCTTGCGGCTGACCATGTTAAAGCGGATATGGATAGGGCGATGTGCTGCAGTGGCAGCTGGGGATGGCCCTTCTCAGGCGTCTACACCGGCTATTGTTTGTGCTTTTATTCGTGAGATCCGCTCCTTGATGCAGCAGGACTGGTTGCGTGTGGAGGGGGATGTTCGTCAGCTGGGCGGGGTCTGCCCCTCATGGTTTCGGGGTCGGGATCCCTCCTTGCCTCTGCAACGGTTCCAATCATGGTGGTGCGCGGAAGATGTGCTTGCCTCCACTCAGCTTGTTGTGGGCGGCCAAGCTCGGATGGTCTTAAAGCTCTCAAGGTTCTCGGTGCCAGGTCTGCCACTTTAAGGGTAGTCAGGGGTTTGGGGGTCTGCACAACTCATTAGGGGTTGGGGTCAATTCTGGCAGTGTGCTCTCCAGGGTTCTCAAGGTGGGCCTTTGGGCCATTTTTACCGCACGTTTTTTTTTTGGAATTTACAAGACCAAAAGGTACATTAAGGCGCATTTTTACCGCACTGGTTGTCTAGGGTTTTTCCGTTCTTTTTTTTTGGAATTTACAAGACCAAAAGGTACATAGATACTTTGGGAGTTCACAGCTGGGAACCTCCCGGAACCAGCCGTTAGGCTCAACACCAGAGATGAGCAACACACGTTATCACATCCTACCAGACGCAGGGCAAACACGGCAAATGGCAAGGAGGGGCTCAAACATGCCTCCACACTAAGATACATACAGAATACAGGACAGGGACAGCGAGGCGAAGACATGCTAAGGCCACGCATTAAAGCTATGAGGGCAGAGATGCAACAACATACAGAGAGTGCTCATAAGACATGCATACCTGAAACAACCACACGGGCGAATGCAGAAACACACCCTACAACTCAGACACTAGGACCACCTAGGACCACCTAATCAGAACGGAAAAACCCTTGGCTGCACCACATTGCCACTGAGGCCTTTGGAAACACTCCATCACCTCTTCTTCGAGTGTGCCCCATGCCGCTGCTCTTGTGCCTGCCTCTTTTTGCTTATGATCTGTATTGCCTGCCACTCGTGCTCAGTGACAGTGTGAGGCTTGTCTCTGTTATGAGCTGATGTGGTCTGTTCTTTGACTGCAATGCTGTTAGGGACCATGGGCCCTATTCCTGTTTGTGCCTGGTTGAAGGATGTCATTGGCGCCCTGCTACCTCTTGTGTCAAGCGCCCTCTCAGCTCCTGACTTGTGCTCTTTTGTGTCATTGAGATGGTTGCTGTGGCTCTGCTGCCATGAGGAATGAGCGGATGTCCTGTGTCTGTGCAGCTGCACTGGAATTGAGCTTAGATAGTCTAAGCCTCCACCTTCCCTTAACTTGTGTCTTTTTGGGTGGGGGAGCCGGCCTTTTAACCTGGTGTGTGCCTGAATCCAATGTTAGGTGGGCCTTTTTGGTTCCTTGTCCCATATGTGTTGGCTTCTTGCTTTGAAATTTCCCTTCAACACCTTCCTGTTCCTCGGCTTTGCGCTTCATGTTTGTGGCCAAAGGACTTTGCTTCTTCTGGATCTGGGCTCCTGTCCGTTTTAGAGGAACCTCGGTATGAAATGCAGGTTTGCCCTGTCGGGGTGCACGCCCTTTTGCTACATTTGGTCGGAGGGTAGTCTCACCGGGTGGGAGGTGAAACTGCTGGTTAGGGAAGTCCTGCTGGATCCATATATTTTTTTATTTAACTTTTTTTTGGGTCCTGCTGGATCCATGCGCTGGCTGGCCTGCTGCAGTTGACTTGTTCAGTAAAAGCAACCTGCTGCAGGTCCACGTATGTCAGGTTCTGAGTACTTTCCAGGGGCAGCCGCCTGGCCCGGCTTAAACTCATCCTGGTGGTGTGAGAAGTGTAACCATCCCGTTTTACTGTCGTGCTCATGGTTCCTGTGAAATTGTACCAATCCGCATCTGTAAGTTCCTTCACATTGCCGCGATTGCGGCAGCCTCCATATGGAATGGAGTCCAGCTCATACCATTTGTCATCCACAGGGCTTTTCTTCCAGCATATGAAATGTCCACCACCCCCAGGTTTATGCAGATAGAGGGCATTGCATCCTATAGGTGCATGATTTTCCAGCACCTCCCACTTGGTATATCTTGGTGCCTGTTGAGCTAGGTGATGTACGTTTCCCAGCACTGGCACCAACGTGACATCCTCTTGGGTGAAGTAGTTTTTTTGTTTTTTTTGGAATTTACAAGACCAAAAGGTACATAGATACTTTGGGAGTTCACAGCTGGGAACCTCCTGGAACCAGCCGTTATGCTCAACACCAGAGATGAGAAACACACGTTATCACAGCCTACCAGACGCAGGGCAAACACGGCAAATGGCAAGGAGGGGCTCAAACATGCCTCCACACTAAGATACATACAGAATACAGGACAGGGACAGCGAGGCGGAGACATGCTAAGGCCAAGCCTCATACGTCAGGAGAGTAGCCGACCCCAAGCACCACACACTAGGGTCTATTTGGATGCTGTCCCATGATCCCACAAGATATTTAATCACAGCCTCTGGGTCCGACGGGTGGGGAGTGTCCACCACACATGCAGGCTGCCAAAGAAGAGCTGGTGGGGCCACCAAGCACGCCTGAAGCTGGTGGGTAGCGAGAACCTTGAAATATTGGGTTGGGCCCACCCCTACACGACGAGCATATGTCCTTGCACTGTTGACCGCCCATGGGCAGTCAGAAGCTTGGCTGACCATGTGGCCGGGAGCTTTAGGAGAGTCAAGGAGGCAGCAGGAACTTGGCCCAACAAGGAGTGGCCGCGCAGCTCCTGTGGGAGGGAGGCAGATGGGAAAAAGGCCAACCCATCCTCTTGGGCTACAGAGTGGTTGCCTTGCAAGGGCTCCAATGCGATCTGCTCTTTGGTCATGCAAAGATGGCCAACACTACGATGAGCCCCGAGTTGCCTGAAGGCTTGCAGGTAAGCAGCATGGCGTTGGGGAAGGCCAACTGTGACTCGTGTGGGGAGGCAATGCTGGACACAAGCAGCCAACCCGAGCCCTGGGAAGGCCCTCCCAAAAGATGCTGTCATCAGCCCTTTCCATGGTAGCCATTTAGGGTGCAACAGCATGGCTAGGACCTTGGCCCTGAGCGCTTGTGTGTGGGCCTCTAGATCGACCAAGGCAAGCCCACCAAGTTCCACTGGCAGGGACATAACTAACTTGGAAGGGCGGCCCCTCAGTGGTGGACCACCATCCTCCACTAACTGGTTACGCATCACATATCCCGACAAAATGCGTGAAATCTTTGCTAGAGTATCAGGGGGAGGGGGAAGGAAGGTGGCATGGAAGGAGAGGGTGGATGCTAGGACTTGCTTGGCCACGTGGGCTCTGCCTTGAAGGGAAAGATCATAGCGGGACCAATGTCATCAGCTGTGGACAGGTGGATTGTAGTGTCATCTGCATGCTGGTGCATAGGGGGTGCTGAGGTGCCATCTGGGAGCAGATTGGCGGAAATCCTACCCTCGTGTTCCAGCTTCCGACACATAGCTGCCAAAGGCTGTGCCGTGATAACATACAATAAGGGGGACAGTGGGCTGCCCTGGGCACAACCAGCTAAGATAGGAAAGGGTCGGGATGTCCAGCCATTGAACACCACCAGACCTCTGGTCCCTTGGAGCAAAAGAGACACCCACCTACGGGCCGCAAGGGGGACGCCGAGGGCCTCCATGCAGCGGTCTAACCAGCCTCTATGCACCCGATCATAGGCCTTATTATAATCTAAACCTACAATGCAAGCAGCCGCTTGGGTTGCTTGTACATACTCCAATTCCTCAAGGTGGAACAACACGTTGTCCCCAATCCACCGGCCTGGGACAAAGGCCGTCTGTGTACCATCAATCACCGTGTCCAGTGCGTTACCCATACGGAGCACCATCACCTTAGCTACTAGCTTCACATCACAGTTGAGCAGTGTGATGGGTCTATAGCTGTCCGGGTCATCTCTGGGTTTACCCCCTTCCTTGTAGATAAGCACAACCAACCCAGTTTGACTGCCCTCAGAAAGCTAGGGGGATGTGTCTGCAGAGAGGAAGGGCTCATTAAAAGCTGCTATCATCGGCCCCTCCAGCAGCGACCAAAAAGCCTGGTAAAACTCGTAGGGCAGCCCATCACAGCCGGGCATGGTTCCTTTAGGGGAAGCTTTTAAGGCTTTCTCCAAGCATGTCGCTGTCAGGCGGCCATCAGGCGAAGGACCTGTGCAGGATGCTTGCGCTTCCGCATCCAAGGATGCGTCAAGAGCTTGGAGTAGGGTATCCTGAGCAACTACATCTACAGCTGCAGGGTGGAACAAGCCAGTAGGAAGGGACCCATCAAAGAAATCTGCCAAGAGACCCTTAGCTTGGTTGACCCCCGCAACCGTTGACAAGTCCGCAGGTGGCCCTCCTGCAGGGTTTCGGATGAGCCGCATTGGTTGGCTATCCTTAGTCTCTCTACCTAGGCGATGGAACCACATGGTGCCTTGCTCTCCATAGGCCCCCCATAGAGCATCCAGTGTTAATCCCTGCTTTGAGACCTGAGCCTCATCATGCTGTTGCAATGCTTTGATAGCTTGCTGCATGTTGGAGGCTACAACAGAGCTAGCAGGATTGTTCTGAAAGGCTACCCGTGTGGAATGCAATGCCTGTTCCAACTCCCCCCTCTCCCTCCGTCTATCCGCAGCACGGCTGTAGTAGTAAGCCAAAGTGCAAAGCTTGATGGATACCTTCAAATCGCTCCACAGATCCATGGCCCCTAGCCCATTCATGGGTTGGGCCAAGTAGTCCTGGATATGCGTTGTCATGTGCTCTAGAAATTCCTGCACCCCAAGGAGGTAGGTGGGGAAAACCCATGACCTTTTCCCCACCAATGGCTCCTGTGGGGGCTTAAGCTCCACGGCCGCCGCTGCATGATCCCCTGGCACCTGCCCATACAAGTGCGCACAAGAGGCCAACCACTGAGCATCCAACACCTCTTGAGAAATCAACCACCGTGTGGTGCGACCTGAAGAGACAACATGGTTGGCGGAGTGGGTTGTGCGGGTGTATTCCATTGCTTGTGGATTATGCAGCCGCCAAACATCCGTGAGTCCTTGCTCTGCTTGCACCGCTTGCAGGCTGTCCCCCCCAATCAATCTGCTATTTTGAGCTGGATTTGCTTGTTGAGTCTGCACATCCAGTTGTGATGTGACACAGTTGAAATCCCCCGCCATGAGCAGGGAGCTGCCAGAAGGCCGTGCTTCTGCCGCTTCCCGGAGTTGAGTGGTATAAAAGCCAGCTCTATCCGCCGGCTCTACAGGGCCATAGACCCCCAGAACTGCCCATGGGTGCCCTGCTTCACTACTGAACTTCACCATTAACAATCTTCCGTTAGTATCCTTAAAGGCCACCGTTGGATCCACTATAGCTAATCCCGGCCGTACTAAGATGGCCACTCCTCGTGAGGAAGAAGTGCCATGGCTCCAAAAAGCCTGTCCCTCCCATGGCAGGCCTGGGCCTGCCCCCTCTTGAGCCCAGCGAGTGGTTTCCCTGTCATCTGTGCTGTGAGTCTCACAAAGAACCACAATGGAGTAGCGGAGGTCACGCAGGCGTTGGAATAGACCCCGTCGTTTGTTGCGGCTGCGCATGCCGTTGACATTCACCACTAGGCAAGAGAGGGCACACCCATTCACACCTGGGGTCCCAGGCATTATGCAGGGGCCCCCCTGGGGCTGCTGGTTTCGCGGCTACCATATTGCCGCTCGCGGTCGGGAGCCCGGCGGGTCCTGCTGCTTTTTCTAGTGGATAGGAGGCCACCTGATGAGGTGTCAGAGCCATAACCCCCAATCTTATATCTCTCCTCTAGCCACAAGATGGCATATCTAGGTAAAGATGCAGTGCCTCGTGCCCCAGTGCCACCTTGGTGGTTGTCTCGTGCCAGAGGCGAACTCCCGAGGAATGCATAGCACTCCCTAATGACGGACTCCTTGGTCTCCCCTGCTTTGAGCTCATGTTCGTCAAGAGCATATGCCATGTTGTCATACAGGGCATTATCTTTCTTCCATGCTGTCCAAGCTCTCTCAGCCCGTGTCTGCCTAGGCGGTGACGGCTGTTGGTGCTCTCGTCTGTGCTGCTGGTGTTGCTGCCCTGGTTGTGGGCGTATCTGCTGCTGCTGCTGCTGCTGCTGTTGACGGCGTTGGAGGTGCTGTTGTTGCAGCCGTTGTTGCTGAGCCTGGTATAGCTCCTGCTGGCGCTGTTGCTGTTGCTCCTGCTCTTGCCTCTCTTGCTGCTGGCGTTGTGCTTGCTGCTGTTGATGCTGCTGCTGCTGCTGCTGCTCCGCTTGGTGTTGTTGAGGCAATGTATGCTGGCCAGATTGTTGCTGCCGTTGCTGGGCTGTAGGAGCAGCTGCCCTAGGAGCAGTTTCAGGGGTAGTGCCTGTGCTATCAATGTCCATGGCACTGGGCAACCTGGGCCCTGCAAGCCTACCCCAGTGCTGCTCTTGTGAGCCCCATGTACCAGGGGGGCGGTCAGCCAGCCTCATCAACGCTTCCCCCTGCTGCACAAGTGCTTGGAAGTCTGCTGCTGAGATGAGAGGGAAGGGTGCGGGAGTGGGGTCCACTTGCATAGCAGTGGAGCCATTACTAGGATCTTCCTGCCTTGTCACCCCTCCTCTAGCTGGATCCTCCCTGTCCCTTGTGCTAGCAGGAGGCTCTGAGGCCACGGAGGGCCGAGCAGGCGGTGGTGGTGGCGGTGGGGGGGATGGAGTGCCTACTGGAATGAACCCCCGTTGTTGTGGGTCCCGACCCTCTACACCAATGAACACCCTCTTCCCATTCTCTAGAAAGAGGTGGTCGGGCAGTAACTGCAGCTTCTGGTCGCCTGCTGGTGCATCTACAAAGGCAACTATGAAATCAGAGCGCCCTACAGCCCTAACCTCTCTGCTGGCCAACACCCCTGTGCCGAGAAACTCTGCCACTACCAAGGTACTAGCATTTTCATAGCCTGCGCATGTGAGCAAGGTTTCTGTTATGCCTTGGACTTCGTACCCAGCGGGGAGGTCACAGATGAGTACTCGAACAGTACCTACGGGTCGCAAGGAGGGTGCATAGCGAGCGTGCAGTGTGAACCCCTCCACAGCAGCCCCTTCTCTCACCCATTTTTCTGCTAGCTGCCGAGCTGCAGGTGAATGCCTTGCAAGGCTGATATCAGCATGGCCATTTCGGCTACCCAAATGGTGAAATTGGTAAGCTCGAATGCACGGGTGGGCATTTGGGGTGTTAGGATTGTACCCGTATTCTGGATGTTCAAAGACCTTCTGCAGCAGTTGCTCTGCAAATTCTTTCCGTTGTGGGCTATCTTAGGGCCCCCCCGCTTCTACTGGGATGCTATCAAACTGGAGACGGACAATGGGTAGGTTGGAGGTTCGTGGTGGCTCCCGAGGAAGGTCCTGGGCGGTAGGTTGATGGGCCAGTTGTTCCAGCTGCGGTCTAGGGTCCAGCATCCAAGCCGGAGCAGACACCTGGTGTGCACGTACATGAGCCCTAAGACCCCTTTGTGGCCCCCTGGAAAGGCCACCCCCTCCTACCCACCCCCCTCTAGATCCCTGTAACATGGGATGACTACCTGGCTAGAAATATCACACC
This sequence comes from Pseudopediastrum boryanum, assembly GCA_963556185.1. Classification (NCBI taxonomy): domain Eukaryota; kingdom Viridiplantae; phylum Chlorophyta; class Chlorophyceae; order Sphaeropleales; family Hydrodictyaceae; genus Pseudopediastrum; species Pseudopediastrum boryanum. The sequence continues at coordinate 6,022,568 of OY744493.1, forward strand.
GTCACAGACACAACAAACCAAAAGAACCCCCAACTAATTACCATGGAGCTAGCCCCCCCTGCAGCTGAACTTTACAATCTATGTGCAAGCTAGACAGCCTTGTATACGCAGCCCAAGCATAACAGAACCCCCGTCAGCTCACCTCTTACCCCCTAGGATTGCTAAATCAGACGGATAGACATGGGGTAAGAGTGGCCTGCCCCACGGTGCACTTGCAAACCGCTATTTGGGCTCCACACTAAGATACATACAGAATACAGGACAGGGACAGCGAGGCGAAGACATGCTAAGGCCACGCATTAAAGCTATGAGGGCAGAGAGATGCAACAACATACAGAGAGTGCTCTTAAGACATGCATACCTGAAACAACTCCACGGGCGAATGCAGAAACACACCTTACAACTCAGACACTAGGACCACCTAGGACCACCTAATCAGAACGGAAAATCCCTAGACAACCAGTGCGGTAAAAATGGCCCACAGGCCCACCTAGAGAACCCTGGAGAGCACACTGCCAGAATTGACCCCAACCCCTAATGAGTTGTGCAGACCCCCAAACCCCTGACTACCCTTAAAGTGGCATACCTGGCACCGAGAACCTTGAGAGCTTTAAGACCATCCGAGGATGGCCGCCCACAACAAGCTGAGTTGAGGCTCGCAGTATAGTTGCTTGTCTGTGGGGCTCACCCACGTCTCGGCTACCCTGCCAGCCCTGTCGTGTGCCGGTGCTTTGCTCGGACCTCCTCCCCGTTGGTCGTGCTTTTTGTAGTAATGGTGCTCGATAACTTCAGGACGAAGTTCGTCTGCGCTGCTAGGGCTGGGTGCATTAGGACCAACAGTATTGCAGTTGTCTGCTAAGTACTGCGTCATCTGGATAGTAAATTGCATGAAAAGTCTTTTATCCATTATCGAGTGCGGGGCCTCCGCATGGACCGCCCCTTCCGACCCCGAGGTGTCTGCCATGTTGATTATTGGTCTCTGACGTTTACGTGCTTTGTTCCGCGAATACAAATGCCACTGCCTTTTCCTCAGCCTGCGACCAGCCATTCGTTGAGTGAACCTTTTTAAAAAAACCAAAACACCTTTTAAATTGCCTAGCCACTGCAATCTTTACATAGTGCTTGTCTCCGGCCTCGAGGCAGTCTTGTGATTCTTGCCAATCGGTGCTGCCTTGCTTTTTACGGCCCTTGCTCTGTCTCTTCCGTGATTTCCGTCGTGGCTTCTTTATTTTACAATTCCGATGTTGTGGCGCCAGAGTTGGAGATAGCTGCGGTATCTCCTGCTGGCTCTGTTGCGTTTATCAGTCCGTGAGGATGTACACCATTTGCTGCTACTGGGTATGTTCCTGACGCCTGTACAGAGCAGTCATGGACATCTGGCATGGCCTGCTCATTTTCCGTCCCTTCTGTTCCAACAGCAGTATCATGTGGACAACTACTTTGATGGGCGTTGCCAAGGTAAAGCAGGAGCATACTTGCCCCTAGGCATGCTGATGCTTCTCAAGCTTCTTCGATTGAAGTATCTCGGCAGAATTTGCTGCTCAGCCTGTTTTGACTCGCTGCCGTTTGAGCATGGCTGTTCTTGTGAGGATCCCATGAGCTGCTGGGAGGATGTGACTGTTGCTGAGAATAGCTGACTGCATGTGCGGAGCTTTGTTGTACCACTTCTGAGACATCACCAACATCTTGAGCTGGCTGCGACCACTACTGCTTGCCTTTCTGCGAGCTGCCTTGGATGTCCCACTGAGGGGCGGGAGATCAGCTGTTGTGATGCCATGATTCTCCTGGCCGCTTTCTGCCTGCATCTTTAGCTTATTCTGGGGTGAAGGGTTGCCACAACACTGCTGTCCAGCCTTTGCTGTGGGCGTATTTTGAATGAAGTGCTTCTTCTTCTCGGAGGATGCTAACAACCTGCCCTGGGGGCTTTGTAGGCTTATCTCTACGTCTGTGGACTGCTTTCCTGCTATCCTTCCTGGCAAGACATCGGCCGTGCGCGTTGCATCGGTGCAGTTCGAGCAGCCGTGAGGATTTTGTTGAGCGGACCCGTACACCTGGTCTGGATGTTTGGGCGCCCCGCTCTCCTCAGGCCAAACTGACCACAACAGCAGCATCAGTCGAGCACATACTGCCCTAGCGTACATGTTAATGCACTCTGTTTGCTGCCATGGTACAGCCAGCTCGCTCGACTCGGCGAGATGCGACGCGCAACGTTTACATGTGACAAAGTTCGTTAATCATGCCATCTTCAGTCATTCCTCAGCTCCCTTCCATTTCGCTGTTCACAGACACGTAGGCACAGGTCCACATACTCAACTACCTTGTCTTGCTGGTTGGTGGCCATCTTAGTACGGCCGAGAGGTGGTCCAAGGTGGTCCTAGTGACTGAGCTGTAAGGTGTGTTTCTGCATTCGCCCGTGGGGTTGTTTCAGGTATGCATGTCTTAAGAGCACTCACTGTATGCTGTTGCATCTCTCTGCCCTCATAGCTTTAATGCGTGGCCTTAGCATGTCTCCGCTTCGCTGTCCCTGTCCTGTATTCTGTATGTATCTTAGTGTGGAGGCATGTTTGAGCCCCTCCTTGCCATTTGCCGTGTTTGCCCTGCGTCTGGTAGGCTGTGATAACGTGTGTTGCTCATCTCTGGTGTTGAGCATAACGGCTGGTTCCGGGAGGTTCCCAGCTGTGAACTCCCAAAGTATCTATGTACCTTTTGGTCTTTTTTTTTGGAATGTACAAGACCAAAAGGTACATAGATACTTTGGGAGTTCACAGCTGGGAAAGTTATCAACGAACGAACGGTATTGGCCTGTACCTACGAACGAACGAAGATCCTGCCTCCTTGATTGAGGACAATCAAAGCTAAAGGGGGAGGTATGTAACAGGATGCCTTTATCCTGTAAACATGAAGAGATGAGAGATTGAGTTGAGTATGTACGTACGTACGGTTCCCCCCCCCCCCCCCAAAAAAAAACGTCCGGTTCCAGCTAGTCACTACGTCAAACCCCGGCGCCATGCCCGTGAAAGAGTGATGTGTCCGCCGGTCGGCCCTGCTGAGGCCCCGGCGAAGTGATATCATCCAGTCGGACAAGGCAGCTGGTATTAGCGCCGGCGCTAGGGTTAGAAGCTATATACTGGGGCTAGCTGCCAAGGGCTGCTAGCCACAGGACGGACTAGTGGTGGTGCGAGGTTGCACGAAGGTCGCCACCGAAGCCTATGTATAGGTGATGGATTCAAGGACGATATACGTTATGTTTTCCCTTCTCTTCCTAACAAGCAAGTAGTGAAGCTAAGTAGCCTTCCTGCTTCAACCTCCATATGCATCCTTTTGAACGTTCATCGGGCTGTATTGGGACATGCCTTAAACATGTGGCACATGAAATCCATGCAAATGTCTTGGGGAACATTGGTCTCATGTGACCTTTAGCAGTACATCTGCACCTTGTACTGCTAAAGCTAGTGACATCAAAAGTGTGTATCCCTTGACATTTGCATGGATGTGCTAACTCAATAAGCCTTCCAATTACCTTCCTAAAGGATTAGGTGCATGAAAAACATGCGCACACCATGGGAAAACAAATGCCTAAACAAAAAAAATGCTTTATACATACCATGGTTGATTTGACACTAATGCGGCAACTGCTTTCAGCCCCCCCTTACAATGTTCCTTTGCGCACTGCATGTGTCTAGCTGCTCAATATGCCATGTGAGGACCTCGCTCAAACATCTAGGGCATGGAATTGATGCAACACCCATTGGAAATATTCCCTGTGGGCCCATGTTGGGTACAAATTCCAGCGCATCGCCCCCAAACTTCCCACAACTACATGTTGGGTTTCCACCTCCATATGCATCCCTTTGAACGTTCATCGGGCTGTATTGAGACATGATTTAAACATGTGGCACATGAAGTTTATGCAAATGTCTTGGGAAACATTGGTCTCATGTGAGCTTTAGCAGTACATGTGAATGTTGTACTGCTAAAGCTAGTGACATCAAAAGTGTGTATCCCTTGACATTTGCATGGATGTGCTCACTCAATAAGCCTTCCGACTACCTTCCTAAAGGATTAGGTGCATGAAAAACATGCGCACACCATGGGAAAGCAAATGCCTTAAACCATGACATGGTTGATTTAGTACTAATGCGGCAACTGCTTCCAGCCCCCCCATACAATGTTCCCTTGCTCACTGCATGTGTCTAGCTGCTTAAGATGCCATGTGAAGACCTCGCTCAAACATCTAGGGCATGGAATTGATGCAACACCCATTGGAAATATTCCCTGTAGTATACCCCCAAACCCCTGATTACCCTTAAAGTGGCATACCTGGCACCGAGAACCTTGAGAGCTTTAGGACCATCCGAAGTTGATGTTCCCTTGCTCACTGCACGTGTGTAGCTGCTTAATATGCTATGTGAGGACCTCGTTCAAACATTTAGGGCATGGAATTGATGGCACCCATTGGAAATATTCCCTGTGGACCCATGTTGGGTACAAATTTCAGCGCGGCGCCCCAAAACTCCCCACATCGGGCTGTATTGAGACATGATTTAGACATGTGGCACATGAAATCCGTGCAAATGTCTTCGGAAACATTGGTCTCATGTGAGCTTTAGCAGTACATGTGTACGTTGTACTGCTAAAGCTAGTGACATCAAAAGTGTGTATCCCTTGACATTTGCATGGATGTGCTCACTCAATAAGCCTTCCAAATACCTTCCTAAAGGAGTAGGTGCATGAAAAACATGCGCACACCATGGGAAAGCAAATACCTTAAGCCATGACATGGTTGATTTATAATTGATGCGGCAACTGCTTCCAGCCCCCCCATACAATGTTCCCTTGCTCACTGCATGAATCTAGCTGCTTAAGATGCCATGTGAGGACCTCTTTCAAACATCTAGGGCATGGAATTGATGCAACACTCATTGGAAATATTCCCTGTGGGCGCATGTTGGGTACAAATTCCAGCTCGGCGCTCCCAAACTTCCCACAACTACATGTTGGGTTTCCACCTCCATATGCATCCTTTTCAACGTTCATCGTGCTGTATTGGGACATGATTCAAACATGTGGCACATGAAATCCATGCAAATGTCTTGGGGAAAATTGGTCTCATGTGAGCTTTAGCAGTACATGTGTACGTTGTATTGCTAAAGCTAGTGACATCAAAAGTGTGTATCCCTTGACATTTGCATGGATGTGCTCACTCAATAGGCCTTCCAACTACCTTCTTAAAAGGTTAGGTGCATGAAAAACATGCACACACCATGGGAAACCAACTGCTTTAAACCAAAAAAAAATGCTTTAAACCATGACATGGTTGATTTGACACTAATGCGGCAACTGCTTCCAGCCCCCCCATACAATGTTCCCTTGCTCACTGCATGTGTCTAGCTGCTTAATATGCCATGTGAGGACCTCGTTGAAACATCTAGGGCATGGAATTGATGCAACACCCATTGGAACTATTCCCTATGGCCCAATGTTGGGAACAAATTTCAGCGCGGCGCCCCCAAACTCCCCACAACTACATGTTGGGTTTCCACCTCCATATGCATCCTTTTCAACCTTCATCGGGCTGTATTGGGACATGATTCAAACATGTGGCACATGAAATCCATGCAAATCTCTTGGGAACATTGGTCTCATGTGAGCTTTAGCAGTACATGTGTACGTTGTACTGCTAAAGCTAGTGACATCAAAAGTGTGTACAGTTGGTTGCAAAAGTTTTGGCCCAAAACTCAGATTTTGTTAGGAAATGGTCTGCTTCTGTGAAATGGCATGGCCGTTCATTGCTCTCTTGCACAGGCAGCTTCTGTATGAGGTCCAGGTTGTCACCAATGGGTGCGGTCAGCATCTCTGTTGCTCTGTGTTGCTTGGCTGCTGAGAAAAGCAGGGGTCTTGCAAGGGAGACAGCGGAGGCATTTTTGCTGCTTTTTAAGGGGGTAAATGCTGAGAACTGCCAGCAGGCACAGGTGCCCTTTCTTTACTGTTTAGGGGCAGTAGCATATAGACCAGGTGTGAAGCAGGTGCAGGGGCTATACCAGTTCAATGGCAGGGCAGGTGGGGGTAGGCAGGGCATGCGAGAAGTTGGGGCAAGTGCAAGGCTGAGCTGAGAGGGCTGTGGGAGGGGAGCAGATGGGGTGTGGGGCTGGCAACCACAGGAGGGGCAGAGGTGGAAGGGGAGAGCCAGGTTAAAAAAAGCAGGAGGGCTATAGGAACAGGGGGGAGGCTTGCTGGTCTGCGTCTGCGGCTAAGGCTAAGGCTGGCTGGCTGGCTTTTATATAGTATATTTATAGGGCACGCCCGGGGCTCGAACTCGGGACGTCTCGCGTGCGAGGCTACTTGTGGTACCACTTGGGCATACTAACTGCAGCACATTGATGCTCTGCCTGTTTACTTTCTTAAACATAAATGGTTGTAAATCAGGTCTTGCTGCTGCTGCTTAAACCCCAGCCTTATGTTCCGGCCAAAACTTTTGCAACCAACTGTGGACATTGGTTCTGCTGCTGCTGTTTGACAGAGGCAAGGGCTTTGGCTTGGGGCAGGGCTGGTTTAAGGTACCAGGGGCTGGACCTATGCAACAGTCACAGCCAGGGTGAATAAATTGTTGCATGTGCTGGCAACCCATGACGGGGGCCCTTCCTACCCCTACCCTCACCAGCTGCAGCAGTACACTAAGCAAATACCAACAACTGAGGTACCTTGACTTGCACACTTCCCCTGGTAGCACATGCCATAGGACATTACAGCTGGAGCAGGGGCTGTCTCTGAAGCTGCCTGTGCCATGCGGAATACCCAAAGGGCATATCTGGCGCCCCCAAAGCAGGGTATACCCCCAGCACATGTAGCGAGCTGCTGTTCTCTGCAGGTGGAGCATGATTGGCATAGCCGATGTGGTATTGTAGAAAGGGGGAGCGGTGCTGAATAAAAACATATGCTTTGAGGAGGTTGTTGAGAGATCTGCTAGCACTATCATGGCAAGATCTGGTGGAAAGTGTTAAAACAGCAGTAGCAAGGGCACGTCGGGTCTAGAAGGTGGTGCTGCACCGAAGGGATATGCGTAACATGTCTTGTTTTACAACAAGCCTGGCCCAGTGAACAACTCTGTGGTATGCTAGACCTTGTTTCAAGCAGTGACAGGTGACAAAGAAAACAGTCCTCCAAAGTGGTGGTGACAGCGTGGGTGACAGCCTTGCAGCATAGGCCCGTCTCGCCCGCCGCTGATTGCAGCATGTAGAAGGAAGCTTCCTACCATCAAACTGGCATGCAAAGCACACCAGCTTCTGTTAATACTGAATCCTTGGCAGTGACCTTGAAGCTTATGGTAAGATTGCCAGAAGCAGGGCCCCTCCAGCAGGGGAAGCATCCATGTTGAAAACCACACTTTTTGCTGCCTGTAGCAATGCTCAGCATTGCAGGGATAGCTAATGTGGGGCCTGCTGTGCAGAGCATGCATGACTGCAGCTAGTGACATGGTACTGTAAAGCCAAGGAAAGCTTGCTGATAAATGGGAGAAGTTCCATTCCATGCACCCTAACTCAGGTGACCACACGGGCGTACCCACTTTTGACCAAAATCTGAAAAGTCAGCTCAAGCACTTTCTCAATGCGGTTGCGGTTGCCACCAATTTAGCACAGCAGGCAATAATTGCATCAACAAGTTCTTTGCAACAGGCTAGACACAGCTGTTATTTCTGCTTGCACTTGAGGAAACAGGAGGTGCAAACATTGGACACAGTTGGTTGCAAAAGTTTTGGCCCAAAACTCAGATTTTGTTAGGAAATGGTCTGCTTCTGTGAAATGGCATGGCCGTTCATTGCTCTCTTGCACATGCAGCTTCTGTATGAGGTCCAGGTTGTCACCAATGGGTGCGGTCAGCATCTCTGTTGCTCTGTGTTGCTTGGCTGCTGAGAAAAGCAGGGGTCTTGCAAGGGAGACAGCGGAGGCATTTTTGCTGCTTTTTAAGGGGGTAAATGCTGAGAACTGCCAGCAGGCACAGGTGCCCTTTCTTTACTGTTTAGGGGCAGTAGCATATAGACCAGGTGTGAAGCAGGTGCAGGGGCTATACCAGTTCAATGGCAGGGCAGGTGGGGGTAGGCAGGGCATGCGAGAAGTTGGGGCAAGTGCAAGGCTGAGCTGAGAGGGCTGTGGGAGGGGAGCAGATGGGGTGTGGGGCTGGCAACCACAGGAGGGGCAGAGGTGGAAGGGGAGAGCCAGGTTAAAAAAAGCAGGAGGGCTATAGGAACAGGGGGGAGGCTTGCTGGTCTGCGTCTGCGGCTAAGGCTAAGGCTGGCTGGCTGGCTTTTATATAGTATATTTATAGGGCACGCCCGGGGCTCGAACTCGGGACGTCTCGCGTGCGAGGCTACTTGTGGTACCACTTGGGCATACTAACTGCAGCACATTGATGCTCTGCCTGTTTACTTTCTTAAACATAAATGGTTGTAAATCAGGTCTTGCTGCTGCTGCTTAAACCCCAGCCTTATGTTCCGGCCAAAACTTTTGCAACCAACTGTATCCCTTGACATTTGCATGGATGTGCTTACTCAATAGGCCTTCCAACTACCTTCTTAAAAGGTTAGGTGCATGAAAAACATGTGCACACCATGGGAAAGCAAATGCCTTAAACCATGATATGGTTGATTTATAATTGATGCGACAACTGCGACTGTTCCCAGCTGTGAACTCCCAAAGTATCTATGTACCTTTTGGTCTTGTAAATTCCAGAAAAATAACAAAATTGATGCGACAACTGCTTCCAGCCCCCCCCCCCCCCATACAATGTTCGCTTGCTCACTGCATGTGTCTAGCTGCTTAAAAAGCCATGTGAGGACCTCGTTCAAACATTTAGGGCATGGAATTGATGCAACACCCATTGGAATTATTCCCTGTGGGCCCATGTTGGGTACAAATTCCAGCGCGGCGCCCCCAAACTTCCCACAACTACATGTTGGGTTTCCACCTCCATATGCATCCTTTTGAACGTTCATCGGGCTGTATTGGGACATGATTTAAACATGTGGCACATGAAATCCATGCAAATGTCTTGGGAAACATTGGTCTCATGTGAGCATTTTTTTTTGGAATTTACAAGACCAAAAGGTACATAGATACTTTGGGAGTTCACAGCTGGGCATGGAATTGATGCGAAACCCATTGAATGTTTTTTTTGGAATTTACAAGACCAAAAGGTACATAGATACTTTGGGAGTTCACAGCTGGGCATGGAATTGATGCGAAACCCATTGAATGTTTTTTTTGGAATTTACAAGACCAAAAGGTACATAGATACTTTGGGAGTTCACAGCTGGGAACCTCCTGGAACCAGCCGTTATGCTCAACACCAGAGATGAGCAACACACGTTATCACAGCCTACCAGACGCAGGGCAAACACGGCAAATGGCAAGGAGGGGCTCAAACATGCCTCCACACTAAGATACATACAGAATGCAGGACAGGGACAGTGAGGCAGAGACATGCTAAGGCCACCCATTGGAAATATTGTTTCCCTGTGGGCCCTGGTTGGCCACAAATTTCAGCGCGGCGCCCCCAAACTCCCCACAACTACATGTTGGGTTTCCACCTCCATATGCATCCTTTTGAACGTTTATTGGGCTGTATTGGGACATGACTGAAGGTTGGCTATCCTTAGTCTCTCTACCTAGACGATGGAACCACATGGTGCCTTGCTCTCCAAAAGAGACCTGAGCCTCATCATGCTGTTGCAATGCTATTTTTTTTGGAATTTACAAGACCAAAAGGTACATAGATACTTTGGGAGTTCACAGCTGGGAACCTCCTGGAACCAGCCGTTATGCTCAACACCAGAGATGAGCAACTCCAGCTGTGAACCCCAGCTGTGAACTCCCAAAGTATCTATGTACCTTTTGGTCTTGTAAACTCCAAAAATAAAGAAGAGAGGGCACACCCATTCACACCTGGGGTCCCAGGCATTATGCAGGCTCCCCCTGGGGCTGCTGGTTTCGCGACTACCATATTGCCTGGGGTCAGGAGCCCGGCGGGCCCTACTGCTTTTTCTGGTGGATAGTAGGCCACCTGATGAGGTGTCAGAGCCATAACCCCCAATTTTATATCTCTCCTCTAGCCACAAGATTCCTCAACATTACGCAGGTATTCCCATGACCTTGCGTCCTCTTTTTTATGTTTTTTTTGCCATTACTAGCATATATTTCCCTTGGTGTCTCTCCTCTAGCGGGATCCTCCCTCTCCCTGGTGCCAGCAGGATGCCCTGACGCTACGGGGGGCCGAGCAGGCGGTGGGGGTGGGGGTAGGGGGGATGGAGTGCCCACTGGAATAAACCCCCGTTGTTGTGGGTCCCGACCCTGCTGTGGTGTGGTGCATGTTTGGGACGGGTCGGGATCGGGTCCTCTTATTCCTGGGGTCTGGCTCTCCCAACCCGCCGCTCACCATGGCTGGAATGTTGGTAGGGTTGGCTGCTGCTGCTGCTGCTGCTTCCACGGCCAGCACCCCCGGCCTGAAAGGGCCAAGATCGACACATGTCAGCTTGGACACCCACTGATCATCGGGAGTAACTGGATCCCCTGACGCGGCCTCGGTCTCATCATCCACATCATCAGTGATCTGGATGGTCCTGTGCCGCCTGGGCTTGCGGGGCTTGCTGGACTTGGTCTTGGGCTTGGAGATTTTGGTTTTGGGTTTGAGGACAACAGGGGCCTTGGGCTTGGGGGATGGGAGGGTCTCAGGCTCAGGCATGGGGACTAGGACTATCTTCTGTTTGGGCTTTGGAGGCACCAGCCACCCACCAGGCACTAGGGGCAACACGGGTGCGACGCTGGGGCTTCATGATGGTTCAGCGTCTGTGCGTCTGCGCGTCTGCAAGCCAGGGAGAAAGAGGGCCTTTCGTGCTCCTGCTCATGCTTATATAGCTTTCCTAGGACGCTTTGGCAGGCAGACCGTCGCTCTGCCGTTGGGATACCTTTGGATGGTGGTTGCTGACGCGGCTCCGGAACCCGTCCGAGTCACCGCCGGACCGTAACCCCCCGTCACCGGTGAATGTGGCCGCTGCGAACTTCCGGGGCGGGCGGCAGTCGCCCGGGTCATCCGCCGTGTCTCCGGTCACGGTTGAGTCAGCCTTGAGCGGGTTCGTCACCACATTGGCACGAGGAGTCGTATAATCCATTTCCCATACACAGGGCCCATCAAGATGCCAAGGGTCCAAGGGTTTGGGGGTTTGGGGGTTTGGGGGTCTGCACAACTCATTAAGGGTTGGGGTCAATTCTGGCAGTGTGCTCTCCAGAGCTCTCTAGGTGGGCCTATGGGCCATTTTCACCGCACTGGTTGTCTAGGGTTTTTCCGTTCTGATTAGGTGGTCCAAGGTGGTCCTCGTGTCTGAGTTGTAAGGTGTGTTTCTGCATTCGCCCGTGGGGTTGTTTCAGGTATGCATGTCTTAAGAGCACTCTCTGTATGTTGTTGCATCTCTCTGCCCTCATAGCTTTAATGCGTGGCCTTAGCATGTCTCCGCTTCGCTGTCCTTGTCCTGCATTCTGTATGTATCTTAGTGTGGAGGCATGTTTGAGCCCCTCCTTGCCATTTGCCGTGTTTGCCCTGCGTCTGGTAGGCTGTGATAACGTATGTTGCTCATCTCTGGTGTTGAGCATAACGGCTGGTTCCGGGAGGTTCCCAGCTGTGAACTCCCAAAGTATCTATGTACCTTTTGGTCTTGTAAATTCCAAAAAAAAAAACGTGCCGAGGAACTCTGCCACTACCAAGGTACTGGCATTTTCATAGCCTGCGCATGTGAGCAAAGTTTATGTGATGCCTTGGACTTCATGCCCAACGGGGAGGTCACAAATGAGTACTCGAACAGTACCTACGGGTCTCAAGGAGGGTGCATAGCGAGCGTGCAGTGTGAACCTTCCACAGCAGCCCCTTCTCTCACCCATTTTTCTGCTAGCTGCCTAGCTGCCGGTGAATGCCTTGCCAGGCTGATATCAGCAAGGCCATTTCGGCTGCCCAATTGGTGGGTTTGGTAAGCTCGGATGCAGGTGTGGGCACTTGGGGTGTTAGGATTATACCCGTAATCTGGATGCGCAAACACCTTACGAAGCAGTCGCTCTTCAAACTCTCTCCGTTGTGGGCTAGCATATGGCCCCCCGCTTCTACTGGGATGCTATGGAACTGGAGACGGACAATGGGTAGGTTGGAAGCTCGTGGTTGCTCCCGAGGAAGGTCCTGGTGGTAGGTTGATGGGCCAGTTTTTTTTTTGGGAATTTACAAGACGAAAATGATGTTTTTTTTTAAATGTGGTGAGGTACATAGATACTTTGGGGGTTCACAGCTGGGAACCTCCTGGAACCAGCCGTTAATTTTTTTTTGGAATTAACAAGACCAAAAGGTACATAGATACTTTGGGAGTTCATAGCTGGGAACCTCCCGGAACCAGCCGTTATGCTCAACACCAGAGATGAGGAACACATGTTATCACAGCCTACCAGACGCAGGGCAAACACGGCAAATGGCAAGGAGGGGCTCAAACATGCCTCCTCACTAAGATACATACAGAATACAGGACAAGGACAGCGAGGCGAAGACATGCTAAGGCCACGCATTAAAGCTATGAGGGCAGAGAGATGCAACAACATACCTTTTGGTCTTGTAAAGGTGGTAGCAGTTAGCAGTTACATTTTTTAACTCCAAAAAAAAAATACACACCCCAGCTGGCAAATGTCGCTACACCCTCACCCCTGAAAGGACAACAATACTGTACCAATACTGTACCAATACTGTGCCGTGATAACATACAATAAGGGGGACAGTGGGCTGCCCTGGGCACAACCAGCTAAGATAGGAAAGGGTCGGGATGTCCAGCCATTGAACACCACCAGACCTCTGGTCTCTTGGAGCAAAAGAGACACCCACCTACGGGCCGCAAGGGGGACGCCGAGGGCCTCCATGCAGCGGTCTAACCAGCCTCTATGCACCCGATCATAGGCCTTATTATAATCTAAACCTACAATGCAAGCAGCCGCTTGGGTTGCTTGTACATACTCCAATTCCTCAAGGTGGAACAACACGTTGTCCCCAATCCACCGGCCTGGGACAAAGGCCGTCTGTGTACCATCAATCACCGTGTCCAGTGCGTTACCCATACGGAGCACCATCACCTTAGCTACTAGCTTCACATCACAGTTGAGCAGTGTGATGGGTCTATAGCTGTCCGGGTCATCTCTGGGTTTACCCCCTTCCTTGTAGATAAGCACAACCAACCCAGTTTGACTGCCCTCAGAAAGCTGGGGGGATGTGTCTGCAGAGAGGAAGGGCTCATTAAAAGCTGCTATCATCGGCCCCTCCAGCAGCGACCAAAAAGCCTGGTAAAACTCGTAGGGCAGCCCATCACAGCCGGGCATGGTTCCTTTAGGGGAAGCTTTTAAGGCTTTCTCCAAGCATGTCGCTGTCAGGCGGCCATCAGGCGAAGGACCTGTGCAGGATGCTTGCGCTTCCGCATCCAAGGATGCGCCAAGAGCTTGGAGTAGGATATCCTGAGCAACTACATCTACAGCTGCAGGGTGGAACAAGCCAGTAGGAAGGGACCCATCAAAGAAATCTGCCAAGAGACCCTTAGCTTGGTTGACCCCCGCAACCGTTGACAAGTCCGCAGGTGGCCCTCCTGCACGTCGTATATATAGGGGGGAGCCCCACCCACGCACAAGCATACCCAAGCATCGGGGGTGTAGGGTTAGGGCGTGAGCCCGAACCCCGGGACGTGCTTGTGAATATGCGGGTATCCCCTGACATGCCGACGCGTCGGCGTGAGCCGAACCCGATGACGTGCGTGAGCATCCCAGGCATGGACGTAGCGTTCTGCTCGCCCACGCAGTGGGTGAGCCAGACCTGGCAGTTGTATTGAAGGGCTTGTGCGTGCTTGAGCAAGTGCGGGTGTAGAGGCGCGGGGGTGTAGAGGCGGGGGTGTAGAGGCGCGGGTGTAGCGGCGCGCGGGGGTGGCAGTGCGGGGGTCAGGGCGCGGGGGTATCAGCGCGGGAGTGTAGAGGCGCGGTGGTAGCGACGCGGTGGGGAGCCTGTGCGCGCGCGGCTGGAGCACGAGGAGAAGACTGCTGATGCCAAGGAGGATTGTCTCTTGCCATAGGAATGAAGTATCGTGTGCTTGAGCTCTTTAGCGGCTCGGGATCGTTGACTCGGTTTTGCAGTCAGATGCCGGAGATGTTTGAGACTGTAAGGCTTGACATTGACCCCCGAACCGCGCCGGACATTCTGGTGAGCATCCTTGACTGGGACTACACGCGGGAGTCTCACTTCGATATCATCTGGGCCTCGCCGGATTGTCGTGAGTACTCCATCGCCCACTGCAGATCACCGCGTGATTTGGAGTCTGCCGACAAGCTGGTCCGCCGGACGCTGGAGATCATTGCGCACTTTCAACCCAAGATCTGGTTCATTGAGAATCCCCAGACAGGGCTGTTGAAGTCCCGCGACTTCATGGGAGGCCTTCCCTTTCACGACGTGACCTACTGCATGCATGGATATGCTTACCGGAAAGCGACCCGTGTGTGGACCAATGTCGCGGGTTTCACGCCCTTGTTCTGTCGACGCGACTGTGCGTCCATGGCAAATGGGCGGCACTTGATTAACTGCGAGAAGCTCAAGAAGGTCCACATAGACAACCTGAATAACTCGACCACGCCCACCAGGTACACCCCCCGCGCTATCCGCTCCATGATCCCGCAAGCGCTGATGAAGGAGCTGATGAAGGTTGCGGCGCTGCAGATGCAGGACCAGGCGCTGTATGAGAGTGTCAGCAGCGCGGCTGTGAATGATCTGGACTGGTCGTTCGCGCGTCATCCCCCGCCCGAACCCGCCATCTTTTTGCCATAGTGGGAGACACGATCAGCCATTGCGGCGGCCCTGCCGCTGGAGACGTAGTCGAGGCCCTTGTTCACCGCGCCCATAGCGGCGTTGGCAATGGGGTTGCTACCGATGAGACTCTGGATGGAGTGGGCAAGAGGCTTTGCTGAAGCGGCCAGTGGCTCTCCGAAGCGGCGAATGAGGCTCCCGCCGACGTCATCGACCTTGCGGACTACGCTTCCGGCACGGCGGAGGAAGTCTCCCAGCATTGGATGTCTGTATAGTAGCAGCTGAGATATTTCAGTTCACGAGCCTCTGGATATTATCGTCGATGGACTGCAGCGCCTGGTGCTTGAGGTCAACACTGCAGAAGGTGTCCAGCTGCATCGTGAGGGCATGCTTGGGCATGGCGGTGAATGGGTTGCCGCTCCAGTCCGTGATCTGGATCTGCAGCGTGTCAAGCGTGCGCTCTGTGATGTACAGACTGAAGCTGTCTCCCGGGTTGCTCCACTGCAGGATGGAGTAGGGCGGGACACTTGAATCCACGGGGATGACGGCCATCAGGTTTGTGCGGCCGACGAGCTCCGAGTGAATATTCGCCAGATTGTAAGTCAGGCGTGGGCGGATCCCTGCCACGCTGATGCAGAGGCTGTTGTATGCCATGGGGTTGAGCACCGCCTGGCTTGTGAGGACGCCCGGCGTCGGTGTCTTGAAGCCAAAGGTCTCTGCGGCGGCTTGGCTGGGGAATGCCAGCACCAGGGCCTTGCCGGCGGCGGATGCAAAGGTTAGCTTGTTAGTGACGCTGGACCAGGTGCACCTGAAGCGGTTGTAGTCTACGGCGCTGGCGTCGAAGGCGAAGTAGGCGGCGGTGATTGCTTGGGCGAGTCCCTTGAAGGAGTAGTTCCCCGTGGAGATCGCCACAGTGCGCGGCACGCCGTTCTCGTACACGACAAAGCTGCTGGAGACGCTTGTGATGTAGCCCCAGGAGACCTGCGTGATGAGGCCCTTCAAGGTCAGGCGGAAGACTTCATCGTCCTTGCAGTTGGCGGCGTCAGAGGTGAAGGAGACGGTGTAGCAGTAGGGGGCATCCGACCCCCGCCGCTTGCGGCTGTCCAGGAAGATGGTCTGGCTTTTCACGAGCTCAAACATGGTCCTTACTACTAATTGACATCATCGTCACAAGGCGTCAGAGCCAGCACGGCGTGCCACTCGAATGTGGAGGTGAGAGCATCCAGCAGCGCGGCACCAGGCGTGCGGGGCGCTCCCACTTCACTCAGGTAGACCCGCAGCATTGTCCCGGGCAGCATGCGGACAGGGACGTCCCAGTTCTGTGCCAGGGTGAGCGCTTGCTGGTTGCCGGTGGCGGTGCATACACAGGCGGTCATGCCGCGGTTAACGGCGTCGTATGTGAATGTCTGGTCGAAGCCCTGGCCATCCACATTCACGAGCACTGCAAGGGCGACGTCTGTATCCCCGGGGGCGTTTTTGACGCCCGTGACGGTGAAGCTCTCCACCCGCAGCTTGAACTTAGTGCGGGCGAGGTCCATGAGGGGGTCCAGGCCCCAGGGCTGGTGCTTGAACACAAAGGTGGCGTCGTGTGCGGTACCCGACGTCTTTGACGCGCTGCTGAGCACCAGGCGGTAGGGGATGGCGCGATAGTTTGTTAGCTTGCGTGCGGGGGTAGCCACCCACTTCCTTTGATCGCCGCAGTCCACATCAAGGTGTGGGAACAGGCGCTTCATTTGCTTTGCGGGCAGATTTTGTTTCAGAAACTTTTGTTTCAGAAACCTTGTTTTTTTCCTGGCGGAGCTCTGCCTGCATGCGGTCGTTGAGCCAGCGGGAGTCACGCTCGTAGACGTCAATCAGGTAGCCCAGGAGCTGCGGCTCCAGGTGGGGGTATGCCTCGGTCAGGCCCTCCTCCAGCTCCTTGCGTTGGGTCTTTGAAAGGGCGGGCATGTCTCTCTCAAGGATGGTTGGATATTTTCACTGGCGGATGAAGGCGCGGTCAAAGCCAATGCGGTACCTGATCTCTGGCGGGCTTTCAAAGTCCACAAAGTAGAACCCGTGCGTGTCAGCGGTTGCAGCGGCCCACATAGATGCAAAGTCCTCAGCGGACACATGGCTTGAAAACTCCAGACTGGCTTGCTTGCGGATGTTCTCGTTTTTCTGAGCAAACAGGGTCACAAAGGATAGATTGCTCCTGATCTGTTTGGGCACTGCGTTTGAGAAGATATGTGACATGAACTAGATGCTTGTGTGGTGGTGTCTGTGCTTGATGGTGAACTGCGCCACGGTGCCCTTGCTATCAGCGCGGTAGAGGTCCCGACTGCCCACACAGTCGTCAAAGATCATCAGGTTGGTCGGTCTACCCAATGTGAACTTTGTGGGGTCAGGGGGCTGCCACCCGAGCTTGTCCAGCTTCAGAACTGCTGAATCCTTCAGCTTCAGCGGATCCTTGTGTCTGAGGAATTTCTTCCACAGTTTTTGATGCTCCTGGTGCTCCTCATAATCCTGGTTGTTCTGCTCAATCAGCTCCAATGCGCCCTTGAATTCCGCAATGGAAAAGTCCCGGTCATACAGGTGGAGCTTGAAGTGCGTGCCGCGCTCAAGGAGCTTGTACTTGGGGTCGCTGTGGAAGCACGGCGCCCAGAGCCACAGGTGGTCAAATGGCCTGGTCGTATGCTTTCAACATCCGCACCATGACAGTCGTCTTGCCACTGCCGCGGGAGCCACATATCATGCCCAAGTTGTAGAGGGAAGGCATCCCAGGCGGGGCGGGGCGTCGCTTGGGGTACTTGATCTTCAGCTCAGGGACGTGTATGTTCACCGGCGTAGTTTCCATTACTCAAAAGCGGAGCTTTTTCGTGCAAGCGTTGCTTGTGAGAATCAAATGTAAGGATTGTTTCCTGCGCCCGGGAATAGGCTGCCGTATGCCAGGGCGTGCACCTGCTGCTTGTGGGCATCAACGGCGGGTGCGGCCCTCTGGGGCAGGCTGCGGGCCCGCCGGGAGTGCTTGGACTTGCGCGGGCGACGTTCCTCTTCACTGCTGCTACTCTCTGATTCGCTTTCGCTGCTACTGGAGGGCGGGGGCAGTGCGTGTTTACGTTTTTTGATGGGAATGGGCGGGGTCTTTTTCATAAGTTGTTTTTCCATCGCCTGCACCCGCTCAATGCGTGCTTGCAGCTCCCGCTCTCTCAGGGCCTTCTCAGCGCGCTTCACGTCGCCAATGCGCTTCCTGGCCTCCGCCGCCTTCTCCCTTGCCTGCCGCAGCTTTTCCAGCCGCGCCTCATTGAGAGGGACCTTCTTGCGGGGGGCAGGGACGTCCTCCTCTGACGACGACGACTCTGACGTCTCTGATGTCTCAGAATCTACAGGAGGCTCAGGATCAGCTTTCCTTGGCGCCATTTACCCAATCTGGAGATATTGTTTGGGTGGCAGGGAGTTGTGCAGGTGGTACTGTGCCGGCACAGGCGCTGGAGCATAGCGGGGCACTGCAGCCTCCCGCCCTCCTGGGAAGGGCGGCGTGATGATACCGACGCCCAGGTAGTTGTTGGGGACCTGGTACACCTTGCCGTAGCGGGACCTGGTGGGGTCAGGCTGTGTGAACGACGCCCCAAAGGCATGGAAGCTCGCCTTGCTGCGGAGGTTGGTCCAGCCACGGGTATCAGTCTCCTGGTCGTTGAAGCGCTGTTTTGTAGGTCCATTGGCAGTGAACATATTCACAGGCGGCTGCGGCGGGGGGCCGTGCTGCAGCTGATGGTGCGCAAGGGTTTGCGCGGGCATCACTGGTATAATGAGACCGAAGAAGAAAGCCTGGGCGCGACAAAGTCGGGCCCGCGGGCAACCTGTAAGGTTGCTCCGCTATGCCTCGACAATGATATTTCTGCCGGGAGATACCTTCAGCACGGACTTGCAGACCACGATCAGGTATGGGATGACGTTGTTAGCAGTGCCTGTGGATGTGTAGGCTATCTGCAGCTGGGTCCCGCGAGCATCTGTTCCGGACAGCAGGCGGTCTCCGTTCTCTGTGGGGCCGACGTTCAGGCAGAGAGGGTGAACAAAGAAGTCGCTCAACCAGGAGCCCATATCTCCCATGTACTGGTCGTGGCCTCCTACACTATCCAGGCCTCCCAGTGTGTGTAGGACCTCGCCAAAGATATCAATGGGGGGCTGTGGGTAGGCGATCAATGTGTTATTGACACTGTACTGTCCTGTGGCGAATGTGGTGGTGGTCATACCGGCGCCGCGCTGGAAGTACCATGAGGTCCTGGCGTTGGGGGCCAGGTTTCCAAGGGCGACGGCGCCAGTGTTGGTGGTGTAGTCGCTCCTCAGGAAGGTTGACAGCGCCATGTCCACACAACCGCTGGAGACGTTCAGGCGCACGGTTTGATTGACAGACCCCACATTCCCAGTGGTGGCGATATATGAAGTGAAGGGGATCTCCAACGGAGAGTCTGCCATTCGCTTTGCCATCAGGTCGTAGTACAGGCCATCGAGGTCCAGTGTCCTCACGGTCATGTACGCCCTGCTGACATTGTACGTGGGAGCTGGTGCGGCCGCTCCACCGGCATACAGGATTGATGCGGGGGCGAATCTTCTGTCCACACGTACCTGCCCAAGGGCCCCTGTAAACAGCAGCGGGGGTGCGGCGCTGCCCAGGAAGCCCAGCCAGTTACTGACGACATAGTTAGCGTTGCTAATGTACCCAGGATTCGCTGGGTTTCCCTTTGCCAATTCTTCTGCTTCTGAGGCATAGTTTGACATCCTTTGGTTCTGTGAGATCGTCCTCAGGGGTGCTTTGTCGCACCCCATGGCATAATCGCCCAGCAGCTTCCAGATCTGCCCGTACATATTTGGAGTCTGTGAGATGACTTGACCGTTCACTGAGACAGTGATCTGGTCAATGAGAGTCTCGATGTGCTTGGGGAACACAGCAAAGCTGGTGGCAGCATTGGCGTTGGTGGTGGTGGTGCTGCACCCGGTGAGCTTCAGCTGCAGGGTCCTGAGATCCAAAATGGCGCCCTCAGGCAAATTGTAGGATATTGTGTCCGATGGGGTCACAGCTTCGTTTCCAAGCGCGATCAGCTGGCGGGTGTTGCTGGAGACGTTGGAGAGCCTCTGAGCAAAGTAGGCCAGAGAGCGGGGGAAGCCCGTGGACACATAGGGGTATGTGCCGCTCATACTTGGCTATAATCGTTGGTGACATATTTTTCGCCCGCGGGGACAGTCAAACGATGCCCATCACAAAGTTGTTGTTGCTTCGTTTCCCCACGATGCGCTTTGACTTTTTGGAAGCTTTGACTTCAGGAGGGAGCTCGGGCGCCTTGAAGCCCTTGAGCTTGATTTTGAGTGCTGGCTTGGTCTTCCACGCCTTGGGCGGCTCCACTGGCGCGGCAGGTGCAGGCCGCGGGCGCGGTGGCTCTTGGTACGGCGTCGCCTTCAGATCCGCCAGGACGTCTTTGCGGTATGCCACGGTATCCAGCACATTCTTGACGCGCTTTTGATGGGCCTGTGCCTTTCGGGCATCCCCTCACCCTCCCTGGCGCGCTGGCGAAGCCTGGTGGTTTGGGGCCTGGCGGTCTCGCCGGTGGTGGCGGTGGCAGGTCCCCCACCATGTCCACGGGCTCTTCATCGCTGATGCGGCGGCGCTTGTGAGGGCGCGGGTTGGAGTCAGGTGCATCCCTGCGGCGACGGCGTCTGTTATCAGCCCTTGGCGGGGTGTCTATCTGCGGGACCGAGACTGTCTGCGCCCCCGCATCCGCCTGCATCGAGCCCGAATCCGAGCCCGGGTCCGGGTCCGGGTCCGGGTCCTCGAATTGTGTGCCTGCTTCGGCGGTGCTTGGGGATGCTTGTGTGCCTGCTTCGGCGGTGCTTGGGGATGCTTGTGTGCCTGCTTCCGCGGTACGGGGCGCCGCCTTTGCGGCAGGGAAGGCCTGAGCCAGGGAGTCGATGGACTTCTGCATGGCATTCATCTGATTCGCCAGGTTGGTCTCCCCGACGTTTCCAGGCGTGAGGGGGCTGGTCACGGCGCTCATGAGCGGCGTCGTCGTGGGGACGTAGTTGCTGATGGGCGGGGGATGCCAGTAGGGCGATGCCACGACGCCCCCGCCACCGCTTGATTGCTTGACGTTGACGGTCACCCGGGTCTTCACTTGCTTCATGACGGTAACCCGCTTGCCCTTCTTCTCCTTGCGGTTGCGCGACTTTTTCTCAGGCATTTACAGGTAGGTCAGAGAAGAAGCCGGTTGGCGCTACAGCAAGTAGATACACCCCACCAGGGCACAAAGGGCGCCATCCACGGTGCGGGTCTGGAAGTCCTTGTCCAGATTGCTGCGGGACCAGTCCACGTCGCATGTGATCTTGCCCAGCGACCACCCGCACACGTATGGCTCCTCCTGGCGCTCCCCATACCCCGCCAGGTCGGAGGTGGTGATCAGGTCGCCGTTCTCAAAATCGCCGCCGCGGGCACACACCCACACCGCGCCCTCCCCCAGGCTATTGATCTCCACGCGGTCGGTGTCGTATGGCGCGCACGTCGCAAAGGCTCCTTGCTTGAAGACCCGCCTCTTCTTCCCCCCCAGCTTGCGGGCGGGCTTGCCGTCCTCCCCCCTGCTCACCTCGGCCTCGATGAGGTTGTCGGGCGCGGACACCACGCCGAATACACGCTTGTCCCGCCGCTTCGTGCACAGCTCGATCGTAGGCAGCGCCTCGTCCACGGTGATGTTGTCGATCTGCCGGGGCTTCACTTTCTCATCCAGGTGGGAACAGTACCTGCCAGTGGCGATCACCACCAGTCCGGTGGCATCCAGGACGTCTTGGACGGTTTTCAACCCTTTCTCCGCCACACAGCGGTGACAGCCCGTGAAATTCAGGCGGCGGGTGTCCAGGCTGTTGTCATCAAGGTAGGCGACTGTCTCTCCCGATTGGGACGTCGGCGTGACTCCATCCGGCCAATAAATTGTCCACCAAAAGTTGCCCAGGTGGTCGGTTCCATCGATGCCGGTAGCCAGCTCCCACTCCCAGTAGGGTGCGGCGGTCCCATCGCATGCCATGCATATGTTTTTGCCTGGCATCAATCGCATGCCTCTGGATGTGAATTCGCCCACAGAGGCCCCGCCGATGTCAAACTGAAGGTTGTTGTCAGTGTCAAGACGCAGGTGGCCATTGTCATATATTCTGCTGCCGCCATAGTTCCAGTAGAGGCCGCTTGCCCCCGCCGATGAACCTTTGATGGTCATTTTGCTGTTGGTGTCAACCGTGAGCAGGTCTACGTACGAATTGTCCAATCCCGCCGCGCATTTGCTGACGTTGAAAGTCGCGGCAGCCACGCTGCTCATGAAGGCTCTCATTGTCCCGCCAGCGAATTGCCCGACGCCGTAGCAATCACCGGCGCCATACCAACACTGGATCATCCGGCCTGGGTCAGCCACTGGCCAATTCAGTGAACTCCGTGTGGCGCCATAGCCTGGCGCGACTTCAATTTGGTCCACGTTGTTGACCCGGAACTTCAGGCGGCCCCCCAGCGGGGCGTTCATGTACGTAGTCTTGGCCGCCCCCAGCTCCTGGAGGAAGGCATAGTCCGTGGTGGTGGTGGCTGCGCTGGCGTGACACCAGCCCGCCAGGCCGGTGAAGCCCATGTCCCCAAGCTTGACCATGCTTGCCCCCACCAGATCCGCCATGGTATGGGTGTGCGCCGTGGGAGCAAAGGTGGCGGAGACGTTCAGGAGACTTGCATAGCTGCCCGTGGTGGCCACCGTTGCCAGCCCCGTGACTTCCACCGCTGGATGGGTGTGCGCCGTGGGAGCAAAGGTGGCTGGGACGTTCAGCAGCGTTGACCAATCGTGGGCGTGGTTGCTGAGAGCATACTTGGTTGACAACAGGACGTTGCTTTCGTATAGCGAGTCGGCATTGGCGGCGCCCCTGCAGTCCAGCCAGTAGGTCCCCGGAATGGTGGAGTTCACTCCCAGGCGACTCACAAAGTTGATGGGTTGAAGGCCATGTGAGACGTTGTTGCAGTAGCTGAATCCTGCGACCTGGACGTAACCCCTGCCGTATCCAGCATTGTGCTTTGGTGAGATGGCAAGGTAGAGAAAGGCGTTGGATCCGTGATTGTAGTTGGCTACCCGGCACTCCTGTGCGTTGTTCCAGCCAGCATTTGACAAGGCTATGGTCATGCTTCCCGTCGTGGTACATATCTGACCGCCCACACGTGCACTTGCCCCAAGGAAGACGTTACTGGCGGTGTAGACGACGCCATTGTTCATCGTGAAGTACTTGTCCGCCTGAGCAGCCACCGCCGCGTTGCTGGCTGCCACCGCCGTATTACTGGCCGCGACCGCCACGTTAGAGGACCAGACCGCCACGCCCTGGGCCGCGACCGCCACGTTAGAGGACCAGACCGCCACGCCCTGGGCCGCGACCGCCGTATTACTGGCCGCGACCGCCACGTTAGAGGACCAGACCGCCACGCCCTCGGCCGCGACCGCCGTATTTCTGGCCGCGACCGCCACGTTAGAGGACCAGACCGCCACGCCCCGGGCGGCGACCGCCGTATTACTGGCTGCCACCGCCACGTTAGAGGACTAGACCGCCACGCCCTGAGCCGCGACCGCAGCGTTGGAATCCCAGACCGCCAGGTTTGAGGACCACGCCGCCGCATTGCTGCCCCACGTCGCCTGGGCAAGCGGGGCAAGGGCGGGGACGTTGCTGAGGTCGCCCCAGTCCAGGCGCCCCTTGATGTAGGGCGTGATGATGCCGCCGCGGGCGAGCAGGGGCGGCTCTATGGTGTAGAGCGGCAGGCCATCAATGTTGCAAAGGGAGACGCGGTTGCTGAGGGTGGCGCCGCTGATGGCAAGGGAGGCGCTTGACCACTCCACGTCGCTCAGGTTGCTGCAGCTCAGGATCTCCAGGCCGTTCAAGGAGACCCGCCCGCGCTCAAGCACCATGCTGAAGGCGACGTCGTTG
Organism: Pseudopediastrum boryanum; assembly: GCA_963556185.1. Lineage (NCBI taxonomy): Eukaryota > Viridiplantae > Chlorophyta > Chlorophyceae > Sphaeropleales > Hydrodictyaceae > Pseudopediastrum > Pseudopediastrum boryanum. Next base: position 6,046,373 of record OY744493.1, read on the forward strand.
CTGAGCCCCAGCGTGCAAGGGCCGCTGACCAGGGGCACCGCGGCAAGGGTGTTGGACGCCTGGTAGCTCAGCGCCGCGGTGTTGTTGCTTGCGAATGCCAGGGTGTACCCTTGCCCGCCATCATTCAGCAGCGCCGCAGTGAGAGACACAGGCGCCGCATTGGCGCGGGTCTCAGACCAGCTCAAGACGTAGCCATCGCGCACGGGGATGTTGCAGAGGGTGACCGCCCCCGCGTTGCTGTGGCACAGGCGGTAGGAGGAGGAGAGGTCCGCGGCAGAGCCAGAGAAGTAGGCCGACGACATCGCTAATCAGGGCCACGACATTTGTCGGGCCCGCGGCCAACCTTGCAGGTTGGGCCGCAGGTTGGGCCGCTATTCAAAGAGGATATTTGTAAACGCTTTCACCTTGTCCAAGGGGCTTTTGGGACCACCCTGCGCGGCGGGGGCATTCAGCGTGTCCAACGAGCGCACGGTGCCGTTGCACCAGCTCCCGTCGTCGTCTATCAACATCTTACCCCCCATCCACAGGGACTACTTGCCACGCCGGTCAGCCTTGAAGAGGAAAGGACCGACTTGCAGGGCGTCTGAGAAGAGACCGCTCTTCAGGGAGAGCGCCTGACTTCCAAAATTGATGATCTCTGTGTACTTGCTTGCGGGGATGCCGTCCGGGATCTCCCGGCTGCTTTTCTCATTCAAGCTGAATTGGTCCTGGTCCAGCGCATACAAGCGGCGGTTCCGGTTCACGTACAAGTCCCCATACACGCCGATGTCGGCTCTGTACGGGCATGTGGCCAGCGGTCTGTGGCTGAGCCGGAAATCCCAGCCCACCTTGACGTCGGCCTGTGTTTGGCCGTCGGGCGTCGCCTCATCGCTCAGCTGGATGTTGAGGTCTGGCATGATCATGCCCTTCTGACTCAGGATGCTGTAGCCCGCCATGACAAGCCCGAGAGAGCCAATGGTCACGCCCGCAGCCCCCAGGGCGGTGTCACTGGAGTTGCACAGCGACACCGGTATTCCCTTGATGCGGCCCCAAGGAATCAGGCCATTGCTGTCTATCACCGTGTTGTTGCTTCCGTAGAGCCATTGTGAGTTGCTGTAGGTGCTGCACAGCACACTGCCGCTGTATATCAGGTCTTGGGTAAGCATCTTTCCTGGTGGGAGGCATTGGATGGCGGTGCTCGCCGCCAACGTGTTGGCCGCCACAATGTTCCCGTACACGTCGCCGCTTGCCCTCATGTTCCCCGCGACGTCCAGCGCGTGCTGGGGCGTGCTGGTGCCCACGCCGAGGAGGCTGCTGCTCTGTGTGATCACTACGCCGCCAGTGCTATTTGACAAGGTAAGGCCGCCGCGCACACAAGTTGCCCCCGCCACGTCCAGTGGAAAGCTGGGAGTAGTCGTCTGCACCCCGACGTAGCCATTGGGGCTTGCTATGGTGATGTTGGTCATACTGCCTGCCCCCATCCGAATGCCGTAGTATCCCCTGACCCCCACGATGCCTGTGGAGGCGCAACCTATGCCATACGTCGGGTAATTGGAGGCAGCCCACAGCATATTGCTGCCTTGCGCCAAAGACAAGCAGACCGTCTGAGTACCCGCTTTGTGGCCAATGTATCCTTGGTTAGTGCCGCCCAGCCAGGTGTTGTGCCACACCTGCAGGTTGCTGAAAGCGGCGTCGGCTATGTTACTGGAGGCGGCAATGGTAGCAGTGCGCACGTAGCGGGAGTCCAGCGCCGCCTGCAGTCCCGCCCCCACCATACTGACGGAGGGCACCAGCGCCTCATGCCCGCCGAGGCTGAGAGAGCCCTAGTTGATGGCGACGTCCCCGTCAATCCGCGTCTCGCCCGTTATGTGCAGGGCGCTCTGCGGGACCTCTGTCAGGATGCCCAGGCGCCCGGAGTCCATCGTCACCACGTCTTCCAGCTCGTCTTGGAAGCCGCTGCTCAGAGCGTACGCCATGGGTTGTGTCTTGCTTTGAGGGCTGAGAATCTCTCATAGCTTCGCTATTCGAGCAAGCGGATCCGCTTGGGAGACTTTCCGCACAGGCCATCAGCGCCTTGAACGAATGGAAGACCGGCGTGCTTGAGAGGACTTGCACGACCAGCGGCGTCCCGCACTCCTCCCGCACGCGCAAGCATCCCCACAGCCCGAACCGGTCCAGCCAGGGCCTCTCGTGATTGCGGCGGCAGCGCGGACACTTCACAAGCACGTACATGTGATCCCGCCCATCCGTGTATGCTGCCCAGGCTGGCACCAGGATGTCCCCGTCCTGCAGCGAGTCCTTGTCTCGTGGATGCATCGTGCTGTACATTGATGCGGCGCCTTTCAACTGGCGGCGTCTTAATTACGAGGACATTGTACAGTTGAGTGCGCCCGATTTGGATTCCAAATTGCCGTGGGGATGAATAAGAACGAATGGAATTCTGGGCCATCGCCCCTAACACCCACAACCGGTACCTGGTCTCCAGCCAAGGGCGGGTGAGAAACGCCCGCACCGCGCTCACGCTGAAGGTGCGGGTGGGGACCCGCGGATACGAGTACGTGCTGCTATGCCTGCCGGAATGCAGGGCGGTGTACCGAACAGTCCACCGCCTGATGGCGCAAGCGTTCTTACACAACCCTGATCCCACTTGTGGTACAGTAGATCATATCGACGGCGATCCGCTCAACAACACCGTAGGGAACCTCCGATGGGCCAGCCGCGGCCTGCAGTCACACAATTCCAGGAAGCGCCGTGGATGCATCTCCCGCTACCGCGGCGTCACAACACACATAGCTATTCGAACGTCCGAGAGACCATGGATTGCAAACATCTGGAAGGACCGCGTGTGCTATCCCCTCGGCCGCTACGGTACGCAGGAGGAGGCCGCCGCCTGCTACAACGATGCCGCGGTGCGCCTGTACGGAGCCTGTGCGCACCTGAATTTTCTCCCTGCTTCACAGGCATGAGCGTCATCAGGTACCCAGGGGGCAAAACCCGCGCCATTCCCTACCTCGAGCCCTTCCTTCCCACCGATGAGATATACTCGCCCTTCTTCGGGGGCGGGTCGGTGGAGCTGTTCATGTCGTCAAAGCACGGGACCAGGGTGCATGCAAACGACGTATTCCAGCCGCTGGTTACCTTTTGGGAGTGTCTCAAGGATCCCCGGAAACGCAAGTTGATGCTGAGCTTCGCAAAGGACAGGCTCCCGATCACGGTGGGCACGTTCAAAGAGCTACAGCGGGGCATCGACGGCCCCTCCTTGCAGGATTGGGAGAGGGCAGCGGTATTCTTCCTCGTCAATAGGTGCTCTTTCAACGGCGGTGCCACTTCGGCGGGCTTCTCACATTTCAACGCGGACCGCCTGCAGCGGATGCTACCCAAGTTGGCCGAGGCGCGCCTGGAAAACGTTCGGTTCCAGTGCAGAGATTTCAAGGCCTTCATGGACGATGTGCCGCACGACAAGTTCCTGTTTCTTGACCCGCCCTACGACATCAAAGCAGATCACCTGTACGGTCACAACGGAAGCGCACACCGCCGCTTTGATCACGCGGCGCTGGCACAAGCGCTGAAGGGCCGCTCTCGCTGGGTGCTGTGCTACAATGACTCACAACGCATCCGCGCGCTGTACGAAGGCTGTAAGACCTGGTATCACTCGATGCGACGGGGCGCCAATGGCAACCACGAGGTCATGATCATGCCCCCGGACTCGGGCGGGCAAAATGGTTCACCCAGTCTCCCATGAACCATGAGAAACAGGAGCCTTCGCCAAGGAGCCAGTGGGAATCGAACCCACCATCCTACGCTGTGCGCGCGGGCTGGCCTTCAATGACTCCGGTGCCAACAACACTTTGTCGAGTGAAACAAGCGGTGCGAAGGCATGCAGGCACCAGGACTCGAACCTGGGCTCGCTGGATGCGTACACGACCTCATTACCGATGGTGTGGATCCCTTAATTTTGCGCCAATATCCTTGACAGGATTCAGCCCTAATACCCTAAGCCCAGGACCGGTGGGTTTTCCTGCTCTGCCAGTGTAGTCATGAGATTGCTCAAGTGGGTGGGCGCAAAGCAGTGCCTCCTCCCTCAGCTGATCCCCCTGCTGCCGCGGGAATTCAATGCCTACCACGAGCCCTTCGCCGGCAGTGCGGCGCTGTTTTTCGCCCTGGGCCTCAGCGGCAAGCGGGTCCATCTCAACGACGTCACCGCGGCGGTGGCAGCGCTCTACAGCGTGCTCCCGCACCCGCAGGGACTCAAGGACATGCTGGCTGCCATGACCGCGGAATACACTGCGGCGGTGGCAGCAGACGGGCGCAAGGGCGGAAAGGCCTACTTTGACGCTGTCAAACAGAAATACAACGAGCGCCCTCCTGACACCGAACTGGCAGCGAATCTTGTATACTTGATGCGCTTTTCTTTCAACAGCATCTACTCCGAGAACGCCAAAGGCGAAGTAAGGGTATTCTACGGCCCTGACAGGGGCAAGGTAGACACGCGCTTCTACTTTCCAGACCGAATCGACAGAGCCGCGGAATACTTTGCAGCCAACGACGTCCGTGCATCCTGCGGCGACTTCGAGCAAGTCCTGCAGGACGCCGCGGCGGGGGACTTTGTGTTCCTGGACCCGCCGTACATGGGCGGCACATTCACACGCTATCACGCCGGAGACTTTACAGAGACAGATCATCTGCGGGTCCATGCCGCACCCGAGGAGCTTACCCGCCGGGGATGCAAAGTCCTCCTCACCAATGCCAACGTCCCACAAGTCCGCGAACTGTACCACAACTACACACAGGTCCCGCTGACCCTCCCCCGCACGCTGCAGCGCAAGCACTCCCGCGCCCCGGCGCCGCACGAGCTGGCCATCATGAACTACCCTCTTCCTTCTTCGTGAGCCTTCGCATCCAATTTTGTCCGCAGGCGGTCCTTGATTGATAACTTTGTCAAGCGTTGACCCTCCGAAGGTGCAAGCTTCCACGTGCTGCGCTCCACTCTCCGGCGCTCACGGTGGGTCTCGCAAGCGGAGCTTGCTCGAGGAAGCGAAGCTTCCGACTCAGGAGGCTTGTAGCGGGGTCGTCCATTTGATGGCCTGCAAAGGCTACGTTGACGACTTTGGGGTCGTACTCCCCACTCCGTTCCAGGACATCCTTGGCTTGTTGGCGCGCCATGGTGCTGAAGTCTTTGGTGCTCACTGCCCCTTCGACGCCGGCTTTATTGCTCAGGCGCCGTCGTGTCATACCGCTGCTTCACCAGCTCCACCACGTCCTTGGGAAGGCTGCCCTTGCCCCGCGCCGTCGGCGCCCACTCCAGCGGGCCCAGGTAGAGCACCGGTTTTGCCGCGGTGGCGCCATCAAGGGGTTCCTCCCCTGATTCGAGGGTGAGCTTGCGGCTACTCAGCTTGCGATCCTTCGCGGCGGCGAGGTATTGGAGCTTGATGTCCTTCTTCCCCACCTTCGTGACCTTGCCCGCCCACACGTAGCATGTTTGCTGTTCGTTATCGGCATTGAGCTTCTTGAACCGCAGAAGGATGCGGTCATCGGCCTGCCCCTCGGCGTCGATGATGATCCACTGGCCCCGCTTGGGCTTCAGTTGCATCAGCGTCTTCCCCTCCCTGTCCGCTGGCAGGCCCCGCAGCGCCTCCGCCTCCGGCCCCGCAAGCACGTTCTCATCGGGGGCTATCTGCTCCCTCTCTTTCACGGTCCGCCGCGCCGTGGCACGCTGCCGGTTCTCCTTGGCGGTCTGGAGCCCCGCGTCGTCCTCCCGCTCGTTGGTAGGCACCGCCTTCAGTTCGGTGTTCCTGAAGCGCCGCACTAACTCAGCGCCCTTGCTGTCCTTCACATAGTACTTGTACCCGTCGCGACGGCTCACCGTGTAGCTCCCACGGCTCCAGTAGGGGTCCGGGTTCTTCCCCAGCTTGCCCCCGCGGTACTCCAGGATGCGGATGCTCCCTTGGAGTCCAGTGCCGCGCCCACGCGTCCTCCTTCTCGTTGGCCGCCGTCTCCGACGAATACCGCGCCAGCTGCAGGTCGGCGTCCAACTCCCACGCCTGGTTGGGCGTCATGCGCTTCACCTGGTACACCCGCGCCAGGGTGCCGTGCAGCTCGTCGTTGTATGCCTTGACCACCTTGCCTACCAGCTCCTGCCAAGTCTCGGAACCTGCGGTTCCTCGAGCAAGCGGAGGCTTGCGAGACGTGCCTGCAGCTTTGCGAGCATACTGGAGCTCCAACTTGCGACGGATGGTGCCTGTGACGCGGTCCACGATGCCCAACCTGTCCCCGCCCGGCGTGATGTGGTCGTACTTGGCGGCATCCACGTACGTCGCAATCTGCTTGCTGTCGTTGTAGCTGGTGAACTCCTGGGCGGCGAAATGCATGTCGCCCTCCACCATGGAGAGGCGGACCGAGACTTGGGCTGGAAGGGTACCCTTCGGCCCCGGACTGGTCCCCCAGCCCGTGTGCTTGGGCTTGGCCGTGAGTCCGATGCTTTTCAGGAACTTCTTGTAAGTGGACAAGACCGTGGGCATGGTGTTGTTTTTCAGCGGGAAGGCCCACAGCTTCCGAGACAGGATGTCTATGATGTTGAGCACAAGGCTGGGGTTCACGGCGGTGATCGCTTGGTAGTTAGCAACGTCTATCTAGAAGGACTTGGGCGGCGCCGTGATCAGGTACTTGGCGTCGAGCTTCCCCGGCTTGGCCAGGCGCTGGCGGATGGCGGAGGTGGCAAAGCACTCGTCCACTATCTTCCCCGGGACGCGGCCGACCAGCTCTGCCTTCATGCGCGTCTTGCTCAGCTGCGCCAGCTGCTCATCGCCGTTGAGAAGCTCGATCAGGTCGTCCACCGTCACGCCCTTCGGTGCCCGCTTGCCAGCCATTACAAAGGCCCACAACAATAGTGGGGGCCGCGGCTGCTTCAGAAAGTTAGCACCCAGCCTTTGTGCCTTTGTATCCATAGGGCACGCTCTCGATCCCGTGCTCCCCCAGCAGATAGCGCTTGGTGTTCATCCTGTCGAGCGCCTTCCTCTCCTGCACCCGGGTGCTGATCTGGTGGCCTTTCGACACCAGCCTGGTGCTCGTCATGTAGAGGGGCGCCGCCTCGCCGTACAACACCTTGCGCAAGTCCTCCAGCTGCACCTGCCGCAGGTCCTTGCTCATGTTCTCAGGCTGGCGGTCAGGGTGGTCGTCGGCCTCATCCACATCCTTGGGCGTCCGGGTCAGCGCTTTGTCGGTTCCCTTGGCATGCGTGGTGGGGGTGAGCCACTCCCGCCCCGCCCGAGATCCCTTGGTGTAGGTGTCCTGCTCGGTGCAGGAATACACCTTGGGACGCAGCGCGACGACCTCCACGATCTCCCTCCCCTCGCTCTCGTCCTTGAACTTCCCCGGCACCATGGCATTCCTGGGGTCGTACAGCGGGTGGTCCTTCGCATACTTGCTGCAGTCCAGCCACTCCGTGGCCACGCTGGGCAGGCGGTCGTACTCAGGGTCCGCGGGGGTGGCCAGCCGGACGCTCCCGTCTGCCTGAGTCAGCAGGCGCGCCTCCTTGAAGTCCTGGTTCACGTCCTCCGTGGTGATCTCCATGACCAGGCTGTCGGTGTCCGTGTACAGCAGCCGCAGCCGCTCCGGGCCGTACATCGGCATCAGCGTCTTGTACCAAAATCGGACCATGAGCATTTTTGAGAGCTCCAGGACGCTGACGCCGATCGGGATGGGCTTGTCAAACTGGACCTGGTCCTTCAGCAGGTCGACCCCCAGCAGGCTGCCATCTGCGTTGATCGGCATCTCGTTGATGAAGGCTGGCTGCTTCACCAGGTCCAGGTACCTGCTCGTCTCGCGCTCGGCAAACCGCATGTTCGATCGCCCCCGGACGTCCTCCACCATTTTCCCGTATAGACTGTTGGCCATCAGCTTGAAGAACGCGATGAGGCGGTCGGATCTCTCCTTCCCCTTGGCGGCCTCTGCAGTCCGCATCGCCGTGCACTTGTTGATGAAGTCCCGCAGCACCGGCGCCTGGTCGAAGGTCTGCACCTCGTGCACAGCGGTCACCACCACCCCGATGCTCTCCACCTCCTTGAGGAACCGGTAGTGGCACGAGTACTTCTCCACTTTCTCCAGCGTCCCGAGCAGCGTGGGGTTGGCGGGCCTGTTCGGGTCTCCCCAGATCTGTTGCTGAAGGGGGCTGAACATGTCCCAAGTCGGCGTCATGTTCCCAACAGCCACCGGCGGGAAGCTCCTGAACAGGTCGTGCAGTCAGTCGGGAAGTCCAGGTCCACCGTCAGGTACGCCCCCCGCGGCCCCTCGTCAGATAGGCTCCGCCAGTCGAAGTCCGCGCTCTCCATGCGGTAGCCGCCTACGGGCAGCAGCTGTTGCATCGCCCAGCCGTACAGGTTGTTCGCGTCGAAGTACCGGATGAACGTGGAGGGTTTGTCGGGATCGAAGCGCCCGTGCCGGAGGTACTTGTTGTTGGCTTTCGCATGCCGGACGTTGGCGTCAGTGCGCCCACCGCGCTTGCCCCGCTCCCACTGGTCCAGGTGCTCCATGCTGCTCAGCAGCTCAATGCCCTGCCCTGGGTGCTCATGGTGCATGGTGTTCAGGCAGGCGTCAAAGGCCAGCCCTGGCACCCCGTGGAACCACAGCGGCTCCAGCTTGAAGTGCTTCAGGCTGTCCTCCCGCAAGCCCTGCATGGCGTCGGCCACGATGGACACGTCCAGCGCGATGTACAGGTCGTGGAAGTCTCGCATGGTCTTGCACTTGAAGAGCCTCCACACCCGCTGGCCGTGCTTGTAGTCGGCCTCTGTGATATTCTCAAACACCTCCTTCGGCGGCAGCTTGGTGGCGGCGAACTTGGACCTGTCGGTGAACCAGCTGTAGGGCCAGATGCCCTTGCGCTTCACGCATGAGAGCGCCTCCTCCACCACGTCCGGGTCCGTGACGCCGCGCTCCTTCAGCATGCCCCGGATGGAGCTCATGGTGAGCGGTAGGTTCTTCGCCGCGTCCTTCCCCAGCTCCTTGCCCAATGCAGAGACGCCCGCCCCCAGAAAGGCCAGGCTGTCCTTGAACTCCACCTTCTTCAAGCTGAAAGAGAGCATCTTCTGGCTGTTCAGGGCGATGCCACTGAAGTCTTTGCCTGACTCGGGGGGTGCGTGGAAGAGCAGGTGGTGGCCATCGTAGCCCGTGAGGTTGTGGAAGAAGCACGGCGTCTTGGCGCGCTTGGTGGTGTACTGGATGTTGCAGCGGCTGTGGGCGGCGCCTCGGTAGTTGGCCCCAAACACCGGCTTCATGTTGAGCTCCTCGTACAGCGCCATGATCTCCTGCGGGATGTCAGAGCCGGGCGCCCATATCATGTGGTTGTGGTCTCGGACGCGCAGGAAGGAGGCCTTCTCCATGGCCACCCGCGCATCAGCCTCTCCCTCCGGGTCATCGGCGTAGCGGGCCTTCACCCACTCATCGACGCTCAGGCTCTTCTTCTTCTTCAGGGGCGCCTCCTTTGCGGTCTCCTGGGACTCCTCATCATCATCATCGTCGTCCTCGTCCTCCTCCGCATCCGCCCAAGCCTCCTTCCGGCTCGCCCAGTACGCCTTCACCACAGCATCCTCCGTGCGGGTCAGCCTCTGAAAGCCGTGGTGTTCCACGCCGCTGCAGATGTGACACTTTCCCGCGCGGTAGTGAGCCTTCTCTGCTTCAGGGCTCCCAAACGACACCTCCCGGTTGTGCTTGTTGAGCAGACGCTCCAGACGGATCCTCCTCTCATTGTCCTCCTGGATGCTCCTGTGGAAGTGAGCCATCACCGCCTCATCTCCATCGCCGTCCGCGTAGTCCCACGTCGCTCCTGTCTCCACATCGCAAGCTTGCGGGTCCGCGGGGTTGGGCACCCGCTGCAGTCGCACAAGCTTGTAGCTCGCCGGCTCGTGCTTGTCGCGGGTGTAGCTGATATGCACCTCTTTCGCATCGCCATTGCTGATCTCGCGCGGTGCCGGCTGGAGGTAGGACTCGGTGTCGGCCGCGTACCACCAGTCGTGCTGTAGGCTGTGGTTGTAGGACTGGCTCTTCTTGAAGGGCCGCTTGCCCATCCGCAGCACCTCCACCCCGAACTCCTGGTTGTCGATGTGGCGCTGCATGTGATTCTTCAAGCAGGTCCTGTCATCAAAGACCCGATGGCATAAGTTGCAGAGATGACTCTTGTGGTGGTTTGTATCATTCTTCACCATACGGCCCAAGCAGCCAGGCTTCACGAAGATGTAGTGATTGTTGTCGTCCTCGGGGTCGATGTTGCGGTCGCCCAACAGGATCACGGTAATCTCCGTTGCGCCCTTCTCCAGCCGACGCCTGTCCGTGCTGCATCGAAGGATGCGCAGCTCGCCACCGCGACTGGTGGGTGCCAACACGTCCACGAACAAGCCCGGGTTGAGCTTCTCTATCCGCTCCCAATCATCCAGGCTCCACGGGCCGGGGATCCCTGCGGTGTTCCAGGGATGGGTGAAGCGCCCCGCAGCTATGAGCTCCTTGTACGTCATGTAGTCCTGCACGCTCTTCCCTTTGTATTCTGTGTTGTTCGGCTTCCTGATGGCTCCGCTTGCGACGTCCGCATAGAACTTGTGCATCAGCAGGCACGCATCTCCGCAGTCCATGCCTGTGTTGGTGGGGTTGACACACGCCCGCTTTTTGTGGATCCATGTGGGCGTCGGGATGTGCCGCCCCGCTTTCATCGGGGTGTACTTCCGCGTGTTCACCCACACGTCAGTGATGGCCACGAGGCGTGTGTCCGACGGCCCCACCTCGTTGTTCTCCAGAGCACCGATGCCCACCGACGCCGACTTGGTGAAGGCCTCCTTGAAAGCAGCCAGCGTGGACTCATGCACCACCTCCAGCGCCTTGTGCGTCTCGGTCTTCGCGTTCGGGAAGACGAAGGTGTGGAGCCCTTTCACGCTGTTGAAGAGCGTCGCCTTGACCGCCACGTCCATCTTCACGCTGTGCTCCTTCAGGACTGGCTCCACGACTTTCCATATCTTCGGCAGGGCGGCCTCGATGCAGCTCCTCGCGTCCGTCATGTCCTGCCAGTCTCCATCGCGCACATAGCCCTTCTCCTTGTCGAGGGTGACCACTCCCTGCTTGATGATGTCCCAGGAGTCAGGAAAGGAGACCTTGAAGCGCCGCAAGTAGTGCTTGTCTCGCATCACCAGGCTCCCCAGGGGCGTTGTCGTCGTGGGTCCATCGGCGCGGGGGGCGGGCTTAACAGCGGCGGTGGGGGCAGCGGGCTTGCGGGTGGCTGGATTGCTACGCCGCCTGAGCGGGCTTGTCTTCCGCGTCGGCTCATTAACAGGCGGGGGCTGGGGTACTTGTTGGGCGGCCTTGGCATCTCGCAGCTGTTTCCTGAAGGTCTTCAGATCCATCGCTGCCTGTACCTTCGGGGTCGGTATTCTTCTCTTCAGTCTGAACGCACTCTTTTATACGCGCTGCCTCACCTCGATGGGCCTCGTAATGCCTCACGCGCCGCACCCGCTCTGCGGCACGGCGGGTATGGCGCTCCTCCTCGGTCTCTGTGGCTACGATCCTCGCGCGGCGCTCCCGGAAGTACAGAAGCCGCGCCGCGTGATACTCAGGGTCAAGCTTGCGCACCGCGTGCCAATACGACAGCTCCCGCGCCCGTCTGTGTTGCACCGACTCCATTACACGCACTACGATATCATTCCTTTTTACCAACACACGCAAAACGCACAAGAGCATCATACTCCTCGGGGAACTCTGTGGAAAGACAGAACAAGATGCTCGCCTCATGATCTCCCTCTCCCGTCAACAAATCCATCACCATGTCTTCCCTGCGACACTGAGGCGGGAGCTTCATCAGCCGCGCCAAAAAGGCAGCCCGTCGCATGATGAGACCTTCCTCGGCGTCATGCTCGGCTTCGGCTTCAGCCTCGACTTCGGCGTCTTGCGCGACGTCGGCTCCAGTAATGTCCACGCCGGCGTCCTTCAGGGACTGCGCGTTAGCATCAATGGTCGCTTGCACGGTACCATCGCCCCACTCTCTTTCAACCTGAGCAAATGCATCGACTGTTCTGACGCCGACTCCGCGCACGGTGATATGCTTCTCCATGTCCATGTTTCTATTGAGTGCCGTCAAAAGAATATTTATGGTGACGACGCGAAGCAATCAGCCCCCTTGTGGGTATGCCCGCGCGCGCACAGGCTCCCCACCGCGTCGCTACCACCGCGCCTCTGCACTCCCGCGCTGATACCCCCGCGCCCTGACCCCCGCACTGCCACCCCCGCGCGCCGCTACACCCGCGCCTCTACACCCCCGCCTCTACACCCCCGCGCCTCTACACCCGCACTTGCTCAAGCACGCACAAGCCCTTCAATACAACTGCCAGGTCAGGCTCACCCACTGCGTGGGCGAGCAGAACGCTACGTCCATGCCTGGGATGGTCACGCACGTCATCGGGTTCGGCTCACGCCGACGCGTCGGCATGTCAGGGGATACCCGCATATTCACAAGCACGTCCCGGGGTTCGGGCTCACGCCCTGAACCCTACACCCCCGATGCTTGGGTATGCTTGTGCGTGGGTGGGGCTCCCCCTTATATACACGACGCCTGCAGGGTTTCGGATGAGCCGCATTGGTTGGCTATCCTTAGTCTCTCTACCTAGGCGATGGAACCACATGGTGCCTTGCTCTCCATAGGCCCCCCATAGAGCATCCAGTGTTAATCCCTGCTTTGAGACCTGAGCCTCATCATGCTGTTGCAATGCTTTGATAGCTTGCTGCATGTTGGAGGCTACAACAGAGCTAGCAGGATTGTTCTGAAAGGCTACCCGTGTGGAATGCAATGCCTGTTCCAACTCCCCCCTCTCCCTCCGTCTATCCGCAGCACGGCTGTAGCAGTAAGCCAAAGTGCAAAGCTTGATGGATACCTTCAAATCGCTCCACAGATCCATGGCCCCTAGCCCATTCATGGGTTGGGCCAAGTAGTCCTGGATATGCGTTGTCATGTGCTCTAGAAATTCCTGCACCCCAAGGAGGTAGGTGGGGAAAACCCATGACCTTTTCCCCACCAATGGCTCCTGTGGGGGCTTAAGCTCCACGGCCGCCGCTGCATGATCCCCTGGCACCTGCCCATACAAGTGCGCACAAGAGGCCAACCACTGAGCATCCAACACCTCTTGAGAAATCAACCACCGTGTGGTGCGACCTGAAGAGACAACATGGTTGGCGGAGTGGGTTGTGCGGGTGTATTCCATTGCTTGTGGATTATGCAGCCGCCAAACATCCGTGAGTCCTTGCTCTGCTTGCACCGCTTGCAGGCTGTCCCCCCCAATCAATCTGCTATTTTGAGCTGGATTTGCTTGTTGAGTCTGCACATCCAGTTGTGATGTGACACAGTTGAAATCCCCCGCCAAGAGCAGGGAGCTGCCAGAAGGCCGTGCTTCTGCCGCTTCCCGGAGTTGAGTGGTATAAAAGCCAGCTCTATCCGCCGGCTCTACAGGGCCATAGACCCCCAGAACTGCCCATGGGTGCCCTGCTTCACTACTGAACTTCACCATTAACAATCTTCCGTTAGTATCCTTAAAGGCCACCGTTGGATCCACTATAGCTAATCCCGGCCGTACTAAGATGGCCACTCCTCGTGAGGAAGAAGTGCCATGGCTCCAAAAAGCCTGTCCCTCCCATGGCAGGCCTGGGCCTGCCCCCTCTTGAGCCCAGCGAGTGGTTTCCCTGTCATCTGTGCTGTGAGTCTCACAAAGAACCACAATGGAGTAGCGGAGGTCACGCAGGCGTTGGAATAGACCCCGGCGTTTGTTGCGGCTGCGCATGCCGTTGACATTCACCACTAGGCAAGAGAGGGCACACCCATTCACACCTGGGGTCCCAGGCATTATGCAGGGGCCCCCCTGGGGCTGCTGGTTTCGCGGCTACCATATTGCCGCTCGGGGTCGGGAGCCCGGCGGGTCCTGCTGCTTTTTCTAGTGGATAGGAGGCCACCTGATGAGGTGTCAGAGCCATAACCCCCAATCTTATATCTCTCCTCTAGCCACAAGATGGCATATCTAGGTAAAGATGCAGTGCCTCGTGCCCCAGTGCCACCTTGGTGGTTGTCTCGTGCCAGAGGCGAACTCCCGAGGAATGCATAGAACTCCCTAATGACGGACTCCTTGGTCTCCCCTGCTTTGAGCTCATGTTCGTCAAGAGCATATGCCATGTTGTCATACAGGGCATTATCTTTCTTCCATGCTGTCCAAGCTCTCTCAGCCCGTGTTTGCCTAGGCGGTGACGGCTGTTGGTGCTCTCGTCTGTGCTGCTGTTGTTGCTGCCCTGGTTGTGGGCGTATCTGCTGCTGCTGCTACTGCTGTTGACGGCGTTGGAGGTGCTGTTGTTGCAGCCGTTGTTGTTGAGCCTGGTATAGCTCCTGCTGGCGCTGTTGCTGTTGCTCCTGCTCTTGCCTCTCTTGCTGCTCGCGTTGTGCTTGCTGCTGTTGCTGCTGCTGCTGCTGCTGCTCCGCTTGGTGTTGTTGAGGCAATGTATGCTGGCCAGATTGTTGCTGCCGTTGCTGGGCTGTAGGAGCAGCTGCCCTAGGAGCAGTTTCAGGGGTAGTGCCTGTGCTATCAATGTCCATGGCACTGGGCAACCTGGGCCCTGCAAGCCTACCCCAGTGCTGCTCTTGTGAGCCCCATGTACCAGGGGGGCGGTCAGCCAGCCTCATCAACGCTTCCCCCTGCTGCACAAGTGCTTGGAAGTCTGCTGCTGAGATGAGAGGGAAGGGTGCGGGCGTGGGGTCCACTTGCATAGCAGTGGAGCCATTACTAGGATCTTCCTGCCTTGTCACCCCTCCTCTAGCTGGATCCTCCCTGTCCCTTGTGCTAGCAGGAGGCTCTGAGGCCACGGAGGGCCGAGCAGGCGGTGGTGGTGGCGGTGGGGGGGATGGAGTGCCTACTGGAATGAACCCCCGTTGTTGTGGGTCCCGACCCTCTACACCAATGAACACCCTCTTCCCATTCTCTAGAAAGAGGTGGTCGGGCAGTAACTGAAGCTTCTGGTCGCCTGTTGGTGCATCTACAAAGGCAACTATGAAATCAGAGCGCCCTACAGCCCTAACCTCTCTGCTGGCCAACACCCCTGTGCCGAGAAACTCTGCCACTACCAAGGTACAAGCATTTTCATAGCCTGCGCATGTGAGCAAGGTTTCTGTTATGCCTTGGACTTCGTACCCAGCGGGGAGGTCACAGATGAGTACTCGAACAGTACCTACGGGTCGCAAGGAGGGTGCATAGCGAGCGTGCAGTGTGAACCCCTCCACAGCAGCCCCTTCTCTCACCCATTTTTCTGCTAGTTGCCGAGCTGCAGGTGAATGCCTTGCAAGGCTGATATCAGCATGGCCATTTCGGCTACCCAAATGGTGAAATTGGTAAGCTCGAATGCACGGGTGGGCATTTGGGGCATTTGGGGTGTTAGGATTGTGGAGCTACAGTTGGTTGTCTAGGGTTTTTCCGTTCTGATTAGGTGGTCCTAGGTGGTCCTAGTGTCTGAGTTGTAAGGTGTGTTTCTGCATTCGCCCGTGGGGTTGTTTCATATATGCATGTCTTAAGAGCACTCTCTGTATGTTGTTGCATCTCTCTGCCCTCATAGCTTTAATGCGTGGCCTTAGCATGTCTCCGCCTCGCTGTCCCTGTCCTGCATTCTGTATGTATCTTAGTGTGGAGGCATGTTTGAGCCCCTCCTTGCCATTTGCCGTGTTTGCCCTGCGTCTGGTAGGCTGTGATAACGTGTGTTGCTCATCTCTGGTGTTGAGCATAACGGCTGGTTCCGGGAGGTTCCCAGCTGTGAACTCCCAAAGTATCTATGTACCTTTTGGTCTTGTAAATTCCAAAAAAAAAGAAAAAAAAGGACAGACTACAGGACAGGGAAAGCGAGGCGGAGACATGCTAAGGCCGCGCATTAAAGCTTTGAGGCAGAGATATGCAACAACATACAGAGATGCAATAACATTGCCGTGTTTGCCCTGCGTCTGGTAGGCTGTGATAACGTGTGTTGCTCATCTCTGGTGATGAGCATAACGGCTGGTTCCTGGAGGTTCCCAGCTGTGAACTCCCAAAGTATCTATGTACCTTTTGGTCTTGTAAATCCAAAAAGAAACATACAGAGAGTGCTATTGAGACATGCATACCTTAAATAACTGCTACCGCACCTTGTTGGCTGGCCCTAGAATTCATGGGGCCACCACGAACTTGGTGCTACTTGGTAAGGGTGCGCGCAGCGCACGGCCCGAAGGAAATCAGGTATTTTTTTCCTGAAGGGTACTTAGGAACATGCTGCGCCCTCGCTCATCCAGGGAACAGTAAAGGGACTGATGCCAAACGGGTACTAAAGGGTACTTAGGAACATGCTGCGCCTTCATCCAGGTAATAGCATTAAAGGGCTTTTTTTAATAACATTAAAGGGCTGATGCAAATCGGGTACTAAAGGGTACTTAGGAACATGCTGCGCCCTCATCAAGGGAACAGTGAAGGGACTGCTCTGATGCAAAACGGGTACTAAAGGGTACTTAGGAACATGCTGCGCCTTCATCAATCCAGATAACATTAAGGGGCTGATGCAAAACGGGTACTTAAGGGTACTTAGGAACATGCTGCGCCTTCATCCTGGTAACATTAAGGGACTGATGCAAAACGGGTACTAAAGGGTACTTAGGAACATGCTGCGCCTTCATCCAGGTAACATTAAGGGACTGGTGCAAAACGGGTACAATTACGGGTACTTAAGGGTACTTAGGAACATGCTGCGCTCTCATCCAGGTAACAGAATAGAAAATGCAGGCACATGCTGCGCAGTACTAAAGGGTACTCTCCTCCTCGCCAGCATGTCCGCCAACGGGTGGAGAACCGCGCAGCTGCGGTTACCCAGCAACGCCTGGTACAACAAGCAGCACATGCAGCTATCCTTTTCCCACTCATTGATGATACATGCGATCCTGTTGGGGCCCCTCTTAGTGATGAGGATGTGGCCTCTCTGCAGTGAAATAGCTAAAACCTGACGGTTTAGGAGGGTAAAAGCCTGAGGTAACTCAGTTTGGTCAAGCAGACACTTGGCTCACCTCTAAGGAACATACGTTTTTGGCTTATGTTGTGTTATGTCATTGTTTGGCCTTGAGTTGGCCAAGAGTGTACCGCTGTAGTGTTGAGTGTACCTGACATTCTCGGAGCCATATGCACTTTATGGTACTTTATCAAGTGGTGAGGGATCAAGTGTCAAGGGCTGTCACAACGCTTTGCCTCATTTCGGGCTTTCGCCAACCCTATAAATAGGGGCGCTGGGAGGCTATGGTTAAGCCTCAGTTCATTAATAGTTATCTTTGTCTACAACACACGCCTTAAGTGTCCTGTGTATCGACCTGTAAGTTCACATCGCTGACATCTCCGGTCCGCACATGGTTGAAGGCTAAGCGCTTACGTGCCGCCTAAGCAGCTAGTTCGACCCGGGAGAGGAACCGTAACATTTGGTCTAATTGATCCATATAAGTATCCGCCCGTTATTGCTGTCTTACACGAGTTAGCATCGTACTGGGTTACGACCGCATGCCGCGCAACCATAAGAGAGCAAGGGAGCAGAGCATACCTTGGCGTGTCTCGTGTGCATCCGAACAGTACATTAACTACGCTTGCGAGTTCCTTTGGAGCAATAGTTACTTGGAGAGTACCCGCGTTGTTCAGCAGCAGCATCTAGTCATCCGCGTTCCTGCCGCTTATCGCGAAGCAGCAGAACAGCACGATAATAGAGAGAGTGACCTTGTGGTGGATTATACAAATACGTTAAGCAGCGAACCCGCTTGGAGGCGCTAGCAGACTCTCAGCAGGCTCAGCAGCTTTCGACCAGCAGCGCTGACGTGTGACAGTACGGCCATACCGTTACCGCCGGCTTCCAAGGTTACACTCATCAGACCGACCGCAGCTTAATGGAGGGACAAATCGAACAGCTGACTACACAGCTACAGCAGCTGTACCATGAGCACGCTGCTATGGCTCAGCAGTTCGCAACCGCGCAACAGCAACTAACTACAACTCAGCATCAGCTTGCGCAGATGCAGCAGCAGCCGCAGCACGCCAGTGGCGCCGCAGCTCTTGGACCTAAGCTAAAGTTGCCTAAACCACCTGTGTTTACTGGCCGCAACCGCGAGCCAACGCCACAGAACTGGACCTATCAGATGGAGAACTTCCTTAGTGCGAATGACATCAACCTGGACACCCCAGCAGCCGTCGTTTACGCAGCAGGTTACCTTGCAGACTCTGCCTTAACATGGCACCGTATGCACCAGATCGATGTCGCACGGGGAATCATAGTAACGTACGCCAATTGGACCGAATTCAAGACCGCTCTCATCAGCCGTTTCACCGCAATATCAGCCGAACGCACCGCCCGGCAGAAGCTGACCTCACTCAGGCAGGGCAAGAGCGTTAGGGAATATGCGCAAGACTTCAACTTGTGCATGATAGAACTGCCAGAAATGAACGAGAAGGACCGGTTGTACCGCTTTCTGGAAGGACTCAAGCCAGAAGAACGAATTCACGTCGAACTGAAGAAACCTGATACCCTTGCTGAAGCAATAGAGTTGGCTATCCAGACTGACTCTTTGCTTTGGCAAATCAAGAGAGGACCAACCCTGGTGGGCAGAGGAGACACCTACCGAGCTATGACCCGTCACCACTCATCAGCAGGACCCAGTGCCATGGAGATTGGCTCACTTGAGACCAAGGGCCACGTAGGCCCAGAGAGAGCCATGAACTTCAAGCAGAACATCCGTTGCTTCTACTGTGGAGCAAGGGGTCACTACAAGCGTGACTGCCTGAAGCGTAAGAAGCACCTAACCATGCGATCTTCAAACTAGAAGAGGCGCGTGGTGCAGTGAGTCCCACACGCGCCGAGAAGGCCAAGCCCCGACCCGCAGAAGACTCACGGACTGGCATACCATCAAGGACAACACGGATGTCAGGGAACAGCCACCCCACGGTGCCAAGGGGTACCCCAAAGCAGAGACCAAAGCAGTGTTCAACACGGAGGAGGGACCGTGAGGACTGGATGTTTGACCCTTTGGAAAGGGCCAGCTTTGAAGCGTATTACGGACCATTTTCAGTAGACGCATGTGCGGATCCCGAAGGACATAATGCCCAGGCCAAAAAGTTCTACCACAGCCAGAATTCCTTCCTCAAGGCGAATGTCGAGGGAGAGAATGTATGGCTGAATGCGCCCTATCGCCGCGCCGGCCATTTTCTGAAGCACTACTTGGAGTGCAAGGAGAGAGCACCGACTCAGACTAGCGCAGTTATCATTTTGCCCAAATGGGACAACAAGCCGTGGTGGAAACTCACCCAGGGATTCAGGGTTCTGAGAGTCTACCCTGCCGGCAGCCACCTATTTACAGCACCAGCACACCCCGGCGAAGTTACCCGGACAGATTTAGGACCAACTAGATGGGACGTCATTGTATTTTGGGACCCACCTACACTCCAAGGGATTATGAAGGCACTACCAGCAGAAACAGCAGCTACTTCAGCTTCCGCCGAAACCGTACCGCTACCCGATACCGACGTAGTTACATCAGAGCTGGAAGGACTACAGCCAACCAGTAATCAGCTAATACGGCTAACAGCAGTGCTATGGGGCCGCAAAGTACGAGCCCTAATCGACTGTGGAGCCGGTGATAATTACATCAGCAGTCAACTCATTGACGAAATACGACCTAAGACTCTCACCGTACCCGGAAAAGTGGTGCAACTTGCTGGACCCGTGACGCAAGACGCCAGCCGGTTGTTGAACCACCAGACCTTTCGAATTGGAGCTTTCAAGGACAAGGACAACTTTACGGTTACCAAGCTAGCACGAGACGATCTCATCTTAGGAAAACCCTGGTTGACTCGGGTCAACCCGCCCATTGACTGGATCAGTAATACCGTGACTATCACCAAGGGGCGAAATTCCTACACCTTGAGATCTACGGTTGAAGACACGTCACCTACCGTGAACCTCCTAAGTTCACTGCAACTCAAGCGTGAACTACGGAAGGGAAGAACCGCTTACCTTGCCGTAATCCGTGAAGTTCTGGAAGAAGGGACCAAGCTGGAAATTGAAGGTCCTACAGAGGAGTGGAAGGGAAGGCTGATACAAGTCTTGGAGAAGCACCAGAAGATCTTTGAGCCGTTGCCCAAGGGGTTACCACCCGAACGAGCGATCGATCATCATATCGACTTAGAACCCGGAGCACGACCGCCATACCTACCCACCTATCACATGAGCCCTCTGGAGCTGGCCGAATTGAAGAAACAGCTAGCCGAACTAATTGACATGGGGTACATACAGCCATCAAAGTCACCCTATGGGGCACCCGTACTCTTTGTGCCCAAGAAGAACGGGAAGTTACGTATGTGTGTGGACTACAGAGCTCTCAACAAGCTCACCGTGAAGAACCGGTATCCGTTGCCACGTATCGATGAGCTTTTGGACCAGTTAAATGGAGCCACAATCTTTACTAAACTGGACTGCCAGCAGGGCTATCACCATATTCGTATATCAGGTGATGACGGAAGTATTCAGAGGACCGCCTTTCGCACCCGATACGGCCACTACGAATGGTTAGTCATGCCCTTTGGCCTGACTAATGCGCCAGCTACGTTCCAAGCCCTAATGAACAACATCTTACGCCCGTACTTGGACCAATTCGTGGTAGTCTATCTGGATGACATCTGCATCTACTCCAAAACCCCGGAGGAGCACCTACAGCACGTGGACAAAGTCTTGGCCTTGCTTGAGCAGCACCAGCTCTACATTGGCCTTGACAAGTGCGCTTTTGGACAAGCTAAGATGGGTTTTCTCGGACATGTGATCAGCAAGGACGGAGTAAAGGTGGACCCAAAGAAGGTGCAAGCTGTCACAGAGTGGCCTACACCTTCTAACGTGCAGGACATCAGGAGCTTCCTTGGTTTGACCGGTTACTACCGACGGTTCATTAAGCACTACGCTCACCTCGCGTTACCACTCACCGAACTGACCAAGAAGGAGAATGGATGGAAATGGACAGCGTCAGAAGAAGCAGCCTTTCAAGGCCTGAAAGAAGCCGTAACTTCAGCACCAGTTCTCGTCACTGCCAACCCCGATCTTCCGTATGAAGTTTATACCGACGCCTCTGACTTTGCTCTTGGAGCAGTCTTGCTACAAGACTAAGGCCAAGGACTTCATCCCGTCGCCTACCTATCGCGTAAGCTCAGCCCGACAGAGCACCGCTACCCGATCAGTGATAAGGAGTTACTAGGCATCTACTGGGCTTTGACCGAGTGGAGATGTTACCTGGAAGGAGCACAGTTCAGAGTGAACTCGGACCATCTTAACCATACCTGGTTTGCGACCAAGAAGAACCTCAACCGCCGACAGACCAAGTGGAGCCAGTGGTTAGAATCATACTACTGCGGAGTGGACATCGCCTACAAGGAGGGGAAGTCAAACCTCTCTGACCCTCTATCACGCCGTGCCGACCTGTACAGCATCAGTTCGATTCATACCGATGACCTACTCACCCGCATTAGTAACAGCTACGAGACCGATGAATACTACAACCAGCCGTTTCCGTATTTGGAGAACATCAATGGCCTTTGGTACTTTGGAGATCGTCTATCAGTACCTCGTAATCTGGAGATTCGGCATGAGATAATCCGTGAATGCCATGACTCACTCAGTGGAGGACATCTGGGAGTGACCAAGACAATACAGCGTGTGGCAAGGAGGTTCTGGTGGCCACACATGTCAAAGACAGTACGTCAATACGTAACTGCCTGCCCATCATGCCAACGGAACAAACCATCGAACCAGTTACCCGGTGGACTACTGCAGCCGATTCCGATACCGAAAGCAAAGTGGGAGGAGATGACAATGGATCTAATTACCGACCTACCGCCGACCCGTAACGGTTATGACGCAATTGTGACCTTTGTGGACCGGCTTAGCAAAGAAGTACACTTTGCTCCGACAACAAAGAAGGTTGACGCCGTTGGACTCGCCCGAATCTTTCGTACTACCATCTACCGACATCTTGGAATGCCTAAGGCAATAATCTCCGACCGTGACGACCGTTTCCTTAGTCATTTCTGGAGAGCACTCTTCTCAGTAGTGGGAACTGATCTGAAGTTCTCAACAGCCTACCACCCACAGAGTGATGGCCAAAGTGAACGTGCAAACCGCACACTGGAGGAGTACCTGAGACACTACATCAACCCCCTACAAGACAACTGGGACGAATACTTGGACCTAGCCGAGTACGCCGTCAATGACTCCATCAACCCAAGCACCGGTTACACCCCATTCTACCTCACATACGGTCAACACCCCAACACCGCCCTGGATCTCACAACCGATGCTATGGTGCCTAAGGCACAGGACTTTCTGGTGGAAATGAAGGATGCTGTCACCCATGCCAAGGCCAAGCTTCAAGAAGCCCATGCCCGTCAAGCAACCCAAGCTAACAAGAAGCGGCGCGATGTAACCTTCCGAGTAGGAGATAAAGTGGCGCTATCCACAGCCAATTTGAGGTTACCTTCAACTATGTCTAAAAAGTTGGCACCTAAGTATATTGGCCCTCTCAAAGTGACTAGAGTGATTAACCCTGTCGCATATCAGTTGAAGTTACCAGCGAGTTTACGTATTCCTAATGTGTTTCATGTGAGTTTGTTACAACCTTGGTGTTCTGATTTGGAAGTTCCTAGTCACTCTGATGCCCAGTGCCAACCGCCACCTGTAGTACCTGATGATGAGCAATATGCTGTGGAAGCCTTGTTGGACAAGAGGATCACTGCACGTGGAGGTATTGAATATCTAGTGAGATGGCAAGGTTATGGACCAGAGGATGACTCATGGCGACCGAGTAGTGATATTGAGCAAAGCCTGATTACGGCTTACGAAGCTACTCATCATGCCACCTTGCCCACGGCTCGTAGGAGTACCCGCAAGAGTACTCGCCGTTATACATAGTTATAGCAGCGAGGGCGCTGCTCCTAAAAGGGGGACAGTGTGCAGTGAAATAGCTAAAACCTGACGGTTTAGGAGGGTAAAAGCCTGAGGTAACTCAGTTTGGTCAAGCAGACACTTGGCTCACCTCTAAGGAACATACGTTTTTGGCTTATGTTGTGTTATGTCATTGTTTGGCCTTGAGTTGGCCAAGAGTGTACCGCTGTAGTGTTGAGTGTACCTGACATTCTCGGAGCCATATGCACTTTATGGTACTTTATCAAGTGGTGAGGGATCAAGTGTCAAGGGCTGTCACAACGCTTTGCCTCATTTCGGGCTTTCGCCAACCCTATAAATAGGGGCGCTGGGAGGCTATGGTTAAGCCTCAGTTCATTAATAGTTATCTTTGTCTACCGCACACGGGCGTCCACATTGCATGCTTCGGCAGCTTGTGAACCCTGACTGTTGGCCTTGCGCCCCACTCAGGTCCTTGTCCAAACCTTACTCTCCGTCATGTAATCAGGATTCGTCTGCAACACCCACTGCACATGCGAAAAGTGAAGGAAGCCAGGGTTCAACTCCCCTTATCATGGAAATGATAGGTGGGTGGGGCATCACATGGGATGATGTACTTAGCTGGGTGTGGCTAAGCTTTTCACATTGGCGCAGTCGGTTAGCATCCCTGGCTGTCACAGGACAGACTCAGGTTCGATTCCTAGTTGTAACGGTACTTTCTGTCCTAACCATAGAGTTTGCCTCGAGATATGATCGGGATGCGTTCCTGTGATCTACGATGTAATGTACTATCTGTTCTAACCTAGATACTCAAACACACACACGCCTTAAGTGTCCTGTGTATCGACCTGTAAGTTCACATCGCTGACATCTCCGGTCCGCACATGGTTGAAGGCTAAGCGCTTACGTGCCGCCTAAGCAGCTAGTTCGACCCGGGAGAGGAACCGTAACACTCTCCCTCTTGGTGCAAAGCTTGGAGGCGAGCCGCACATAAACGGCTCCCCCGGTCCACGCGGGTGTTTGCTTGGCGCTTGCTCCATGCTGCCCTCCCATGTGGTGGAGCTACAGTTGTGTTTTTTCCGCCTGGGGATCCAACTCTCTCTAACGCGCGAGGCTTTTTCCTGCTACTCGAAGTCTGCACTGGCCCTGAGATTTCAGCCATCTAGTCTCTGTTATAGTATTAATAGAATGGCAGCTCGCGTTTCTCCTGAAAAGACCGCGTCCTTGGGTCGAAATGTTGCGCATTGAGTGCGCATGCGGTCTTTCAGCGCCAGCCTAGAGGGCAGCGATCTGGCTCTAACGTCAAACATAGCCTTCTTAGCCACTAGTGATCGGGTTGCACAGCTCTCCTGCAAGGTATAGGTCTCCAGCGCCCATCCCTGCAGACCTTCTTGTGGCGCTTCGCGGACCTGGGGCAGCCCCTCTCCGTGGATCTTGTCACGCTACCCACCAGGCAGTCATAACCAAGGCAGGTGCAGCCTTCACCATTGATCCCGCTTGGCAGCGGTGGTTTTGGCTCTTCAGCAGACTCCCACAACCTGGCCCAGCCAGGCCACGGCCTGGCCCCTCAAGCAACTCCAGCGCCCTACAGAAGGGGCTCCTACCTTTCTAGAAGACACAGCAGGCGTCTACAGATGCTCTAAGCATTACCAGGCAGCACATGCTCCCCATAAGAAGCTCAAGGCAGCAGCAACAGCAGCAGCAGTGAGCAATAGAGCAAGCCTGCACCTGCCCATGGGGGAACCCTTAGGCTCCAGCGCCTTCTCGACCATCTAGGGACAACAGCAGTCGCAGATCTGCACAGCACGGCCAAAGTAGCAAGCAGCAGCCCCTGGTTTGAAGGGCCAGGAGTGCCAGATGCTGCATTGGTATCCAAAGGCAGGCTTACAGGCCACTGCCGGTGTGTAAGGGGGCCGTCTGTCTAGGGTAATTGTTAAAGGCTGCTTTTGCTTGAGGTGCTCAGCAGCCAGCATCACCTAGTGCTTCCTCCTCTGTTGCCATAGTCAGCAGGCTCTTTCTGCCACAGAAGCAGGCTCATTCAAGCAGGCCAAGGTATTTCAAGTCTCCTGCAATTCCAAAAAAAAATTAAAAAAAATTCAAGTCTCCTGCAATCCACATGCATTCTTGCCTACCATCTTTTTTGCCATCCATTCTGCAGCCTTGTCATCTGCCCCTAATGGGAGCCATATAGTCAGCTGGGGTTTTCTGGGCCTGGGGGGTTGGAGGTGGTGGGGTACACTAAAGACAATTAATTCTAGAGACTTGTGTGTTTTGTGTCTTGTTTCTTGGTGCTATTGTTGGCTGGAGCCACGGGAGCTCCGCTGTTGATTGGTGTGGTCTTATAGGCACTGCATACAGTTGTAGCCCAGGAGCGTGAGGAACCTAGCTGGAGCCCAAATAGCGGTTTGCAAGTGCACCGTGGGGCAGGCCACTCTTACCCCATGTCTATCCGTCTGATTTAGCAATCCTAGGGGGTAAGAGGTGAGCTGACGGGGGTTCTGTTATGCTTGGGCTGCGTATACAAGGCTGTCTAGCTTGCACATAGATTGTAAAGTTCAGCTGCAGGGGGGGCTAGCTCCAGGGTAATTAGTTGGGGTTTCTTTTGGTTTGTTGTGTCTGTGACGGTGTGATATTTCTAGCCAGGTAGTCATCCCATGTTACAGGGATCTAGAGGGGGGTGGGTAGGAGGGGGTGGCCTTTCCAGGGGGCCACAAAGGGGTCTTAGGGCTCATGTGCGTGCACACCAGGTGTCTGCTCCGGCTTGGATGCTGGACCCTAGACCGCAGCTGGAACAACTGGCCCATCAACCTTCCGCCCAGGACCTTCCTCGGGAGCCACCACGAACCTCCAACCTACCCATTGTCCGTCTCAAGTTTGATAGCATCCCAATAGAAGCGGGGGGGCCCTATGATAGCCCACAACGGAAAGCATTTGCAGAGCAACTGCTGCAGAAGGTCTTTGAACATCCAGAATACGGGTACAATCCTAACACCCCAAATGCCCACCCGTGCATTCGAGCTTACCAATTTCACCATTTGGGTAGCCGAAATGGCCATGCTGATATCAGCCTTGCAAGGCATTCACCTGCAGCTCGGCAGCTAGCAGAAAAATGGGTGAGAGAAGGGGCTACTGTGGAGGGGTTCACACTGCACGCTCGCTATGCACCCTCCTTGCGACCCGTAGGTACTGTTCGAGTACTCATCTGTGACCTCCCCGATGGGTACGAAGTCCAAGGCATCACAGAAACCTTGCTCACATGCGCAGGCTATGAAAATGCTAGTACCTTGGTAGTGGCAGAGTTTCTCGGCACAGGGGTGTTGGCCAGCAGAGAGGTTAGGGCTGTAGGGCGCTCTGATTTCATAGTTGCCTTTGTAGATGCACCAGCAGGTGACCAGAAGCTGCAGTTATTGCCCGACCACCTCTTTCTAGAGAATGGGAAGAGGGTGTTCGTTGGTGTAGAGGGTCGGGACCCACAACAACGGGGGTTCATTCCAGTAGGCACTCCATCCCCCCCACCGCCACCACCACCGCCCGCTCGGCCCTCCGTGGCCTCAGAGCCTCCTGCTAGCACAAGGGACAGGGAGGATCCAGCTAGAGGAGGGGTGACAAGGCAGGAAGATCCTAGTAATGGCTCCACTGCTATGCAAGTGGACCCCACTCCCGCACCCTTCCCTCTCATCTCAGCAGCAGACTTCCAAGCACTTGTGCAGCAGGGGGAAGCGTTGATGAGGCTGGCTGACCGCCCCCCTGGTACATGGGGCTCACAAGAGCAGCACTGGGGTAGGCTTGCAGGGCCCAGGTTGCCCAGTGCCATGGACATTGATAGCACAGGCACTACCCCTGAAACTGCTCCTAGGGCAGCTGCTCCTACAGCCCAGCAACGGCAGCAACAATCTGGCCAGCATACATTGCCTCAACAACACCAAGCGGAGCAGCAGCAACAGCAGCAAGCACAACGCCAGCAGCAAGAGAGGCAAGAGCAGGAGCAACAGCAACAGCGCCAGCAGGAGCTATACCAGGCTCAGCAACAACGGCTGCAACAACAGCACCTCCAACGCCGTCAACAGCAGCAGCAGCAGCAGCAGATACGCCCACAACCAGGGCAGCAACAACAGCAGCACAGACGAGAGCACCAACAGCCGTCACCGCCTAGGCAGACACGGGCTGAGAGAGCTTGGACAGCATGGAAGAAAGATAATGCCCTTTATGACAACATGGCATATGCTCTTGACGAACATGAGCTCAAAGCATGGGAGACCAAGGAGTCCATCATTAGGGAGTTCTATGCACTCCTCGGGAGTTCGCCTCTAGCACGAGACAACCACCAAGGTGGCACTGGGGCACGAGGCACTGCATCTTTACCTAGATATGCCATCTTGTGGCTAGAGGAGAGATATAAGATGTAACGATTTCCACCTCGCAGACACGAGGGATGGTTGAATAGGGAAGGGCCTGCACCGTGGGCCTATTATAGCCCAGCGGCTGCCTACGTACTCCATTCAGGAGATCAAGGCTCCGTAGTTCGACGGGAGCGGTCCGCTCCCTCCGGCCGGGGGCATCGCCCCCGCCGGCCCTCGCCCGGCATTCCGCCGGCGCACGGCGGCTCATCAAGCCACCGGCGGACGCGGCCGGAATCCCGGCGGCGACAGGAGCAACAGGCGTCGCCTGTGTGCACGGCTCCCGCTAAACTCCGCAATCTTGCGGCGTAGGTGCTAAGGAAGGCTCGTTCCTTACACTCCTCCCCACCTAGATGAGAGACAGGGGCTAAGCATTCATGCTATAGAGGGATGCTAACAGTACTCATCTAAATATGACGGCTTTCAGTGTTTCTCTGGCTCCCATGTTTTATGTTCATGTATACAGCCAGGGCCACTCAAAGAGATACTGTTACAACCCTTTTCCCCTCCTTTCTCGTCCTGTGTTTCAGCACAGATTCTACCTCATAGAAGCAGAATGTCATCCTAGAGTGAAGGTGGAGGACGCATGCACCTTGCCTTCAGCAGGGTGTTTAGGCAGCAGAGTTTCATGGCAAACGGGATGAACTCGCATCGCTGCAGGCAGAGTTAGCTTGTAAGCATGCTTGCCCACTTGTTTACCCACACAAAAAGGGCCTATGTACCTAGGCAGCAGCTTGCGTGAGCTGGGAGGGACTTTCAGTCTCCACTAAGAAATGCTTAGCAATACTCAGCAACCAAGCCCAAAGCTTTGCTCTCGCCTTTTGCTATCTGCATAAACTGCCTTTTCAGCATGTAATTAGCAGCTACCAATGATCCCATCAGCTGCATCTGCTTCTGATATCACAGACAGCATGGCATTGACTCTTTGCAACGCATCAGTATGTCTCACATACTCGATAGCCCTTCTATGCAATAACATGTATGCACAGGGAGTTTCTGGGCTAGTGTGTGTGGCAGATCTCATTCAGAGTCCTTGGGCAACGATTCGAATTTGGCCATGTTGGCCAGGTTCCTCCCCACCTGCTGTGAAGCAATCACTTAACATCTTCCTGCTCAGTGACCATGAAAAGAGAGAAAAAAAAGCAGGCTTGCTGGGGTGCCCAATATGTGTTTCACACCCACACACTGATCCGGTCTCACCTGGATATTTCTGCAAGCCAACTCACTTGAGTGTCTTCAGGCTTGCACACAGACATCTTCTGCTCGCTCCCCTTGCATGGCTCGGTATAAAATGGAGCCGCATGGACTTGCCTTCTGCACTGTAGTGTATCACCACTACCTTGGCAACGAAGCTGCAACATCACTACACAGCAAGCTTCTTGGCAATTCACAGCAAGGAGTACAGCTTTACCAAGCTCTCAGGGCATTCAGCAACCTGTTTTAAGAGGACCCAACTGTAAGAGGGATCCCACAAGGCATGTTCAGCATCTGCAAGCCTCTATACACGCATTTGGGGATATCAGCATTCCATGCAATGTTTGCAGGTAGATAGGCACTTTATGTTATGCTGAAGCCTGGACATTCACATATGTCAGCAATTCATGCCACACAGGCTTTCTACCCTGGACATGGCTACTTGCATCCCACGCGTGCCTTTGGCCTAATTCAGGCCACAGCAAAGCAGATCATAGTTGTAATGACAGCTTATGTAGCATGCACATGAATCACTCAGATCTCAGCTTTCCCAGCATGACTCAGCATGTGCAGCATCTGCCTTCTAGCATGCATATAGTGACTCAGCACTTCACAGCTCTGTCAAGAATGCATGCATGTGGAGAAATCTCTCAGTGTGAGCGCTTGGGAGAACTTGGAGCTGATCCCTCCTCCCCACCTGGACTTCAGCCAAACAATGACATGCATAAGCTCACTATGATCCAGAGTTCACTGGCAAAGGCTCAGACAGCGCATGGCTGTAACTTCAGAGCGTGTCCCTTTCAGGTATTCTCAGCAGGAAACGGAGGTGCAAGCCTCCTTTAACAGCATACATTCATGTAGGCATTGGCAAGAATTGATCTGGCCCATCCTGCTTAGGAGATTCAGCTCCTGGTTGCCCTACCATTCTGCAAGATGCTTGCACAAACCAAGCATCACCTTGGTTCTGGCAGCCTTCAATAGCGTTCTAGCTTTGGTAAGGTGGACAACACACTGATGCATTCATGATCAGCGAATGAGCTTATAAATCAAGCTACAGCAGAGGCACATCAGCTCTCTCTAATTTCATATCAGGCAACTCAGCCTCATGGGCAGCAATTCACCAACTTTCAAGTTGGCAGCCATATAAATCAGGGACAATTGTCTCTCAGACGCATGGCTAGAGATAGGCTTAGAATGCCCGCGTTTCAGCGGCAAAAGCATGATTGGACCAAATGGTGCCTGCATTCTTTGCCATTCATCCCATGAAAGACTTCAGTCTCAGTCTCGGTGCTTCTGTGCATGTTATCTTGCCTTGTCATAATGCCCGGAGTCAATTTGGAGCGAGTGCAGCCAATTCAGGCTCAACATAGCTCAGTGATGACTCTTACAAGTGACACAAGGCAAATATGCAGAGTTCATCCTCTCAGGAACTATGTACCTTCATCTGGTGTAGAAGCTGAGGCTTCTATGCAAGATCTTCTTGATCCACCATGGTACTAAAGTGTCAGCAGCAGTGCGGCTCGGCTTATCAAGCAGACAACTGGTATAGAAGCTGTGGCTTCAATCTTACGGGATTCTCTAATCCACCAGTAGGCCACTGCCTCTGCTCTGTAAGGACACTTTTCCAAGCCAACACAGGCTCTCAATATTGCACTCTCAGTGCCAAGCACCAGACATAGCTGCACATAGGGATACATTCACTCCCCTTCAACAGTACTTACTTGTACTCAGTAGATCTTTTCCAGATCAGGACCACCTTGAAGCCTTCAGCTCTCAGTCTCTTTGGGCGTAAGATTATGAACTCTCTGGCAGTCAAGGGGGAACTCACAGGCATCACCCTGTCTTGTCCCAGTGAGATACAGGCATCACCCTGTTATCGTTTGTGACATTGCCAATTGAGATCGCACGCAGCAGCCCAGTAGTCGCACTCCTTCTTTCAGAAGAGCACTTGCATGCCTTGATGGCAGCCTTAGAGGTGGTGTGCCCATCAGCAAGCAGATCTGCTGCTACTTCAGCTGGGCAATCTTGTCTTGACAGACTCTCGGTCAGAGTTCCTACAGTGGGAGGAACGGGAGGGCAACAGCAGCAACAGCAGCAGCAGCAGCAACAGAGCTGGCACGAGCCAAGCTCAATGGTGCAGGTTAGCACAAACTGTGACAGACCTTCATGCTTGCCACACAGAGGTCTTTCATACCCCCCGCAAGTGCGTAATATGCTGCGGTATTTCTGACAAGCAGAAAACAAAAGCTGCTTCCATTCAGGAGCTGCATTTACATGCCAACCAGCCAAACATGTGTACTCGCACATTGACTCGGTCTGTATTGACAGACGCTTTCAGCTCAGCCATACCATATGTCAAGTTCTGACAGGCTATGTGATGTTCCTTGAACATCATTCAAGAGGCTACTACTGCAGCCTGCGGCCTAGGATGAAATGCTGCAGGAGAGCCTGCGGCAGAGCCTGCAATTGTCATGGGTAAGACTTCATCTCCCATTGGGTCAAATTTGAAAATCCTAGCCGTTTTCTAGACCAGCTCATGCCAGTCGAGCAAAGCATCTGCTTTTAAGTTGCTTCAGCAATTTGGCACCTTTCAAGTGGTGACTAAAGCGAGCATGCTGCCAATCTGGCGCGAGGATACATGCAGACATATTAGGCACATCCAGTTTGTTATCCAACTGGAATTTCAGCCTTATGCTGTCCTTTGCCGAAGCATGTAGGAAGCAATGTTTGTTTGCAAATCCCTGCTCAACGTTACATTTCGTATAAGGCTTTTTGAGCGCTGCAGCGGCTTCAGCACAAGTTTCAGTTAGCTTTGCAGCGGCTGTAGTGCTTGCATCCTACGCATCTCTAACTCAAGAGGTGCAGCCTGTGAAGCAGGGCAAGACTCTTCAGCAACTGGTGACTTTACTTGAGTCTTCAAGTTAATTCACTTACTCTAGCCCTGTACTCCCAATTCACAGGGAGGTGCCCTTGGACCCCTCTGGGTTGCCATTCATTATGGCATTGGTATAGTGCATTCAGCCACAATTGACCAGGCTTGAAACAGCCCAAGCACAGCGCAGGCTTTCTGCTGGTGGCACCAGGAGCAGAGGTGCTTAGACCTCTCAATGGACTCTCCATTGGCATTGGGGCAAGTGTCTGCCTTGCAAACAGCACCATAGCACCTGGAACTTTGATTACTGCTTTCAGCAGCTGAGTCAGGCAAAATTTCTTTTCAGGAAACTGTTCAGTCTGCCCTGACTTGCTTTCTGTGCTTGTGAAGGTCACGGCCCTCAGGACCTCTCTGCTTATACACACCCTTAGCTCATCTGCATGGGTGGACATATCATCAGAAATGTAAGCAGAGATGTATGCAATCATTGCACAATAGCTTAGTCCACCTTAATTTGGTATAGAAAGGCTTCAGCCCGGACAAGAGGCGGTGGATCTTATCAGCTACGTTACCCCACCAAGGGATCAATATCTAGCATGCTTCGGACTCACGAAGATGCTACTGATGCAGGGTCATTTTATCCTGTAACAGACCCATGTCTTATCTCGAGCTACCAATTCAGGATTTATATGCTCGATGCGCTCATTCATGTAGCGCAGGAACTCCTCTAAGCTGGTAGGAGGCCGAATTTCCATTCACAGCCATGTACATAATCCAGCTTCTGCCGTCATGAATCTAGAGTTGTTCCTCTCAGGTAACTCTGTACTATATAGTACTGACTGGCAGGTCTGAGGGGACATTCATCACTTTTATATACATCTGTACTTCATTTTTCCATTCATGGAAGCGACCACTAGCACCACTTAAAAGTGCTTGGCTTGTTGATGACCTATCTCAGGCCTACATTGGCTTAAAGCTTTCTGCATCTGCCAATCTGTTCTTACCAGAGAGCCCTTGGATGAGGGAGACTACAGCACCTGAAGCCTTCTTGGCCTTCTCAGAGCCTCTGTCAGCCTCCTGGCCATCAGCCTCGTTGAGCTTTGTGTTCATCTGCTCTTCCTCATCCTGTACACATTCAGTGCATGGGGAGCATGGGTAGTTAGTAGCAGTCTCAGCCACCGCCGCCTTGCGGGCCATTGTTTATTGCCTTGAGCCTCTGTCATCAAGTGCAATATTCTGCTATATTGTTTAGCAGCTAGCCCTACCCTTCTTTCCTCCCTTATTTCTGTTTGTAAGTTAGGGGCTTCCGTCTGAGCATCCTACTGCTCATGTTCATGCTGCTCTTCATCAGCAGACAATTCATGGTCGCTGGCAGTCTCTTCCGAGCTGCTCTTACTCTCATCAGAGTTCTGATCTGTATCCTCATGCCTTGCATGCACTTCATGTTCAGGATACTAGTCTGCCATGGCTCAGTGCAGGCAAGCCAAAACCTGCCATAATTGCTTATTTTAGCAATTGATCAGTTGCACTCTGTGCAGGATGCTTTCAGCAATCCAGTAGCTACTAAGAAATGCTTCAGCTATGCGCGCAATGAATTTGCTAGGTACCTATTAAACCTCACTAGACAGCTGTCTATTGTTCTATGCCGGCAGCCCCCCAAAATGCAATCGCAATCTTGGCAAAGCTAAATTACTAGGGCCCTATTTTAGTATACCCCTGGCCAGGATCCCAAACTGGAGCTTCGCCCCTTTGAGAGTTTCATCTCATGCACGCGTGTTGTCAGGTAGTCACCGCTCTGGGTACAGCTCGCTGTAGGATGGAGTAGCGCGATGTAGTCTCCGCTCGGCCACTTCACGTAGGCTCGCTTCGCAACGATGGCTCCGAGGACCACTGTAACGATTTCCACCTCGCAGACACGAGGGATGGTTGAATAGGGAAGGGCCTGCACCGTGGGCCTATTATAGCCCAGCGGCTGCCTACGTACTCCATTCAGGAGATCAAGGCTCCGTAGTTCGACGGGAGCGGTCCGCTCCCTCCGGCCGGGGGCATCGCCCCCGCCGGCCCTCGCCCGGCATTCCGCCGGCGCACGGCGGCTCATCAAGCCACCGGCGGACGCGGCCGGAATCCCGGCGGCGACAGGAGCAACAGGCGTCGCCTGTGTGCACGGCTCCCGCTAAACTCCGCAATCTTGCG
This sequence comes from Pseudopediastrum boryanum, assembly GCA_963556185.1. Taxonomy (NCBI): domain Eukaryota; kingdom Viridiplantae; phylum Chlorophyta; class Chlorophyceae; order Sphaeropleales; family Hydrodictyaceae; genus Pseudopediastrum; species Pseudopediastrum boryanum. The sequence goes on from OY744493.1 coordinate 6,079,988, forward strand.
GCGTAGGTGCTAAGGAAGGCTCGTTCCTTACATAAGATTGGGGGTTATGGCTCTGACACCTCATCAGGTGGCCTCCTATCCACTAGAAAAAGCAGCAGGACCCGCCGGGCTCCCGACCCCGAGCGGCAATATGGTAGCCGCGAAACCAGCAGCCCCAGGGGGGCCCCTGCATAATGCCTGGGACCCCAGGTGTGAATGGGTGTGCCCTCTCTTGCCTAGTGGTGAATGTCAACGGCATGCGCAGCCGCAACAAACGCCGGGGTCTATTCCAACGCCTGCGTGACCTCCGCTACTCCATTGTGGTTCTTTGTGAGACTCACAGCACAGATGACAGGGAAACCACTCGCTGGGCTCAAGAGGGGGCAGGCCCAGGCCTGCCATGGGAGGGACAGGCTTTTTGGAGCCATGGCACTTCTTCCTCACGAGGAGTGGCCATCTTAGTACGGCCGGGATTAGCTATAGTGGATCCAACGGTGGCCTTTAAGGATACTAACGGAAGATTGTTAATGGTGAAGTTCAGAAGTGAAGCAGGGCACCCATGGGCAGTTCTGGGGGTCTATGGCCCTGTAGAGCCGGCGGATAGAGCTGGCTTTTATACCACTCAACTCCGGGAAGCGGCAGAAGCACGGCCTTCTGGCAGCTCCCTGCTCTTGGCGGGGGATTTCAACTGTGTCACATCACAACTGGATGTGCAGACTCAACAAGCAAATCCAGCTCAAAATAGCAGATTGATTGGGGGGGACAGCCTGCAAGCGGTGCAAGCAGAGCAAGGACTCAGGGATGTTTGGCCGCTGCATAATCCACAAGCAATGGAATACACCCGCACAACCCACTCCGCCAACCATGTTGTCTCTTCAGGTCGCACCACACGGTGGTTGATTTCTCAAGAGGTGTTGGATGCTCAGTGGTTGGCCTCTTGTGCGCACTTGTATGGGCAGGTGCCAGGGGATCATGCAGCGGCGGCCGTGGAGCTTAAGCCCCCACAGGAGCCATTGGTGGGGAAAAGGTCATGGGTTTTCCCCACCTACCTCCTTGGGGTGCAGGAATTTCTAGAGCACATGACAACGCATATCCAGGACTACTTGGCCCAACCCATGAATGGGCTAGGGGCCATGGATCTGTGGAGCGATTTGAAGGTATCCATCAAGCTTTGCACTTTGGCTTACTGCTACAGCCATGCTGCGGATAGACGGAGGGAGAGGGGGGAGTTGGAACAGGCATTGCATTCCACACGGGTAGCCTTTCAGAACAATCCTGCTAGCTCTGTTGTAGCCTCCAACATGCAGCAAGCTATCAAAGCATTGCAACAGCATGATGAGGCTCAGGTCTCAAAGCAGGGATTAGCATTGGATGCTCTATGGGGGGCCTATGGAGAGCAAGGCACCATGTGGTTCCATCGCCTAGGTAGAGAGACTAAGGATAGCCAACCAATGCGGCTCATCCGAAACCCTGCAGGAGGGCCACCTGCGGACTTGTCAACGGTTGCGGGGGTCAACCAAGCTAAGGGTCTCTTGGCAGATTTCTTTGATGGGTCCCTTCCTACTGGCTTGTTCCACCATGCAGCTGTAGATGTAGCTGCTCAGGATACCCTACTCCAAGCTCTTGACGCATCCTTGGATGCGGAAGCGCAAGCATCCTGCACAGGTCCTTCGCCTGATGGCCGCCTGACAGCGACATGCTTGGAGAAAGCCTTAAAAGCTTCCCCTAAAGGAACCATGCCCGGCTGTGATGGGCTGCCCTACGAGTTTTACCAGGCTTTTTGGTCGCTGCTGGAGGGGCCGATGATAGCAGCTTTTAATGAGCCCTTCCTCTCTGCAGACACATCCCCCCAGCTTTCTGAGGGCAGTCAAACTGGGTTGGTTGTGCTTATCTACAAGGAAGGGGGTAAACCCAAAGATGACCCGGACAACTATAGACCCATCACACTGCTCAACTGTGATGTGAAGCTAGTAGCTAAGGTGATGGTGCTCCGTATGGGTAACGCACTGGACACGGTGATTGATGGTACACAGACGGCCTTTGTCCCAAGCCGGTGGATTGGGGACAACGTGTTGTTCCACCTTGAGGAATTGGAGTATGTACAAGCAACCCAAGCGGCTGCTTGCATTGTAGGTTTAGATTATAATAAGGCCTATGATCGGGTGCAAAGAGGCTGGTTAGACCGCTGCATGGAGGCCCTCGGCGTCCCCCTTGCGGCCCGTAGGTGGGTGTCTCTTTTGCTCCAAGGGACCAGAGGTCTGGTGGTGTTCAATGGCTGGACATCCCGACCCTTTCCTATTTTAGCTGGTTGTGCCCAGGGCAGCCCACTGTCCCCCTTATTGTATGTTATCACGGCACAGCCTTTGGCAGCTATGTGTCGGAAGCTGCAACACGAGGGTAGGATTTCCGCCATTCTGCTCCCAGATGGCACCTCGGCACCCCCTATGCACCAGCATGAAGATGACACTACAATCCACATGTCCACAGCTGATGACCTAACCACCGTCATTCAGGAGGCGGTCCAGCCATTCTGCCGGGCCAGTGGTGCCAAAGTGAGCCTCCCTAAATCCTGGGGTTTGACCCTGGGCAGCCACCCATCCATTGTGGGTACCCATGGGCCTACTGGCATTACCTTCAAGGCGCCCCTAGAATTTGTCAGGCACCTTGGCATCCCATTGTCTCCTATGCTTGCTCACGTGGCCACTGCTGCCTTGTATGACAGCAAGCTCAAAGCCATTTGTGCTCGCGTACGTCATTGGTCCCGCTATGATCTTTCCCTTCTAGGCAGAGCCCACGTGGCCAAGCAAGTCCTAGCATCCACCCTCTCCTACCATGCCACCTTCCTTCCCCCTCCCCCTGATACTCTAGCAAAGATTTCACGCATTTTGTCGGGATATGTGATGCGTAACCAGTTAGTGGAGGATGGTGGTCCACCACTGAGGGGCCGCCCTTCCAAGTTAGTTATGTCCCTGCCAGTGGAACTTGGTGGGCTTGCCTTGGTCGATCTTGAGGCCCACACACAAGCGCTCAGGGCCAAGGTCCTAGCCATGCTGTTGCACCCTACATGGCTACCATGGAAAGGGCTGATGACAACATCTTTTAGGAGGGCCTTCCCAGGGCTCGGGTTGGCTGCTTGTGTCCAGCATTGCCTCCCCACACGAGTCACAGTTGGCCTTCCCCAACGCCACGCTGCTTACCTGCAAGCCTTCAGGCAACTCGGGGCTCATCGTAGTGTTGGCCATCTTAGCATGACCAAAGAGCAGATCGCATTGGAGCCCTTGCAAGGCAACCACTCTGTAGCCCAAGAGGATGGGTTGGCCTTTTTCCCATCTGCCTCCCTCCCACAGGAGCTGCGCGGCCACTCCTTGTTGGGCCAGGTTCCTGCTGCCTCCTTGACTCTCCTAAAGCTCCCGGCCACATGGTCAGCCAAGCTTAGTGGGCCTTCTGACTGCCCATGGGCGGTCAACAGTGCAAGGACATATGCTCGTCGTGTAGGGGTGGGCCCAACCCAATATTTCAAGGTTATCGCTACCCACCAGCTTCAGGCGTGCTTGGTGGCCCCACCAGCTCTTCTTTGGCAGCCTGCATGTGTGGTGGACACTCCCCACCCGTCGGACCCAGAGGCTGTGATTAAACATCTTGTGGGATCATGGGACAGCATCCAAATAGACCCTAGTGTGTGGTGCTTGGGGTCGGCTACTCTCCTGACGTATGAGGTAAAGTTGGCCACCTCCCGGATTATCCAATGGCACTGCCGGAAGGCGCCGGGGTGGGTTCCAGGGGCAGGCTTGCGCCCCAAGCTTTGGGGTGAGGGAGGGGGCTCGGGACCAGCCTTGGTCTCCGCTGTCACAAATATTGCCTCCCGCCAGAAGCGTCGGTTTGAGGAGGCTCTAGCAGCGGCGGGTGGTAGTGGGGTTGGTCGTCCACCTGTGCCAGCTGCGGATCTAGCTCCCATCTATCATGCTTCTTGGTTTGACCCCTCTCCTCCTCGCCAGCATGTCCGCCAACGGGTGGAGAACCGCGCAGCTGCGGTTACCCAGCAACGCCTGGTACAACAGGCAGCACATGCAGCTATCCTTTTCCCACTCATTGATGATACATGCGATCCTGTTGGGGCCCCTCTTAGTGATGAGGATGTGGCCTCTCCCTCTTGGTGCAAAGCTTGGAGGCGAGCCGCACATAAACGGCTCCCCCGGTCCACGCGGGTGTTTGCTTGGCGCTTGCTCCATGCTGCCCTCCCATGTGGTGGAGCTACAGTTGTGTTTTTTCCGCCTGGGGATCCAGCTCTCTCTAACGCGCGATGCAGCAACCTTGGCTGCACCACATTGCCACTGAGGCCTTTGGAAACACTCCATCACCTCTTCTTCGAGTGTGCCCCATGTCATCGGGCTTTAGAGTGGTTGTGTCACCTCTGGGGTTTAATCGACCCAGAGCATCCTGCCCCACCCTTGCTGCCCCATGTTCTGCTGGCAGATGATCAGGTTACATGGGCCCCGCCTCAACAACTCTCCAGCCTGTGGAACCTCTTGCGGCTGACCATGTTAAAGCGGATATGGATAGGGCGATGTGCTGCAGTGGCAGCTGGGGATGGCCCTTCTCAGGCGTCTACACCGGCTATTGTTTGTGCTTTTATTCGTGAGATCCGCTCCTTGATGCAGCAGGACTGGTTGCGTGTGGAGGGGGATGTTCGTCAGCTGGGCGGGGTCTGCCCCTCATGGTTTCGGGGTCGGGATCCCTCCTTGCCTCTGCAACGGTTCCAATCATGGTGGTGCGCGGAAGATGTGCTTGCCTTCACTCAGCTTGTTGTGGGCGGCCAACCTCGGATGGTCTTAAAGCTCTCAAGGTTCTCGGTGCCAGGTCTGCCACTTTAAGGGTAGTCAGGGGTTTGGGGGTCTGCACAACTCATTAGGGGTTGGGGTCAATTCTGGCAGTGTGCTCTCCAGGGTTCTCTAGGTGGGCCTGTGGGCCATTTTTACCGCACTGGTTGTCTAGGGTTTTTCCGTTCTGATTAGGTGGTCCTAGGTGGTCCTAGTGTCTGAGTTGTAAGGTGTGTTTCTGCATTCGCCCGTGTGGTTGTTTCAGGTATGCATGTCTTATGAGCACTCTCTGTATGTTGTTGCATCTCTCTGCCCTCATAGCTTTAATGCGTGGCCTTAGCATGTCTTCGCCTCGCTGTCCCTGTCCTGTATTCTGTATGTATCTTAGTGTGGAGGCATGTTTGAGCCCCTGCTTGCCATTTGCCGTGTTTGCCCTGCGTCTGGTAGGCTGTGATAACGTGTGTTGCTCATCCCTGGTGTTGAGCATAACGGCTGGTTCCGGGAGGTTCCCAGCTGTGAACTCCCAAA
>OY744493.1:6085511-6409535 GCA_963556185.1 Pseudopediastrum boryanum
AAATTCCAAAAAAAAAGTACTAAAGGGTACTCAGGAACATGCTGCGCCCTCAAACAAACAAACAAGCAGAAATTGAAGGTGAGTGCGGCAGCTCATCTAACATTAAAGGGACGATGCAATCAGAGGTAATAAAACCCTAATGAAATGACGATGCACCCCGGAAGATGGTCCCGGAACTCAGGAAACACAGGGAACTCTGCAGGAACAGGAAACAAGGGAAACAGGCATTGCGTCTCTTCAGCTCCCACTCGAACCATGGTTCGAGTGGAATATGAATAGGCACTTTTAAAAATCGCTAGCACAAGCCGTGCCGCTATCAGCCAGGCAGCCAAACGTGTTCCATTGCAGTCTTTGAGCGCCTTATGACGTGCCGTTGCTGTTGTATGCATGCATGCCGTGCGATAGAGTGCAAACCACCTCAACCGATCGCTTTGTTCGCCAGGAGGGGCCCATTTGCAAGCAGGTGTGGCTCTAGGCGCCAGTGCATCTAAGGATGCTAACATTTCTACTACTAAAGCTTTCCCAGCCGTGCCCGTCGATCATAATGCAGGCGCTCGCTCGCAAAACGGGGGCTCTACATGAAGCTTCGCCACGAGCATGCTGCCACAACCCGTTGTGCGACAGCGAGCAATAGCACCCAATTCCGTACCAGAACTCTCAGCAAGGACTCGCCCAGAGAGCATGACGGGAGGTACGTCCGCGATGTAATCTTTCTTTTTTGGAATTTACAAGACCCAAAGTTTTTTTTGGGGCCACAAGACCAAAAGGCACATAGATACTTTGGGAGTTCACAGTCCGCGATGTAATCTGAAGTCGAATGCTCACCTGAGAAAAGCGTGCCATTGTGCGAACCTGGGAAGTTCGTCGTGTTGTGCATAGGCTATTCTGTACAGTGCTCCGGACTTTGTCAGTACAAAAGTATGGTCCAGTACCTAGGTACCAAGCTTTCGCATCATTACTGTTGACCATCTCAAATATTCAGTGACCCCTCCATCGTGCTATCGCTGCTATCATAGCAGAGTGAGCAGGAGTGTTCATGCATGTTTTTTTTTTGGAATTTACAAGACCAAAAGGTACATAGATACTTTGGGAGTTCACAGCTGGGAACCTCCCGGAACCAGCCGTTATGCTCAACACCAGAGATGAGCAACACACGTTATCACAGCCTACCAGACGCAGGGCAAACACGGCAAATGGCAAGGAGGGGCTCAAACATGCCTCCACACTAAGATACATACAGAATACAGGACAGGGACAGCGAGGCGAAGACATGCTAAGGCCACGCATTAAAGCTATGAGGGCAGAGAGATGCAACAACATACAGAGAGTGCTCATAAGACATGCATACCTGAAACAACCACACGGGCGAATGCAGAAACACACCTTACAACTCAGACACTAGGACCACCTAGGACCACCTAATCAGAACGGAAAAACCCTAGACAACCAGTGCGGTAAAAATGGCCCACAGGCCCACCTAGAGAACCCTGGAGAGCACACTGCCAGAATTGACCCCAACCCCTAATGAGTTGTGCAGACCCCCAAACCCCTGACTACCCTTAAAGTGGCAGACCTGGCACCGAGAACCTTGAGAGCTTTAAGACCATCCGAGGTTGGCCGCCCACAACAAGCTGAGTGGAGGCAAGCACATCTTCCGCGCACCACCATGATTGGAACCGTTGCAGAGGCAAGGAGGGATCCCGACCCCGAAACCATGAGGGGCAGACCCCGCCCAGCTGACGAACATCCCCCTCCACACGCAACCAGTCCTGCTGCATCAAGGAGCGGATCTCACGAATAAAAGCACAAACAATAGCCGGTGATTACGCAGAGATTAGGCAGTTAGCTTCTCGGCTTCACATCGGCAAGCCAGGACCTGGCCAGCCACCCGGTTCGGACTGGCCTCAAGGGTCCGTTTTGCATTATGCTATTTAATCGAAATGGGCTGGCCTGACATACATTGGCTAGCAAGGGATCTAGGGTGGGCTGGTGGCAGCCATTGTTTGAGCTTGGACATGAAATTGTGTATGCCGTTGGAGCCTAAGTTGGCTCCTTGTGGGTGGCGCTGCCCCCACCGGCGCCCCGCTTTGACGGGGCCATTTGGTAATTGGTAATTGGTAATTGGTAATCAGTGCCATACACTCCGGGGAAACATGCGAAGCTTAATCAGGCGCCAGTTTATGCAACTTTGCCAAAAACATGTCTGGATTCAGTCGCTTCTAGTTCAGCAACATTCACGTGGCACTGCTCCTCCTTCACAAGCCGGCCTGCCGATGCTATACAGAGACTCTGAATTGAACGTGACGACATATGCAGTTACTACCCAGCTCTATTGCAGCAGCAAGTGCATGAGCAGCAGTTGCCAACTGGCGGTGGTGTCCGCTACATCTATTGGGCTGCCCCTACCAACAGACCCCTGAGTTAATCCTCTAATCCTGCTTAATCCTCAGTGGGGAAACTGGATTAAGGGATTAAGGGATCTACGGATTAATTGAAATAGATCCTGGATTAACTTGTTAATCCTGATGGAGGATTAAGGGATTAAGCTTGTTAATCCTGATTAAGGATTAAGGGATATACCAGTAGGATTAGGAAATTAACTACGCCACCATCAGCAGCGGCAGACAGCAGCAAAGCAAGCTGGCTACTGGACCTTTATCAGCTTTATGGAAGACCTTACATGATCTGCATGCTTGTGAACCCCTGTGTAAGTACTTAACAGTGTACATGTCACAGAACTTGGCAACACTTTGCCAAAGCATCGAGTTCAAGCAGTGCTGAGGGAGGTGGACAATCAGCTGTCATCCAAGAATAAAACTTGCACAATTGTGCCAATATGGGTCGACCAATGTGCCGAGATGAGTGGCAAAGAACAAAGCAGCAGGGATGCAGTACAGCATACAGTTTCATTGTATGCACTGCAGCCATAAACCAGTGGTGATGGCTGTACTTGAAAATTAGTTCTCCATGACGACTAGACGAATGGCCTCATTGCCATATATATCGCCTGTTCGTAACAAGCCTAACTTGTCAAATCGCAGTATCCTGAACGAAGACTACTGGGCACACATGTCGTGGTGTGAGCAAGAAAGCACTGCTGCAGGCCCCTGAGTGTGCCAGCCTGAGCAAGCAGTCAGACATAATGTTCACGATACTCAAAACCCTCCTACTTACTTACCTACCCGCCACTGGCCCTCAGATATCTCTGCCAACAACCGAGCGACCTTCATGGTGGTCAGAAGCCCTTTCATCCAGAACGCATAGCAGCAGCGGCAAGCTTCCGCAAGTCAGGCCCCAAATTCCTATGTTGTGCATTTGCGTGTGCATGTAAGTCGCAACGGGGTTCGCTCCCCCAAAGCGTGACTTGGGCAAGATGGGCGGTTGTGTCAACTGAGTGTAACACACTGCGCCTAGACCCGTGGGATGTGCACTTTAGCATCTGCGCACAAAGATAAGTAGGCCATGCTCGTGTACCGCTTTACGTTGCACAAATTTTAGTTGCTGGACTTTGCCGTTGTGATCAACAATGTCCCCACCAGGCCCCAAAGCGCAGTTGACTATACGGGAAGAGAGAGCAAGGAGCCCAGGACAGTGCCAGCGGATGAGAAGGGTGTTCGCTTTGATATCCTTCACTTGCCATCTCTAGTCTGCTGGTCTGTTCATGTTCGTCCCACTCGAATGGGGCACTCCGGGCTTAGGTTGCGACAAAAGCCCTACTCCACCAAGAGCGGTTGTTTTTGTGAGGATGGGACAATGTATGTGTTGGCTTTACCCTGCACGTTTACTCAAGCCAACTCCGACGCGCTTGCCACGCTTTAAACTAATCAGACGCACCACGCTTCTGACATGTCCGCAAAGAACTGCGACTGCCCTTGCTTCGCTTGCCCCCCGGGCTGTGGATGGGACGCTTTCAATATAGGCATGTGCAGCGCAGTAAAGATGAATATTTGAAAGCAGCAGACTTTAGCAATCAGCTGGCCCAACTCATTGGCGTCTGTCAGGGGTAGCTGCAGCACAGCAGGGTGCTGTAGCAGGATGCAGCAGCACCAGGAGCAGAAGCACCACGAGAAGCAGGTTCTAGGCCTGATCAGATGGTTTTGCCCTGTCCCTGGGGACTACTATTGACCCTGAAGCAAGAGGTATGCTAAGTCCTGACAGCCGCACTCCATGCAGTAGCAGGGGTTATACAGATAGAGTACAGAACCCTAGCAGCAAGCATGTTCTGGGTATGGGGCTCCTGCTGCATCTGCGCAACGGGGCCAAGCAGCCACTGGCAGCAGCCAGAGCAGGAGCAGGGGGCACAGCAGCAGGATTGGACGGGAAGGGTGATAACTGGGAAGGGAGCAGCCAACGTCCCTCTGCAGATGCTGCAGGGGCCTTCACTGGGGCGGAAGCTTGGCAGCAGCAGCAGCAGCAGCAGTAAACTGGTTCTGCTGCTGGGGAGCAGCAACAAACTGATCCTGCTGCTGGGGGTACTCCTGACTGGGCACAGTACTGTTTACAGCAAGGTTAGGGAATTGTCATTGTTCAAAATGGAAACTACCAATACTACCAGCGACAAAAAGATGGGCTTTCAAGTGGCAATATTGGTATAGAGAACAGCAGCAGCAACCAGCCGCGAGGACAGCATCAGCAGGAACAGCAGCACTAGCCTTGGGGATAACAGCAGCATCAGCACGCACACTAGCCGTCACAGCAGCAGGATGAATTGCAACAGCAATAGCAGCAGCAGGCACCATGAGAGCAGCTGCAGCCACAGCAGCAGGACCAGGAGCAGCAGCAACTTGATCAGCAGCATACACCATGGGAGCAGCAGCAACAGCACCCACAGCATGAGCTGGGGCAGGAGCAACAATCATTGCAGGAGCAGCCGTACCAGCAAGGGCGCCAGTCTGGCCCACCACCAATAGGCATGCCCCAACAGGGCCATAAGCAGCAGCCACAGAACAAGTACCAGCTGAAAGGCCTGCACAAGCGGGGGCTCAGCAATGGCAGTCTGCTCCTGGGTGCTCAAGGCGCTGCTGCTAGAACGCCTAGCCTTTCTGTGCCCTTCCAGCCTTTCTGTGTCCTTGAGAAGTGACAACGTAACCCGTTGGACTCGATGCTCTCACTTATAAGATTAGGTTCAGTCGCAGGTACACAAGGAACATGCACCATCAAAAGAGGCAATTGTATAATCACATACATCAAATGCTCTTTCTTCCTGTTGTGCTAACCGCTCATGCATGCTTCCTGCCTCGTGCTAGGGCTGTAAGCCACCAGAAGGGGCTGATGAAGCACATGTTTGACTGGCAGCTGCAGCAGAATGAACAACAGCCACCAGATGCTGCAGACATCCAGGGTAGTAGGAGACTCTGCAGTGTCTATGCGGCAGTACATGGAACATTTGCACCAGAACAATTCCCTTTGGTACCAAGCAATGCATTCCAAGTGCGGTGCATGAAAAGGACCAAGGGCAAGAGGAGCATTGTTGGTGGTTGTCCGAAGGAGCTGCAAGCAAGTTCACGGCAGTGTCAAGCCCAACATCAGCAGCTGGAGCAGGTGCTGCGACTGCACCCAAGTTCAGATGCAGCTGCAGCAACAAGCTCTTAACAGCAGCAGCAGCAAGGGCAGCGGCTGCAAGCACGTCCTTGGCAACAGCAGGAGCAGCAAGCAAGTCTTTCGCAGCAGGAGCAGCAGCAGCAGCATGTGCAGCAAAGCGACTGAGGGACAGTGTTGCTGCTGCAGCAAGCAAGCGCTGAACAGCAGGAGCAGCAGACAGAATTGACCTGAAGTGTCAGATGGGCTGCCAGTTGCTAACAAATGCAGCTGGTACACGGAGCGGCAATAACATCTACTGATAGTTTTCCCTGGTGAGTGGCCATACTGGGCATGCCATTTTAATTCATCAGAGTATGCGGTCTTCTGAGTTCACTTGGCACGTGCGGTCACCAATTCTTATAATGATTACTTGACCTTCGGTGAGGCGAGAGCAATGCAGAACACATGACATTGTTCAGCCAAATGAGCAGGTCTGGCAGCAGCATTATGGCAGAAACGCCAGCAACATGGCAGCTGCTTGTTAGTTCAACACCACTACGTGCTACTGCCTTGACTGCCCAGTCTTTGATGCAATAGAGCATGACTACAAAAGGGCAAGACCTTTCAGGACCTACATGCGCATAATGCTGCTAGAAGCTTGCCAATGCAGGTGGTAAACATTCATGTAGTGTCAAAGGGCTTGGTTTGGTGCATGCCCCACGAGAATGGGGCTGAGAGATAATGAACTAGGCTGCAGGGCTAGTTTCCAAACAGCCCATGTGTGGTGGCAGCAAAGGTTATGTATCTTGTATCCTGTAGGCCATGGAGGTTCTAAGTTACCTGTGATAGTACCCATATCCGCCTCTCATGATGGAGCTGCTTGCAAGGGTGCAACAACTGATCTCCAATGTAGCTTGGAGCTGCTGCACTTTAATGTGCCACCCACCTACATTGTACAAGGATGACCCTCTCGTCTTAACTCGTTGTAACCCTTAAAATTCAGAATGGTTGCAATGCACGTTTATGCAGTGTTAATCCTCTGTCATGTGCAGCTTGCTGACTGCTTATACTGATGCTGCTGGTGCTCCTGCTGCTGCTGCTGCTGCTTCTGCTGACAGGGTCATGTGATGGAGTTAATGGGGCCACTGCCTGAATAACATGCGGCAAGCAAGTGTCTCCGCCAAGGACAGCAGCTCAGTGACAGTGCTTGCCTGTTTGAATGCTGTTATTGCAGTGGCACAATACACTTGCAACATTGACACAGACAGAGGTTTGTGTTCTGCATTGGCTGATGTGAGGTGGTGGTTACAGAGGAGGTAATGCATGCGCCCATCTACAGTGTTCTCTGGAAGGCCAGCATTTACATATGTATACCAGCAGTAGCAAGCATGTATGCTGGTCCATGTACGTGTAGTCGCTGTACCCGGGCATGCACATACCCACTCTTGCATGCCCTCAGCTGCTGGACGATCGTTATTGTGTGCTATTCATGTGCAAGGGTGCAGCTCTCTGAGTAGGCTCATGCCTGGGCATTGCTCTGCCCAAGTAGGGCATGTGGTGGTCTGAGACATACATGCTGGGGACAGAGAGGGACAAGGTTTGGATGTAATGAGCTCGGATGCAGTGAGACCCGATCAATAGGGCATCTCATAGTGCTGCTTGTTAACGTGCAAACTTTGTTTCTAGTGGCATGTCTGTGGTAAGTGGCACTGCAAAGTGTTAGTGCTGCTAAGAGGCTGTCTCAAGCAGGTTATTTGGCCATAGTCTATCGTGTAGGTTGTGTGCATGCAAGCAAGCCAACAGTGTATACTTTATTTGCTTGGCTGGCCGGCACTAGTTTAATGTCATGCCATAATACATTCTGTGATGGTCCGACAGTGTGTTCGCATGTTGGGAGGTCAGTTTTGGTCCTCAAAGTTGGTGTGCATGCTGTTAACAGCTCGTTATCATGGTGAACCTGCAATCCTCAGAGCTGCCTGGGGATTAATAAGTTAATCCTGGGATTTACATTGGAATTATGAGGATCAACTGTGGGATTAACGGATTAACTCAGGGGTCTGTTGGTAGGGTGCTGCAGCAGCTAGATATAAAATGCTGCATGCCCCCTGTTGCCAAGGAAGCACCCCTAATGGGGCCAGCCTTCACGGGGCGAAGCCCTTTATTGACTCCGCGGTGCCATTTCAGGATACTGACGGAAGAATGTTCAGGAGCTGAAGAGCCCGTGAATCACATTACACAATACAACAGGCCAGCATGCAGCTATCCACACTGGGTATTGCCACCTTATGTTAACTGCAGTGGTGGTGCCGCCTCCCTACCTCCAAAAGACATATGTCAACCGCAGTACATGTTAAAATAATTAGGCAGGAGCCTGGGCCTGCAACGCTGCCCACCATGCAAACACAGCTGCAACACCCTGCCCATAGCAGCCTGTGGCATCTTCTGCGTATCTGGTTGCAGAACATGCCCAAGCACCTCGGCTCCCAACACCAGCTCTAACCCTGGCCTGCATAAAAGGGACTCATCCAGTATAAAGACCGCTCCAGCTTGCACAGCAGGCACTGCCCACCACCCCGGCTGCATAGCCAGCTGTGGTGTTTCCAGCATCGCACTCGCAGCTGTGCAGTGTGGGACAGCTATCACTACCACTTCCGGTGCCCACTGCCTAAGCAAGGACCAGCCCACTTCAGCGGAAAGTTGCCCTGGGGTAGGCGCCCATACAGCATTTGGGCCAGTCCCTCCAGCTAACTGCAGCAGCTCCGGCACCCATCTGCCTGACACCACCAGGGGGTTGATGCTTTCCAGCACCAGCACCCTTGCTGACTGCAATGCAGGACGAGATGCCAGACAGGGTAGCGACCTCGCAGCTGCACGACCGCCGGCTACAACTCGCAAGCGTTGCCGAACATGGTTTAAGAGCTGCACAGCCCGCTCAGGTACACCTGCCGTATCTGCCACAACTGCTAAGAACTCTAGGACTTCGCAAAGAGTATGGCACTCGTGATATAACATGACTGCTCCTGATTCCGGCCAAAGGACCCCTGAACGCTTCAACGCTCGCTGCGCCAACCTGCGTGTCAGAACATGGCGCCCTTGCCGGCTACTGCTGGTGCCAATGGCACTGCTGCTGCTGCTGCTACTGCTTACATGCTCCTCATCTCCAGGTACGACAACCAGTCTAGGCCTAGCAATCCTCAGAGCTTGCTCGTCTACCTGCCATTGAGGGCCTGCAGGACCTTGCGCTGAGTGACAAACCATGGGCACCCCTTCTAACAGCTGCAGCCTACTGAAACCACTGTTCTCCAGCCCCCCTGCAACCCACGGTTGTATAATGCCCTCCATTCCCGACCAGCCCCCCACCTCTATAGCCCTGTCCTCCTCTGTAACCCCTGCCAGCCTGGGCCTCAGCCCTAATGCCAGCAGCATATCAGTAGCTGCTGGAGATAGACTGATGATGGAGTCTGCTGGTGAGCGAGGCAAACTACCAGAAGCACTACTGCTGCCACCAGCATCCACAGCATCCACCAAGGATGCTGCAGTACCCCCAGAAGCCCCACTTTCTCCAGGCACAAGGTGAAGTGAGGAGCGTCGCAGGGCTGGGACTGCTGATACAGGGGCATTGTGCTGCAGGGATGCTATGTCCACTGAGGTCCTAAGCACTGGATGGCAGGAGGCTTCTACCCAGCGCTGCTGCTGCTGCTGAGCTTTGTGTGAATTGGGTTCCGACTGTTGCTGCTGCTCCCTCCAGATGTCTTCTGTCTGGCCCTCAGTGGTATAGGAGGCTGCCTTGCTGCTACTTGCATCCTGCGCTGCACACCCGGAATGATCCCCAGCTGCCATCATGTGCACCATCTGCTCGTGAATGCTAGCAGCACTTGCAGAATGGCACATGTGCCTATGGTCTAACTCCCCCTGAAGTTCCTGCTGCTGCTGCTGCTGGAGGACGCTGCTGCCGACGGTAAGTGGACAAGCAAGACCAATCCGCTTATGGTGTGTCTTGCCTGCCACCGGCAACCGGTTCTGCAGCGCTTTGGAAGCTGCTTCAGGCAGCGGCATCTCGTCCACTAGCGGCAAAAGGTTGTGGCTACTTCCCCGTTTCTGCCGCCTCTGCTGCTGCTGCTCTCCCGAAAGCTCTTGCTGCTCCTGCTTGTCTTTCTCCTTATCAGGTGTTAGGTGTACCGACAGCAGCTGGCTCGTGAGGCTGCTGCCAAGTCGCTGAAGGTCCAGGCTCCATCTCACAGGAACATGGAAGGGCCCATGCTGCTGGTTTGGCTGCTTCTGGCTGCCTAGCTGCTGCATGTTGTCTGGTATGCTGCTGCTTTTGTTCCTAAGGAAGCTTCCTGCTGCATGCTGGCTACATGTTTGCTGCTGCTTGCCTGCAGAGCTGCTTTCATCCTCCATACATGCTGCCTCCCCCTGCAGATCAGGAGAGCTATAGCCCACACAATGCAGCATGTCCCCAAGCTCCTTCCCTGCTGCTGCCCCAAGCAAGTCAGGCATGGATTGAGCCTGCACCTTGCTTGCTGCCAGCCCTGTGCTATGCCTCTCGATATCCCTTCCATGCAGAACCCCAATCCCAGGCACAGGCTGCCCCTGCTGCTGCTGCTCAAGCTGCTCAGCCCGCAACTTTTCCCGCTGTACAGCTGCCGCAGCAGCAACGCTAGCAGCTGCTGTTGTGGACGCCACATCCACCCTCAAGCAGCGTTGCAGAAGATGCTGCACCGCTGCTGGGCAACTGCTGAAATGCACATGTAGGCAACTACCCAGCACAGTACCAGCAGTATACCCCTCCAGCACCTGGGCACCCCCCTGGCCAACACCCACATAACTATGACGGAACCCCTGCCTGGCACCAGCTGCCTCTACCCCAACAGGAGGGCCCTGAACACCTGCTTGTTTTAGTGAGCCAGAGAACCCCCCCACCACCCGCTCCTCTAGCACCTCACAACAGCTGTAGAAGTATCCCTTGAGCTGCACCCCTTCTGGCAGCAGTGGGCACCCAGGCTGGACCTGCACCTGCATGTAACCCTCAGTGTGGGGCTGCCCAGGGGAGAGGCGGGTCCGGAAGGGGAACAGGCCAGCTGCAGAGCAGGGACACACTGTAAGAACATTGGGGTACATAACTGTATAACCCATCCCATAAGGCAAACGCAGACCCACAGGTAAGTGGACTGAACACATATGGTAGATCTGCAAGCTGCTCCTTGACATGTTGGAGGTAGAACCACAGTGGATACAACGTATGGCTACGCATATACTTATTCATGCTCCAGATTAAAGGAAGGAACATCGTCAACTGCTTGAAAAGGGCACCATATGGGCAACGTAGGCCATGGTGTTCAGGAAAGGTGTATGTTTCCGCATCTTCAATCAAACTGATTCTGCAAACCACTACAAACACTTAGATAGGAAGTGGTGATGCCCTAATTAGACGGATCCCTTGCATGGACTCTTTAGCTCTTGCGCAAGACACTGAAGTGAACGGTTGTAACATGACAAAGTAACAGGACAAAGCATCCTGTAGCTTAGGTTGTCCTACCGCTGATACTTTGGCAGCCCACTCACCCATAAGGTGGCGCTGAGGCCCCACTTCCACTGACTGTGACAGGTAGACCAAGCCTGCCCCCTCCCCCAGCACAAGCCCCCCTGCTGCTGCAAAGCTCCTCAAGGCCTCTAAGCAAGGGACATTTGCTGCTAACTGTGATAGCCATGGAGTCAAGTTGGCCCCAGCACCCCCCAGGTACACAGCTGACAGCCCAGGAGGTAACTGCTGGTCATCTAGAGGGGAAAATGGCACCAATTGAATGCCAGCTGCAGTCAGCATGGCAAGATTCCTGAACAAGCAACAGCAGGAGCCATTGTTACTCTAGGCAAGGTTCAGCAACATCTAGCATTTGCACAAACAGGTACATCAAGTGTGTTGCTGATCCACCATGAGTTGGCATCCGCCAAGCTATACAGTTACACCCATCTTTACAACCAGGCATGACCTCACCAGGACTATGTAGCAACAGGAGGCAAATCTGACACTCAGGCAAAGCATGTCAACCATGCAATCCTTTCACTCGGGGAAGGCATGCAATCCTTCCCCGAGTGAGCACACAGGGATGCACACACAATTGCAGGCAGTGACCCAGCAGGTACAAGGCAAATCCCTACTTACTGCTGGTAGTATTTGCAGAACGCAGCATCCTTGGCCACCCCCACAGCTGCTCTGAATGAGCGGGGCATCCTGGGCAGCAGCTGTGGCGGGAGCGGAACCTGTGCCCTGGCAGCTACCTCCAGCAATGCATCCAGCTGTACATGCTCCTCAACCAGGGCGGCCAAGAGCGCTGAGTCTGTCCTGTTACTGCATGAGGTCCCACCATTGCTGGCTGCAGCACACCATGAGCTGCCCCCGTGCAGCACAGCATCATCCACCTGGAGAAGAGCAACACCCACCACAACCACGATGACAGCATGTTGATTAAAGAGGCACAGGGCATTCCAGAACGATGAGCTGCGACACATTAAAGCACACCTGCCACTTCCCTCTCTAAAGCAGCGTACATGATTGCCAGCGATACAGGATACTGTCAGCTTTCAAATGGTGAACTGCAGGAATTACCAGCCCGGAGGCACGAACAGACATGATGGCGAAATGCTAAAGCAGCTCCCTGAAGACTGGATTAGCAGTATCCCTTAAGGCACTTCAACCTCTTTGCAGCTTGAACCAAGAGCTTACAGTGTGCTTGATGCATGCTGGTCAATCTGGAGTCCTGGTGCTGGCTGTGTTGGCGGCTGCTGCTGGTTTAAACATCTCTGCAAATACCTACATGCTAGCTGTATTGCATGCTTATCATGGCCCTTCTACCACCATCCGCCCTTACCTTGGGCAGGCCGCCAAGCACAGGAAGCTTAATTCCTGCCTGCTGCAAGCCCTCCGCCAGTTCCGCCATGTGTGCTGCTCCTGCTGCCCTGTTGAGCAGTATTCCAGCCAGAGGCAGCTCCTCATCAAACCTGAGGTACCCCTGGAGCAGAGCTGCTACCCCTCGTGCTGTACTGAAGGCCTGGCAGTCCACCACCAGCAACACTGGCAGCTGCAGCCACTTTGCTATCTGGGCTGTGCTGCCCTGCTCTGACCCATCTGTGCTATGGCTGTCAAACAGGCCCAGGCAGCCTTCCACAATGGATAAGTCAGCATCTTGGGAATATGTGTGGTAACTGGCAAGACTGGCTTCTTTGCCCATCATGAAACCATCCAGACAGAAGCTGGGACGTATACTTCTGTTGCTACTGCTGCTGCTGCTGAGAGGTGTGCTGCTGACATCTTGTAAGCCTGCAGCATTTGAAACTACCTGTCAGGCCTCGGATTCCGCAGAATGATCCTTGGGCCGTAGGTCATAGGTGAGTAAGGAAGCTAACCTGGACCGGCCGTGTAACTCTGGGTGGTGAGGCCTCTGGCCCTGCAGAGGACAGAAGCGGTTAGCACTGGCTGGCACATGGAAGATGAGTGTCGGTGCTGTTTGCAAGACGGGACGTTCCCGCTCACCTAAGGGCAGCTGCGATACCAGAAGCCAATGTGGTCTTCCCGACACCCCCATGAGTGCCACCTATCACTATCCCAGCCATAACTGCGTCGACGCAGAGCTCCCTCAATGAGCACGCTTAACTTGTCACTAGTGCTAACAGGATCTGTGCCAGTCCATGTCGTGTTTATCAACAATGACACATGATGGAAACACTATTCCCATGGTAAAAGTAGCGGGTCAGCTGTTTATTTGCGCCAGCCAGAGCGAGTCTCACGGAACTCCATCCAACTCTGTTGCCTCAAGCGCCAAACCTCAGATACACAGCTTCTCCTGTAGGTTACTGAGCTGGATTTGAAGCATGTGCTTGCATTAAGGTCGGCAGGCACGTGAATTTCGACATCTCGACATCTCCTACAAAAAGCAGGGTTCTAGTAGTGCCTCACCACACTGGACGGACATTTCATGAAGAATGCAGGGCAGTAGGAGGCCCCATGCCTCCGCAGGTAGACTTTGGAGTGAATTGACAAGGGCAAGTGACCGTTTGCGACGCACCTTTTAACCTTTAGCTCCTCTGGTGCCACTGATGTGAAGCTCGTCATACTACACGGCAATGCTCGGGGCATCTCAAGTTAGGCTATCATCATGGGTTGAGCACTCTAGTAAATGTCCTGTAAGCACCAGGACTTCATGGCGATGGATTCAGAGACCGCAAGCCAGCAGAGACCAATGCCACTTGCTGCGGGAGACAGGCGTGGCCTGGCTCGAGCGGAACCGGACACCCCTGGGAATGGTCCCAAATGCTCTTGGTGAGTTCCGCCAGCAGCCGCGGTAGAAAACAATGTGACACACGAGACCACCTCAGTCTGGTGACCTAAGTTCCCTGGTAGTAGGTTGAATGAGGAGTACAGCATTTGTGTTGCTTTCTGTCTGTTGACCTTCTAGGCTGTTCTTATTGTTGCTGTTCTGTCTGCAGGCCAGATGGTCCAAGAGGTAGCATTGGAAGGTTTCCCTGGGATTGGAGATATGGGCTCCTCTCAGGTGGGTGGTCAATCATATGAAATGGCTTGCTGCATCAGTTGGTGCTTCCCCCAGCTGGCGTGGCACATTGCGCAGATGGGAGTCACAATATTGTTTTAGGTGACTACTTCAATTTTTACGTCAAATGGTCAGGCGCAGAATGCCTGCATGTTGTTTGGATATGGCCCCCAGCAGTTTCCATTGCAAATGTCCAACCCTCATGCCGAGCCCCTCTTGCTCCTGTTTTTGATATGTGCTTGCAGCCCAGCAGTGAGTTGCGCGACCTCATCCAGTCTCAGCTCCAGTTCGTCTTCTCCTACAGCTGCCTTTCCGGGCCTGAGCCCCTCCCTTGTCGTGTGTCTGTCTATGCCCGCTGTGCTGACATACATGAGGCTCCAGACCTTCAGTTGCAGCGAGTTGCCACCTGGCCCAGCCGTACCTCCCGTCCTGCCTGGATGAGTGGCAGTGGTTTAGCCAGCAACAGCCAGGAGGACGAGGACCTGCTCATACTGCGCAACAGCATGGGGCCAGGGGGGGTAGCAGGGGGGGCAGTGGATGCCGAGCAGTCGCTCGTCCAGGAGGAGGTGGTCCTTCTGCCTAACAGCAACACCCTGGTGCTGCCCCTGGCTGACCGGGGGGTGCTCATGGGCTTGATGGTGGTAGAAGGACCCAAGGAGGCAAGCAGCAGCAGCACAGGCAGCAGCTGGAGTTATGGCACTGCTGAGCAGCTAGGTGATTATGCCAGCAGCAGTGGCAGCTCCAGCAGCAGTAGCAGCAGCAGCAGAACCCCCGGTGCAGTGGTGGGACTAAGTGAAGAGCAGCTGCGTTGCTTGCGGGGTGCTGTCCCTATGCTGTCTCGGGCTTGTGCGCTAGACTTGCGATGTGGCTGGGAGGCTTTGGCAGCAGCTGCTCACCAGGCCCGCGCCGCCTCCCTGCTGCTGGAGGTGCGGGGACCTCTGAGGGCCATCAGCACCTTTGGCCGTATGCTGATGCCGCGCCTGCCTGAGGGAGAGCCTGACAGAGATATGGCCAGCGCTATCATGCTGCAGGAGCAGCGCTTGCAGGAGGTGGTGGCGCAACTGGAGGCAGCATTGAGGCCAGCAGCAGCAGCACCAGCGGGAATATGGCAGCAGCTGGAGTCCCTGGGGGGAGGGGGACCTTCTGCTCTGGAGGCAAGGGGGCTTTTGGTTCAGGGGTATCGGGAGAGCTATGGGGAGCTGGAGGGGTTGACCGGACAGGAGCACAAGAAGCTGTTGCCTGGGGGGAGGGAAGAGGGGGACAAGGGGGGGAGCAGCAGCAGCAGTGGAGGTACTGAGCAGCAGCATGCAGCAGCAGTCGGTGATCCATGGGACCTCCACAGGGAGGGAGGAGGGGGGACTGCACAGATTCTTGAAGAAGATACACCAGTTACATGTCCCCCGGCAGCAGCAGCAGCAGCAGGCTCCCTCCCCTCTTCCCCTGCCTCCCTCCCCACTGCAGCGCCTGATGCTGTGTGGCCCCCTGAGCTGCCGGATGCTCTCCGGAGCAGCCAGAGGGACATCAGGTGGAGGCCAGCAAAGGCTCCATCCGCTGATGCTGCTACTACCGGGCGGCAGGACCCAGGGGATAAGAGTTCTGCAGGTCAGCAGCAGGTGGGAGAGGGAGGGGCAACACCAGCAGAAGCAGCAGCAGCCCACCAGCAGCACAGCAGTCATAAGGTTGTAGTTACTGCAGTGCCTCCCTCATCCCCTTTGAATAGTCCTGGTGGTGCTGCTAGGCGTGAGCCCCTGGCTGACTCCTCACTAGAGGATGATGTGGGCTGGGTAGCAGGAGCTGGCAGTGCGGGAGGCTTCACCAGCAGCAGGAGCCAGGCCCATTTAGCAAGCAGTTCTAGTAGTGTGCCAAAGCACGCCTCTGCCTCTACCAGCCCTTCCCCCTCCAGCTTCCCTCCGTCCTGCAACCTGGTTGAGGTGTTGTCCAATGTGTTGAGAGCTGCTGGTCGCCTGGCTGAGCTGCAGGGGGTGACCCTCATTGTCAACCATCCACTGCAGCAGCCAGCAGATCACAAGCAGCACAGCAGCAAGGCCAAGGGGAGCCCTAGCACTGGTACCAGCAGCAGCGGCGGCGGCGTTGGCGTAACCGCAAGCGCAAGCAGCAGCCCAAACAGCAGCAGCAGCAGCAGTGAGTTGCTCCCTCGCCCTGTCCCTCCCCTTCTGGTAGCAGTGCGGGGTGGTGTGATATCTCGTGCTTTGGGTTATGTGCTGGATGTTGCGCTGCAGTGCACCCCTAGAGGAGGTCAGCTCTGTGTCACTGCCCGCCAGTGCTCCGGGGGGGTGGAGCTGTGTGTGCTGCATACGGGGCAGCTGCAGCCCAGCAGGTTACACCCCAGCTCTAGGGACATGACAGCAGCACTGCCACCTCTGAGGAGGGCAAGGAGGGCCTGGGACAATGGTACTGCTGCAGCAGGAGGGGCGAGGGGGGTGGTGGCGGAGATAGTTGAGGGGGCCAGCCTGAGTGGGGTTGGTGGCGGGCAGGGCAGTGGGTTGGTAAGCCTTGAGTTTGCCAGGCAGGTAATTCAAAGGGCAGGAGGGAGGGTGAGCGTGGTGTACCCCTGTCATTTTATGAATGCTCAGAGTGGGCAGCTGGAGCTGGGGACAAGTGTGGAGGTGTGGTTGCCCAGAGCAGAGCCGTGAGGGCCAGAAGATAAGGCACAAAAGCGAGCATTCATAGCTAGGTTCTGAGAGTCTGGACAGTGCCAGGCACTTTGCCAGTGGTTGCAATCTTCCCCTCAGCATGGAGTGTTGTTCTGCAGTGAGTCAGGCATGCTACTTGGTTGTGTTGGTGGCGTTTTTGAGGTGGGTATGTACAATAGGCTTGTGCTTGAAGGTAATGTCTGCCGGCTTCATGACAAAACCAGGTCATAAGTGCCAATGCATCCAGCTTCAGGTGTCTAGGAGAGTGTGCGGTTGTTGCATTAGGGGTTGTTTTTTGCAAGGTCAATACAGATGCTATGCGGGCCTGAGTTCCAGCCTCTGGCATGGTGACCAAATATCAATTTTGTGCATTTGTCATCAGTTCTTGCGTGTTAATCAAGGTGCTGCTGTCCAGCAGCTTGAAAGTAAGCAGAATGGTTGACAGTTGAACGGGCTGAGTGGGTAAAGGCAGCATTGGCTTGGGGTTTTGGAATAGAGTGAATGAATCTGCAGATGCACCTTATAAGACAGCCATGTGGCCTGCACGACTGCATGGCGTACATATACTCATGTTCAGCTCCTGCTCTGTGGGTTGCTCATTCGTCGTAAGTTGGGCTGGGTGAAATAAGTTTGGGCATAACCTGCATTGGATTTGTTTGTGCCTAAGGGATGGTGGAGCCAATAACTGGCAGGTTTGTAGGAGTCTCCTGCATACGTTCTTAAGTGTATGCTTGGCTGCGTCGATTCGCAGCATCATACGCAAGGTTGTGGTTTCGAAACATTTCATCACTTTAAGTCCTCGCTAAAAGGCTAATCATCTTCCCATGCAAAGTACAAAAGAGGACCCTCAGCCCCTCAAAAGGTACTAGCCTGAAACACAGATTTATGAAGGCGTACGCTAGTAAGAAAAGTGTGCCTGTAAAACCCATCGTGGCAGCGTCGTCCCAGGGCATTAACTTCAAAAAGAGGTGCTGGGGTCGTCACTACGAGTCACTGCCAGGAGCACTGGGCACGTACCTTGCTGTACAAAGGGGTACGTACGAGTCCTGGGTGCACGCGTTGGCTGAATGGGCGTCGTAACCTTCTAGTAAGGTGGGCGCACAGGCCCTACTCGAATCTACACTCCAGCGTGGCATGGGTCAGACAGATTAATCATAGACGAAGCGTTAGTCCATTGCAGCCAACAAACGTGCTGACTCAGGTGAAGGAGCCTAATAGTGAAAGGATATGCAAGTGCTTCTGAAGCGCCTGTGTGCAGCAGCTAGCACTGCAGGCTGGACTGGTCAGAACCTGTGGCAGGGGGCACCTGCTGCTTGCAGCGAAGCACGCAGATACTTCAATTATATCCCTGTTGTTATTGACGCGACCAGTCGAGGAGAACGTGCCTATGATATATATTCCAGATTGCTTAAAGAGCGGATCATATGTGTGAACGGACCCATAGATGACAACACCAGCAACGTTGTCGCGGCCCAGCTACTCTTCCTGGAGTCGCAACATCCAGAAAAGCCCGTACGTGCAGGAGTATTACAGTAGAACGCTCAAAGATGTGTACGCGTTGAAGCTACATATGCTGATACTGAGACCTTTTCGAGCAGATCAACATGTATATCAACTCGCCGGGGGGCGTTGTTACAGCTGGTCTTGCAATTTACGACACCATGCAGGTAACACCTACGCAACAATTCAATGGAAATGACCCACCTTGTTTCGACATGGTTAATAAATCTTGGTGTTCAGACCCAGCAGATGGTACACTGGACCATTAGCTGTTTTGGTTTGTTGGCAGGTGCTGCCTGGCTGGTGCCTGGACTGCCCTACAGACGGGGCTCTTGTCCTGATCTGCATGTACGACCACCTCTAAGGACCACCATTTTCATGCATTTTCTCCTTCGCACCAGCCATTAGCCAATGTTTGTTATCAGGAAATGTGGAGTTACGGTATATTGGAGTGAATGTTTCCCTCACCTCACTCCCGTTGCGCATTTTCAATGAGTGCCCCCCCCAGTGGCCTGCCAAATCATGTTCTGGTTCATATGGTGCATGTTACTGAGGGCTACATGGATAGGGAAAGGTCGTCGTCTGGAGCACTCCACGCCCTAACTGAATGCACAGATATGTCTTTCCTTCCTGTGTGCTGCAGTATGTGCGTTGCCCCATCAGCACCTTGTGCATTGGCCAGGCAGCCTCCATGGCTTCCCTACTGCTGGCAGCTGGTGATGCAGGTCAAAGGCGCAGCTTGCCAAACGCACGTATCATGGTGCACCAGCCCATTGGAGGAGCACAGGTAGGCTGGTAGCAAGGGGTACTGCCATAGGAATAATTCAAGGGCCTCCCAATACCTCGGTGTATTGTGTATAAAGGAAAATGTGGTCGCATGGCCAAGCAAGGCAGAGCGACTTGCATCCAAAACAACATGCATGGGGTCTGCTTGTACCTGTTTTTACTGATGGAGTATCTAGATCCAGGTAAATGATGTAGGGTTAGTGCTGTGGTAGCCATTACAGATGGTAGCCAGACTGTCCGATAGCAAAAACGGCCATTGCCGGCCTTCTGACTACTTGAGGGGCCACAGTGGGTGCCCATAGCATCTCCAGGTCTTAATGCTGCGTCAAGCAGTGCCTCGCTCCTATCACTACTTGCTGGCTGCTTTTCAGCGGACTGTAACATGTAATAGCATTGATCCAGTTTGTCATGGATCAACCTGGTGGTGCGCTCTCACAAGCTGCTTTTGCTCCTGATTGTGCTCTCAGGGTCAAGCCAGTGACATCCTGATCCAAGCAAAGGAGATTGAGCGGCTGCGTGACCTGCTGATGGACCTATACAAGGATCATACGGGACAGGAGAAGGAGACAATAGGTAAGGAAGGATTGCATGGCGTGCGGAACCCACACAAAACGGAAATCCCACGATTAAAGCAGACTGTCAAGCCTGAGCTGAGATCTACATGTTCTGTCTTGAGGCTCCGCTTGTTCTGGGGTTGCTCCCTTCAGAAGTCGCTGATGTGTGCAGACAGATTGGTATAGCTTCATTTATCTTGCCTGGTAGACAGTGCTTGCTGCTCTGCTGCCTGAATGGGACTTCTTGGGCTGGCTGAGTGAAAAGCACTGCCTTCATCAATTTAGGGGATGCCGTAGTGGCAAATGGAATTTTGACTGGCACAGCCAGTGGTTTCCTTGTAGATGTTGCTCTAATACCTGCAGGATACAGAGCCTACCACAAGAAGTTTATGCTCGGTACATGCGATAAAAAGTTGGCGCTGCCCAGCGCTCACGTTTTAAACACATGTGGCAGGTCTGAGGTGCGTAAGTGGTCGTCGATGATCCATGCCATGTGAATATGTGTTTTATCTGTTTACATGCAGGTAAGACCCTGGATAGGGACTTTTACTTCAGTCCAGAAGAAGCAAGGCAATGGGGTCTGATTGACGAGGTAATTGCCAAAAGACCCAAGGAGACCACCATTACGGAATGATGCAGCAGTTTAGAGCTGCTTACAGCTGGTGTGGGGTTAGGCATCTCTACCAGTGAGGTATTCTCTGATGGTTACATGCTTGTGACAGCCAACAAGCTCGCACATACAACCTATGAGCACGGAGGAGGTATCGTATGGAGTTTTTTTGTGAGTAGCAGCGCCGTATACCACGCATGTAGTACGTCTTCAAGCTTGGAAGGTGCACGTGCTGCTAACTATACCATACTGCCAATGGGTGTGCTTCATTTGGCCTTAAGTGTGTTGGACACTGAAGTGTTGAACTCGCATTTTATGTGGGGGGGGGGGGGGGGTCAGTCCCCCAACTTGTATTGTATTGATTGTACTGAGGTCTGGGAGAGTTCTGCAGGTTGGTGCTTCGCTGTCCCTGGTAACATTGAAGAACGGGGCAATATCCTGCATGCTTTTATCCAAGGTACTGCAACCATCGTTCGTCATTGCTTCAGTTAGTTGTCACATCATGCATCTACCTGTTCGTTGCTAGGAGGCCATGCGGGGTCAGAAGCGTAGTGTTGCCCTGTCTGAACGCTGTTCTTGTGGAGCTTTAGGCTGTAAGAATAGTAAGAAGTGTTTCATTTAGAACTTTTGAGCTGCTCAGGATGGCGAAGCGAGTTTGACTCGGCCGCGACGGATCGAGTCATGACCAGCAGCGACACAGTCTCAAGGGCCGGGTCCGAACATGCCGTGGTTATTCAAATTCGAAATGCTTAGAAGCAGCGGTTGCAGACGCGGTATGCATGCAGGTCCGGCATCGACCTCCGCTACTACTCCCACCCCGGTACTCCGGGTGGCATCGTAAGCCTTCGCGCGGGACCCTTTGTTCGATTGGCTGCAGCCACAGAGCATGGCTTCCGGTCGGCTGCGAACTAGTTCATCGGCTTATATCGGCAGCACATTACTCAGGTGATGATTCCCCACAAGCTCAATAAGTGAATGGACAATTAGTTGAGTATCCACCCGCTCCGTCAGCAGTAGTCTGCCCACTAAGAGTACTGACTAAGATGCGCCTAATAGTAGAGGGACTCTGTGCACCATCTACTTACATCCTTGGCTAATTGGAGCCTCAATTACAGATATCAAACACTCCCGGATTGCCAGCGGCAAAGACTTTTACTGCAATTGCAGCAGTGTCAAACTGGCCACAGGGTGTCCTTCACTAGAGCTGCCTTTCCCAGTACAGATCATGCAAACCATTAGCTTAGTGACTTCAATAGAATCTTACACCTGTGTATTGTCCTTTCCTTGTCAACACCTGTATCCTAGACTCCACACACGTGCCTTAGTTGCCAAAGCCAATGTGTCATAACAATTTTGTCCAGGCCCACCAGATCCCATTAACCCATGGCCTCCTTTACTCAATCTCTAGCACTCTCTAAAACCGTTACAAACTCCTAGCTCCCCATATTGCAACATGCATGCCCCGCTGCTCCTCCACATACTGGCCTGCTACACCATTGTGAGCAGCTCCAGCAGGCCCTCCACCACCATTGCTGCTGCCCTGTGCAATCCACCATCCCATGGCCCCAAGCCCTCCCCAGAAGCTCCTCCCTGCAGGGTCAGCAGAGTCAAAGCTCCCGCACAGCTCTCCTTGCCACTTTCCAAGAAAGCCTGTCCAATCTGATCATCTGCCAAGACCATTGCCGCTGCCCCCTGATACACAAACTCAGGGTTGTACTGCTCCACCCAATGCCCCGTAGCACGACTGTATTGCACGGCACGTGCTACTGCTCCTTCCCAGCTCTCCATCCCTGCGGCTGCTGCAAGCACAGCTGTGGGCTGGAACTCCCTCATCAACTGCAGCAGGGCTCCTTCTTGATCTCCCAGAGCCGTGATCAACTCAGCAAAGTCTGTGAAGTGTGGTATGCCCTGCTGCTCTCGATACAGTAGCTGCTGAAGCTGCTCCTCATATCCCGCCTGCCCCTGCCACACCAGCGCCCCTCCTGGTAGTAACCGCTGCTGCTGCTGGTGCAGCTTCTGCACCTGCGCTGCACTGGTATACACCATGTCCAAGATCAGCTGATTGAGTGCATATGCACGTGGGTGTGGCAGGTGCAGTGCAGGCACCCCCGCAGGCCCATCCATTAGTAACAGCACCACCTGCTGATGCCCCTGGTGCTCCAGCTCACAAGCAATGGCTGTAGCAAGCATGCAGCTGAGAGGACCACAGCCCAGCAGCAGGTACGGCCCCACCGGCTGCAGTGCTAGCAGGATCTTGATGTGGCGAGCTGCAACGTCCGGAATGCTGCTACCAGACATCAACAGCATGTGCTGCTGTTCACCTTGCATCAACTCCAACCCAAACACAGGCAGTGGCAGTTGATCTGCCAGCTGCTGCATTGCGGGGCCACACACACCAGTCTCTCCTGCTACCAGCCAGACAGGCAAGCGGATCAGCAGCTGTCGCCTAGGGACACAAGCTGCTGCTGCCAGTCGTTGACGAGCTGCAGCTGCTGCTTCCAACGTCACATCAGTTCCGCTCACATGTGCAGCTGCTGCGGCTGCGGCTAATGCTGCTGCCCCTGGCTCTGTGTCATCGTCAAAGCAAAACACATTCAGA
Organism: Pseudopediastrum boryanum; assembly: GCA_963556185.1. Taxonomy (NCBI): domain Eukaryota; kingdom Viridiplantae; phylum Chlorophyta; class Chlorophyceae; order Sphaeropleales; family Hydrodictyaceae; genus Pseudopediastrum; species Pseudopediastrum boryanum. The sequence continues at coordinate 6,108,281 of OY744493.1, forward strand.
GGTACCACATGGGAACCAGATTGTGCCGCTGCTGCCACTACTGCTGCTACAGCTGATCCAGCAGGAGCTGCTGTAGCACCAGCAGCAGCAGTACGCATGCCACCCCTACCACCAGCAACAGCTGTAATACCACTAGGCCCTGTTAGCTGTGGCAGTAGCTGTTGTCGTGCTGCTGCTGCTGTAGTCGCTGCCTCCAGCCCCTTGGCCAATCCAGCCTCCACGTCTCTTGCACTGGGCAGATTATCAGACCATTGCCACAGCAGCAGGGGTTGTATGTAAGCCGCCAGTGGCCTGAGGGCCCCAGCAGCCCACCCCTCCAGGAGGTCCCGCGTGCTCTTATGACGTGTGGCATGACACAGGATGTGAGCAGCACCTCGCAACACAGATGCAGGGGTGTGGCTGGAACCAATGGCTTTCAGGTAGGACACATGGGTCAGCACCTGCAGAAGAAAGCACAAACGATTAATGGAGCTTGGGCTTATCCCATGTAATGCCACTCCATTTCAGATGCTCGATAGGCTCTCTCTTGGTATTCCAGCTTAACAAAGCTACAGCAGTATGGATGTCGCATGCACTTCACGGTAAGATTTTTTACAGCTTGCTTTGACTGAAAATGCACCAAAGTGAGCAAAGTTCCATGCTAAAGAAGGAGTAGTAATAACTCCACCTGAAATATCTTACAAGGTCGGATGTTGGCAGCAACTTCTCAAACCGCTTACTCTTTGTGAAGAGGCAACCGACATCAAGCAACTACAGGCAAGCATGCATAGATTTGACCACTGTAGTGTCTCTTTTTCCCTTCTGCTTACCGTCTTGACATCTCTCTCCCACTCTGCCAGTGGCACCCGCCTAGGCTTATAGCTTGTGAGCAAGTCCAGCTGTGCCTCAGGGTCGGCCTCCAGCACAAACAACTCCCTCAGGAACACGTCCAAGCGCGGTACCCCACCTGGCACACCCACCATCTCCTCTACCCCACCTCCCTCAGACAGCTGCCCCTCACTGCTCACGTCACTCCAACTCATCTGACCCCCTGAGTGCTTGGTAACAAGGCTGGAGCCACCCTCACCACCAGTGGCCGCGTCTGCAGCTGCTCTGCTGATTGCTGCTGCATGGTGTTGTGCCATGAGGGAGTGCAGGGCCACCCATGAGGCCAGCAGCTCCTCCCAGGCAGGACCAGACCTTGCTGTCTGCCTCAGCTGCTCATCAATCAGCATCTCCCACTGACCATGGTCCATGTTGGCAGGGCACAAGTGGCTGGCTGCATCTAACTGCCGCTCATAGCCAGTAGGTGCTGCACCCAGCAGACGGGCGTGGCTGCACCATGCCTCCAGGTCAAGGTCGGGCCTCCAGCTGGACAGGAAGGTGGAGAGGCGGAACCAGGGCTGACTGGACATGTCCCAGGCCTCCCTCAGGGCAGCATTCTCTAGGAGCAGCAGGCCAAGAACCTGAAAGAACAGATAGGAACACAGTCAGGAAACTTGGCTGGAAAGAAGACGGTGATCAGTTAGCACACAGCACTTGCATTAGACGCTTGCATCTACAATCTAGCCACTGGGAAGCAGGTTTCGTTTGGTGGAGTGGCACAAAACTAATAAAATAAACATTCAAAGGAAGCTGCTTCAAAGTTGCTCAGCCTTGCACTGTGCAAACATTATGTGGTCTTTTACTGCATCCCTTTGAGACATTGAGGAGGGACACCCTCTTGCATCACAGTTCCAAGCATGTCCTGCTGAACATAACTTAGCTCCTTTAACTCCCATAAACTCAATGTTAGTGCTGTGTCTCACCTCATGCCCCTGGTTGTGCAGTTGCAGCGCCAGCTCATGTGCCACCACTCCTCCTGCTCCAACACCCGCCACCACACATGGCCCCCGAGGCACCTTGCTCTGCCCTGCTGCCAGCATGAGGCCCGCCAGTGCCCTGCAGCTCCTGAGCCCGGCCAGCTGCCTCTCAGGAGGGAGGGACACCAGATACACAGCCCTAGGCAGCTGACCTAAGGCATGCATCAGCTCTGGCATGTAAGGGTCTGCATCTCCCACCAGAATGATGGGTGCCAAGCTGGGGTCTGCAGGTTGGGGCCTCGTATTCACGCAAGAGATGAGCTGAGCTGGACGGAAGCGCTGCTCTGCTGCTGATCCCAACGTGTTAAGGTTGGCAATGGGCACTGTGGCACCCGTCAGACGTGCACGCACATTGGTGTCTCTGCATGGAGAAAGAGCAAACCAATTATGCTTGATATTGCTAACTATAACATGACAAGACAAAGATAGCACTGGAGTATGCTGGATGGATTTGCCATGCCAAACAGAGCCTTCAGACCTCTTTGACCTGCTTTTACTAGGTAAAAGTATAAGGTAAGTTGCTGCAGTCCTCAAGCAGATAAAATGTGCACCGAACAAACTAGTGAAAGTCCCAGAACCCCCCGCCCCCTTCCCAGCGCACCTGATCCCCATACGCTCCAGGTAGTCATCCAGTTCCGCCACCACCTCAGCTGCTCCTTCATAGTGGCGTTGCTCCCGTCTCACTGACTCATGCCAACCAAAGGCACCCAGCTTCAGCTTCAACATGGTCACCAAAGGTGCCATGTCAGCAGGATCCTACAACATGCAGAAAGAGAAGTGTCAGAAGCCTTAATTACCGGCAGCATTTCTGCAGACCAAGAGAGTTGCTGGTGCTAGCTTAGGCAGAAGCTGTGCATTCTATAGAAGCTGGCAAAGAATCCCTGAAAGCAAGCAGCTGTGCATTTTAAAATGCTCTCAACCAGAAGTTGCTTTCTGTGTGTGATTTTCTTCAAATTTAGGCAGCTGTAGATCAAAACAACTAAGTAAAGAAATATTTCACACGCAAGACTGCCGCTGTAGCTGTCATGCTGCCAGGCCTTTACACCCTACCTGTCTGAGGAGGCTGAAGTGGTCTCCCGGCACATCCACCACCAGCAGATCCTCACACAGCTCAGACCAGCAGCAGCCGTGACTGTAGCGCCAGTAGCGGCTGTCATTGACGTAATCACACGCCCCCGCCTTCATTGCCCTGAAGTACACCACCTGAGCCCCCTTGAGGCGTCCTGAGTAGGTGTGGTGGCGCAGGTCACTCACACTGCTGCCCTGCTTGACTGCCAAGGCCACCCCCTCTATCTGGCTGGCCACCTCATCCAGCCCCATGTTGTGATCACGCATCACACGCCAGATGGGAGAAAAGAACTCATACCTAACAGGATAAGGCACAACCAAACAAGAGCAAGACTTAGGACATATGAAAGGAAACATAACAATGCAGGCAGGATGGTAGCAGGTATCCCATTGGCCCGCCATCACACATGGCCCTATACAGGATACGCCCTTGCAATATGCTAATCACATGGTCTTAAAGTTGAAGATGTGTCACTCTATCGGTCGTACTTAAAGCTGATGCCCCTCTGTAAATAGATCCTTGGCAATTTGCATCACAGCGTACCTCTGGCGCATGTTCATGTTCTTCCACTCCTCACTGTCCCTGGGATGAGCCATGCTGCTGCCCAGACCAATGGCATCCCGGCCCAGAGCCCCCAAGATCATCTCCATCAACTCCAAGCAATCCTCATCTGTAGCAACTTCACACCTGGGTTGCAGAGTCCGTGCTTGCTCTGGGCGAGGGGTGTCCATGATCTGCATTAACAGTAAATACACCAGCTCAGCCGTAAGTTGACAAATAAAACTAAATAATAAACAACTGCAGACACATACTTGCATGTTTTTTACTGGTAAGACCACTAAGACATACACCTTGCTAATGAAACAGCAGTGATGCATTCTTTTTAGCAGTCCCTTCACGCCAGTTCCCCAACCCTCCATCCATTCAAAGCTTCTCCTGCCACTCACCAGCACCAACCCCACTTCATGCCCCCACTCCTCCAGCACCATGGCAATCTCCATAGCCACTGCTCCTCCATAACTGTGCCCTCCTAGCAGGTAAGGCCCCTCAGGCTGAACCTTGAGGATGTCGTGAGCATTAGCTTGTGCCAGCTGCACAATGTCCATGTCGTTGTCCTTCTCCAGCACGTATATGGGCTGATCGCTCCAGGACAAGAACTGAGCAAAAGCAAAGTATGCTGACTGAGCATTTGCCACACCAGGAGCAGCAAGGAACAGTGGCCTGCTGGGAGGAGCTGCTCGCAACAACTTCAGCAGCTCAGAAGGTTTGTCTTCCACAGCTGCTGCTGCTGGCCGGATCTCTGCTCCCTGCTCCCAGTCTTCTTCTGTATCCTCCACCTCCTGCTGTCCCTTTGCTAGCTTGCCTCCTGCTGCTTCAATCTCCCCAGCAATGTACCCCACCAGTTGATTCACTGTCTGATAATCGTACAGCAATGTCACTGGTAAGTTGATGCCCAGTGCTTCCAGTCCCCTCCCCAAGGTCTGCCTCAGTTCCATGCCAGCACGTGAATCCACCCCAGCAGTGATGAGAGGCTCATCGGGGTGAACTGCATGTCCCACCATAGCTCGCACCTCACCCAGGATTTGAGCCTGCAGGTATAAGCTGCGTTCCTCCTCGTCCATCTCCAGTAGAGGATTAGCTGCAGCGGAAACCTGATACCCTGCCCCAGCTGCTAGTGTCGCTGCTGCTGTTGCTCCAGTCCCACTGAAAGCAGCTGTTGTAGTCTCCCCAAAGGCGCCGGCTTCTGCTGCTGCCATTGCATCTGCCACTAGCACCCCTCCAACCAGATGTAACTCCTGTCCTCCTCCCAGCCCTCCAAGCAAGCTCATCTTCCCAATCCTGCAGCTGCTGCCATCTACTGCCTGTGTGTAGCTGGCCACCACTGCTGCTTGTGTCCCTCGTAAAGCTGCTCCAGCCCCTGGTGACAGTCCCTTACTGGCCGGCACCACCAACCCCTGTATGGCTGATAACCATAATGCCTGAGCTGTGCTGTCTGGCTCTGCTGGGTCGTGAGTAGCAACCATCATTGCAGACTGCAGACATGACTCCAGTACCGCAGGGTGTAGCACAAAACCGCTGTCATCAACATGTTCAGCTGCAAGTGCTGCTAGTGACAGAGCTTGCACGTGTTGCTGCTGCTGTTGCAAACGCAGTCTTCCGGAACGTTCTGTGCTGCTGGTGTAAATCTCAGGCAGCAGCTGCTGAAGAGCTGCTGCTGCTGCTGCTGCTGCTGCTATTGGGTTGCCATCATCTGCTGTCAGTAGTGCTGTCTGTAACTCACGCACTGCTGCTGCTACATGGCAATGCAGCTGCCTCTGTCCTGCCATCTCAATCACCATGGTCCCTGGGCCCACCATTGCCACCATCAACACTGGCACTTGCTGCCCCGGCTGACCTGGCTTTATTGCGAGAGGCTGAGGTGCCACCGTCACCACATGCTGCAGCATCAACATCTGATCACCACCTGCTGCTAGGCTCCCAGGCTCCATTAGCATTGCAGCTGCTGAAGCTGCCATACTCACAAGCACTGAGTTACTGAGGAAGGGCTGAGCAGGCTGGTCAGGTGTTAAAGGTGTGCTCATGTACTCCCACAACCAAGCCAAGCCAGGAGCATCAAGGCGCGCCTCAAAGGCAACCTTGGGTGCAGCTCCCCTTCTACTTCTAGTCACTGAAGCACTGGTGATCAGCTGCTGGAAGTCAGGTACCAACCAGCAGCGAGAAGGCTGCAGCACCACAGACTCCTTATGCCATGCTCCTGCTGCCTGCGCAGCTGCTTGTCCTCTACCGCTGCTGCTGGTAATGATGGCGTGCGCATTAGTACCCTGAGCCCCAAATGAACTAACCCCCACTGACACCATAGCCTCTGGGTTAACCATTGGCAACGGAGCTAATGCTGCACTGCGATTGAACATAACCTTGCATCCCTCCAGCGGCTGTACAACATAGGGGTTGAGGTTACGGAGGTGTAGCACTGGAGCCAAAGCCCGCTGAGTCAGCATCTGCATAGCCTCCAGTGCATTGGCAGTACCAGCACCAGCCTCTTGATGACCAGTGTAGCCCTTCACTGTGTGCAATAAGAAGACACGGTCTCCGCTATTGTCCACGTTGCTGCTGCTGCTCCTCAGTTTGTATGCTGCTGCAATAGCTCCTACCTCAATGGGATCCCCTAGTGCAGTGCCATTGGCATGTAGCTGCAACCCCGTGACGTCCTCAGCTACCATACCAGCATCAGATAAAGCTGTTGCAATGAGCTCCTGCTGAGTAGGACCATGTGGTGCTGTCAGAGAGCTAGCACGGCCATTAGTATTCACTGCACTGCCTGCCACAACCCCCAAAGGCAGCACCCCACCCTCTCCTTGCTCACTGCCTGCTACTGATGCTGCGAGGTACATAGCTCTGCATGCCTCTCCACGAACATACCCATCTGCATCAGCATCAAGTACCTTGCACCTGCCATCAGCTGCTAACATCCCTGCACGCTGCACCATCAAGGTAGACTGTGGTACAAGGCACAGCAGTACACCTGCTGCTACTGCTGCATCTGCCGTCCCGCTTGTTAAAGCTGCTGCTGCAAGATGTACCGCCACCAATGAAGCAGAGCATGCTGTGTCGATGCTGGCTGTGGGCCCCTTAAATCCTAGCACATATGCCAGCCTACCAGAGGCAACCGAGGCAGAAGCAGATGTGAAGGAGAAGGGCCCCACCTGCTGCCCATGATGATGCCCAAGGAGCTCATAATCACTGCTGCCAATGCCAACATATGCTCCCACCACCAGCCCCGCTGCTGTCCAACTGCTGCTTGTCAAGGCCTCCACTGTAGCTTGAAGCAACAGGCGCTGCTGGGGGTCCATCCCGGTTGCCTCCCTAGGGCTGATACCAAAGGCCTGGAAGTCAAACAGCTCCACGCCAGGTAGGAATGCCCCAAACCGTGGCAGCAGCTCATCCCCAGCTACAGCTGTGTTGCGGCTGAGGTCCCAACGTCCTGCAGGCACCAGCTGTATGCCATCTCCACCAGCAGCATAGTCCTGCAGGGTAGAAGTAGCTGAAGAGGCGCCCTGGACCAGCACCACTGCTTGCTGCTGTTTTAGTGCTGCCTGGGTCAGCTGTCTCCTACGTGCTGCTCTAGCTGCATCACCTGCTGCTGCTTCTGAACTTTGACCACTTAGCTGTGCTGCAATGAAGCTGCTTATTGCGGCAGTTGTTGGGTAATCAAACACCAGTGTAACTGGGAGTTCCAGGCCGACAGAGTGTTGCAGAGTCTGCCGCACCTCAGTGGCTCCTAGAGAGTCAAGTCCAGCAGCCATCAGCGGCTCCTCTTGCCCCACAGCCTGACCTAGTATCCCCTCCACTGTGCTCTGAACTAGCTGCTCCACTTGGTCTGCTGTTATGACTGCAGCTGCTGCTACTGTACCAGCAGTAGCTGCAGCGGTGGCCGCAACATAGGTAGGAGCAGCAGCTGCTATGCCAGCTAAATCCGCTCTCATTCTGTTGAAGGTTACATCCCCCAAGCCAGCCCATGACAAGCCATTTGCATCTGTCAGCTGTATGCTACCCTGGAGCATGTTGCTGTTCCTTGTTACTGCTCCTGCAGCTGAAGCCCTGCTATGCTGCATGAAGGATGCTGCGACACTGTCAGAACCGCCACTGATAGACCCTGCTTGCTGGCTTGGAATCTGCACCGTGCAGGTTCGCATGCTAGCAGGTACCCACATTGTCTCCTCCTCACCACTGCCCAGTGCTGTATGCATCTGCAAAGCACTCTCCAAAAGACATGGCTGCATCATGAACCCATCCTCCACTGCTCCAGATGCTGCTGCAACTGCCATGCCAAGACCCCCAAGACCCGACACAAATGATCCTGTAAGAGCAGCAAGATACTCAGCCAGCTTGTCCAACTCTCCCTCTGCCTCTGCAGCTGTTGTCTCCTTACTCCCCATTGCTGCTGCAGCTCCTGCTGTCTCTGTCAATGCTGCTACATGACATCCCAGGTGCTGCCTGTGCTGAGCTGATCTTCCATGTGAGTAGATCTCCACTAGACCAGTTGCTGCTTGCATTGACACCACCACCTGCCCCTGCTGAGCCTCGCTCAGTAGCAAAGCACCAGGGAAGACCACATGACCCAGCACTGCTGCTTTTGAAGCTGCTCCTGCCGTAGCTAGTGAAACACCTGCAACTGCCATTTCCAGCAAAGCAGCAACTGGGACAACAGATGTGCCCCAAATGATGTGCTGCCTTAGGAAAGCAGTTGCAGGAGACGTCAGCTGCACCTCAAACTGTATGTGCCCAGCTGCACGGGAAGAAGGTGGTACGGCAAGGCTGACCAGCAAAGCGTGAGTTGGGGCTGCTGCCCAAGTTCGCTGCTGCTCCCACACCAAGCCATGGACTGCTGCCGCTGCTGCTACGGTAGAGTTCACGCTGCTGCTGCTGTTAGCTCCACCACTTGGTGCTACGTCTTGTATCAGGGCATGGGCATTAGTGCCTTGGAAGGCAAAGGAGCTCACACCTGTAACCAACCCCTCCTGAGTAAGCCCAGCAGATAGACCACCTTGTTGACGGGGGAGATGCCATGCTGCTGCTGCTGTTGCTGTCCCAAAGCTGTGAGGCTGAAGTGCAGCATCCATGTAAGGATTGGTTGCTGTCAGGTGAAGCAAAGGCTGTGTAGCTGCATTGGAGAGCCCTGCACACAAGACACAAACCAAAAAAATCTTACCATCAGCAGTAGCAGTATAAGACAAGAATAATCAGGAGAAGACCTACAGCATGCAGGCCACGTCCAATTGCCATTTGTCAAGTCTATACTCCATGGATTGCCTTGTGCACTTTATACCTTGGAGAAGGACAAGTGCGGTTGAAATACATGATCCCTATTGAACGTTAAACATAATTGACACACGCCACTTGGAATTGTTATAACCAATGACAGCCAGCGGCACAAACTGAACATGGTTGGTGTCATCTGTCAAACCATGCATGCCACAGCGATTTTGCTGATTTTTGATATGAAGAAAAACTAGCCCAGTTTAATATGTTATAGGGAATTGTGTTACAAGCAGCTCATAGCAGTCGTATACAGGTGGGCCTTGGTCTTCATTGGTGGCCACATATCCATGTAGCTGACACACACACCCTCTCTTACCTGTAAAGGCATGTATCAAGCCCATACTGCCAGCTGCTGCTTCAGTGTGCCCCATCCAGGACTTGGAGGCTGTAGCAACTATGGGTTGCACCCTCACTGCCTGCTGCTCCTTGCTGAAGAACACAGCTGCTGCTGCGCCCATTTCAATCGGGTCCCCTAGTGCCGTACCAGTACCATGCAGCTGCAGGGCAGCTACCTGGTGTGGCTGCAACCCTGCTGCTGCTAGTGCTGAGCGGATGACCTCCTGCTGAGCCGGACCATTAGGTGCAGTCAAGCTGCTGCTGCGACCATCCTGGTTTACAGCTGAGCCGCTGAAGACTGCGGAGCAACTGCTTCCGCAATCAAGATCGGTAACCAGCTGCATAACAAGGGCACCACATGCCTCTGCCCGTACATATCCATCAGCAGCAGCATCCAGGGTCTTGCAGCGACCATCTGGTGCAAGCATGCCCGCCTTCTGGAACATTGCTGTTGGCTCGGGTGACAACAACAAGCCAACTCCAGCTGCCAAACCTGTCTTCGACACGCCTCCGCTCAGCTGATTGGATACAAAGTGTGCTGCCACTAAGCTACTGCTGCAAGCTGTATCCACACTGAGAGCTGCCCCTCTCATCCCATACAAGAAAGCCAACCTGCCAGAAGCCACACTCAAGGCTCCCCCTGTGGCACTGTAAGCACTAGTGGCCACCCCTTGGCGCCTGAGCACCCAGTTGTTGTACTCTGCACTGGCAATGCCCACAGCCACACATGTATTGACCCCTGCTGCTGCTGTTACCTCCATCACTGAGCTGGCGTATGCACCCTCTGCTGCTGCTGCTGCTGCTCCAGAAGCTGCTGCTGCTGCTGTGATGGCTTGATGTGCTGCCTGGAGTAGCAGCCGCTGCTGAGCATCCATGAGCTCTGCCTCCACACCACTGATACCAAACAACCCAGCATCAAACATTTCAACACCTGACAACCATCCCCCAAACCTAGCAGGCACCACCCCTCCCTGCTTACTGACAGAGGTTGTGGCAAGAGCCTCCCAATCCCAGCGGCTGAGAGGCACTGCACTGATGGCATCAACTGGCTGCAAGCTGGTGATGGCACTCCTTGGAGAATACGATGCTGTCCCGGTAATGCCGATCATAGCTTGCATGTCTGCTGGGGCGGTTGCTACTGCTGCTGCTGTTAAAAGACTAGCTCCAGCTGATACCATAAGACCGCCTGCATCTTCTGCTGCTGCATCAGCTGCAGGAATCTGTGATAAAATGAACTGTGTCATGGCATCAACAGATGGGTAGTCAAATACCAGTGTTCCTGGCAGGCTGATCCCCAGTGCTCCCTCCAGTGCATTCCTGAGCTCCACTGCACCCAGGGAGTCCAGACCAGCTGCCATCAGAGGCTCATCAGGAGACACAACCTGACCTAGTACCCCAGTAACTGTCTCCACCACCAGACCCTTCACCCCATCTGGAGTCAGCACCTTCCCACTGCTTGTACCAGCAGAAGCCACTCCACCAGCAGCTGTGTCTTTCCGAGCAGTATAGTTTTGCAGCAAAGGTGGTGCTGCACCAGCAGGGAATCGCTTCATGAAAGCATCCCATACGAAGGGCACCCCCGCTACCACTGGAGACATAGCAGCAGCTGCTGACCTGCTGGCACCTAAGCCACCAAGTAACCCCTCCAGTGCTGCCAGTCCGTGTTGTGGCTGCAGCAATTCCATTCCACTGCGTGCCACCCTTGCTGCTGTGCTTGCATCTTGTGCCGCCATACCCGCCCCTGCCCAGGCCCCCCACTGGCAGGACACCACCCCCAGACCAGCAGCAGACAACACACCAGCAGCACCATCCAGACCAGCATTAGCAGCAGCATAGTTGCTCTGACCAGGAGAACCCAGCAAGGAAGCAACACTGCTGAACAGTACTGAGGAAGCTACTGGCTGCTGCAGCAGAAGCTTCTGTATGAGAGGGAGAGCTCCCAACTTAGGACTTGCGACTTTCCTAAATCCATGCACCGTTTGCTTGCTGAGAGTAGCATCTGCCAAGACCCCTCCTGCATGCATCACTCCCACCAAGGGCATCCCAAGCTCTGCCAGCTGCTCGCTGACCATGCCGCTGTCTTCACTGCTGCTGCTGTCTGCTGCCAAGATGCTGACTTCTGCTGCCCAGCTGCTACCTCCTCTACCAATCAAGCTGCTCAAGCTGCTGCTGATCCTCCCAGTCCGGCTAAGAACTGGGATCTTCTGCACACCCTTTTCTGCCAACCACTGAATTATCAGGGCTCCCAATACCCCTGTTCCACCAATCACAAGCACAGCGCCTGAAAGTGCCTGATTCTCAAAAGCTGATGTCCTAGTCCTTACCACCACCTTGCCCACATGCCTTGCCTGGCTCATCTGACGCAGTGCTGCTGCCACCTGAGATAAGGAGTGCACAGCACCTGGTAACGGAGCCACAGCACCTGCAGCAAGCTTAGCTGAGAGACGTGTCATGGCAGCATTGATGCCACTGGCAGTCATGAAGTCCACTGCTACACAGCTGTAGCTTACATCTGGTCTCTCTGCTGCCGCTGCGGCTGCGCTCCATATGTCCCTCTTCCCAATCTCTGCCATCCTTCCCCCCTGCTTGATGAGTGCCATGCTGGCTGCTACCATTCCTGGGCTGGTGAGGCTGTTGAGCAGCACATCACACCCCCCCAGCTGGGCCAGGGGCTCCACAAAGCTGCTGTCCCGGGACCCCACCACAGCACCCACCCCCAGACCACGCAGCAGCACACGCTTGGAGGGGCTGCCGCCAGTAGCAACACACACAGCACCCAGACCAGCAAGAACCTGGGAGGCAGCAAGACCCACACCACCAGCAGCAGCATGGACAAGCACGCTCTCACCAGGCTGCACTGCTGCTGCTTGTTGTAGGGTCATATCTGCTGTGATGAACACAGTAGGCATGGTAGCTGCTGCTTCATAGCTAATGGTGGAAGGCAAGCCAACCAAGGTAAGTGAAGATGCTACCACTGTAGTCCCTAGGCAACCCTCAGCAAGGCCAAACACAGATTGACCTGGCTGCACCCCTGTTTTGTTATTTGCCTTGATAACCACCCCAGCACAATCAGAGCCAGGTGCCCCAGGGTCTCCCGGGTACATGCCCAACACATTCAGCACATCACGGAAGTTAATGCCAACTGCCTTCACTGCTAGTAGCACCGTGTCTGGCTGCTGCAGCTCTGTGACCACTAACTCCGGCACCAGGTTACCCAGTGAGCCCTTTGTCAGAGGTACCAGGTGATGTGGTGCATCGGCTGCAAAGACTGAGGTGGTGGGAGTTAGCATGGGGGTATAAGCTACGCCAGCTGCTTGGCCTGTACCATAGCCATCAGCAGCTGCAGCTGTCACTGTTGCTCCTATGGTGATTGTTGCTGCCTGCAATGCTGCCACACTGGTGTAACTGTCTTTGAGCTCACCGGACAAACCCAAGGCAGGGAGCTCCTGTGCTACACTCCTGAGCATACCTTTCATGGAGGCATGCAGAAGAGCATCCTCGACTGCTGCTGCTGAATCAGCAGCAGCAGAAGGCACTATGCTGCCAGATGCTGTAGTAGTTGTGGCAGCCAATGCCGTCACCTGCTGCATCTGTACCATCTGCTGCACTGCTGCTACAGCTGAGCCGATACCCTCGCAGGCCGCACCAAGCAGCAGATTCCCCCGACCTGCTGCCGGTGAAACCGCTATACTTGCTTCATCACCCACGACAGCCCCTGATGCTGCTGCTGCTGGAAGCTCCTCAGCCACCCACTGGACCTCATACAGGACTTCATCCACAGCCTTTTGCCCAGCCCTTCCAGCAGTAGCTGCTCCTGCATTAGCACCACTGCCATCAAGACTGCGAGCCTCCAGCCCATCCAACAGTAACAGAGGTGCACCACTACCATCCAAAAGCATGTGGTCCCGAAAAGTTGCACCTGCCACTTTGCTGCTGCTACTGCTGCTGCGCTTTGCAACCCCCGTAAACATGCCCCAACTGCTGCTATCCCCAGCTGCTGCTGCTATGAGAGGATGGTACAGCCGCACAGCTGCAGGTACCATGGCTGAAGCTTGCTGCTGCTGCTTGCCCTGAGTCTCTGGAATTGTGGCCCCCAACTGGAGCACATTGTCCAGCACTGCAGGATGAATGTAGAAGCCGCTGATGGGGCTTGGGTCATGACCTAGGCCTGCAGCATCTGCAGCAATTTGTGCTGTTGCAGTGCTGCTGTTGTTGCTGTGCACTGAATGGATACGGCGGAAGCTGGGGCCATATTGCAGGCCTGCAGTGTGGAGAGCTTGGTACAAGTGGCTAGGGTTGCTTGGTGCTACACAGGAAGCCCTCAATGCTTCAGCCGATACTGAACAGACCCCACCACAAATGGATTCCCCGTGCCGTTGCACTGCTATGGTATCCAGTGAAACCAACCGAGCAGCCATGTGCACAGCACTGCTGCTCCCCAAGCTGCTGCTGCTGATGGTGATAGCTCCTGTAGTCAGCTGCACCTCACAGCTCAAAACCAGCTGCTGCTCTGCCTTGATACTGCTGCTACTGCTGCTTGGCAGCACACATGGTTGTGCAAGCACCACCCCTGACAGAGCGGGAGCCACTGCCTGCCAACCACTGCTACCTGCTGTGGCTGCCTTGGTGAGCTGTGACTGGCTGCTGCCTAATGCTGCAGCTGCTGCTACTGCCATCTCCAGATACAAGGCACCAGGCAGCAGCACTTTAACCCCCACCCTATGGTCTTGCAACCAGGCCAGGTTAGTCCGTGCTGCTACCGGTACTGAAAAGACTACCATAGCAGGCTTTGCAGTTGTAGCTGCATGGTAAAGGAGCGGGTGGCCCACTGGGAGCATCCCGTGTTGCATATCCAACAAGCTCCAAGGTAATGGCAAGGCACTGGCGGACTGTATTACAGCAGAGGCTGGCCGCATGCGGAGGATGGCATGGGCATTGACTCCGCTCATGCCAAAGGAGCTGGTCCCAACATATTCACATCTGCTGGCACCACCAGCCTGAATGGGCAACCTGCAATAACAGGCAGCAATAAGTACCCAGAATACTATCAGCAAAGTGCAGGCATGCATGCTATACTTTGTGTACCAATGTGTTTGTGCCTTTCATTGTTGTTTGGAATTATTTGACTCCCACTGAGAAACTAAACAGATCTTGCCGAGGACTGGCAAGAAGATGGCAAAGCAGAGCTTGCTACATTGTAATGGATCATATCAGTTTTATGTCACGGCAGAAGAAGGCTATGAACATGTGTGTGCAGACTCGATGTGTTGACCAGCTCAGAATTAATGCATGAATGAACAGAGTTCTCCGCTAAGTCAAGCTTTGGAGCTTCCATCTGTAACAAGAATCCCACATTTCTTTCTGCTCAGTATCTTGTTATGTCTTAGATTTCTGTCAATCATTGAAAATCGTTTTGGTTTTCTGGTTTGTTCATTTGTTTGTTTTTCTTGAAATTTGGATTTTCTTCATTATTGCCCAATTTATTTGCAGACTGCTCAAGCATCCCGCGGTCTTACCTGCTCTTCACCTCCCATCCTTCCAAGCTGTTACCCACATAGGGGTTGAGGGACCTGTACCGTAAGGGGAACACTGCAGATTGCTGTCCAGCCAGCAGTGCATGCACCAGACCTGCCATTCCTGCACTTCCTTCAAGATGGCCAGTTAAGGCCTTGATAGCACCCACACTGAACACATAGTCTGCAGGAAGCTCTGCGGCTGGCATGACAACTGCCTTCCTCAGAGCACTGCTCTCAATGGGATCACCCAAGGGTGTACCTATAACAATAAACAAACACACATTAGCTGGAGAGGTTGAATGGCTGCCAGGCACAACAATTTTTGAACTCTAAATAAACGTTTGCAATAGTCTTGCAGATAGCTGGCATGCGCTGCTTGGAGCAGATTAATGCTAATATATGAGCCCATCGTAAGCAACAAAACAGTCGCAAAGTAATCTTGTATGTCTTAACATGGCTAGCATGATGATGAAGGAATTATACATGTATAGCAGTATGCATTGATCACTGTCATGCAAAGCATATCTGCCTCTGCTTTTGGTGGTTGCTTTGTGTGTGGTGCTCACCTGTCCCATGGGAAGCAACATAGTGCAGGGCTGTAGCACCTGCTTCCTTCATGGCCGCTGTAACCAAAGCTGCCTGAGAGGGCCCATGAGGTGCTGTCAAGCCACTGCTGCGACCATCCTGGTTCACAGCACTCCCTCGCAATACTGCCAAAGGCTGTCTGCTGCTGCTGCTGCTGTTGCTTCCCTCCAGCTCCAACATCATCACCACAAACCCTTCTCCCCGCCCATACCCATCCCCTTCTGCTCCAAAGGACTTGCAGCGTCCATCAGGTGCAAGTGCATGCACCTGTGACATAGCTGCTGTGGCACCAAGAGGCAGCAGCATGACATTAGCTCCTGCTGCTGTCGCCAGTGTGCATTCCCCTGCCTGTAAGCTGCGGCTGGCCAAGTGGGCAGCTACCAGGGAGCTACTGCAGGCAGTGTTGGTGGGCACACAAGGGCCAGACCAGCCGAAAGAGTAGCTCACCCTGCCAGCCATGAAGGCCAAGCCGTTCCCTGTCACCAGCTGAGCATTACCACCCACCCTGTGGTGATGCAGTAGCTCAGCATACTCCAGCCAGATGCAGCCTATGAAAACACCTGTTGGAGAGCTTGAGAGCTGCCCTGGGCTGTAGCCCGCTGCTGATGCTGCTGCAGCTGTCTCTTGCAAGAGGAGGCGTTGCTGGGGGTCCATGAGCTGGGCCTCAGTCACTGATAAGTTGAAGGCTGCTGGGTCAAACATGTGCACATCTTGCAAGAATGTGCCAAACCTGGTAACCACTTGCCCACCTGCCACCCCTTCAGCAAGAGGAGCACTGGCACCAAGGGGATGGTAGACTGCATCCACATCCCAGCGAGGGTATGGTGCCACTGTATGCAGCTCTGGCTGAGACACCATGCTGCTGTACAGCCCTGACATGCTATCAATACCACCAGCAAAGCGCAATGACAAGCCGCTGATGACCACAGCATGACCTACGTTACCATCCTTGCTGCCTGTTGGAATCAAACCACCAGCAACTGCTGCTGCTGCCAGTGGAGGTGTAGCTGCTATAGCTGCTGCATCATGGCTGTTCTGCATACCCCCAGGGTACTTGGCTTCCATGATGAAGCTGCTGATAGCTGACACTGACGGGTAGTCAAAGGTGAGCGTTGCTGGCAACTCCATCTCGAAGGACTCTGACAATGCATTCCGCAGTTCCACAGCCCCAAGGGAGTCCAAGCCAGATTCCATGAGAGAGGCATCCTCTGCAATGCGGCTGCCTACCACGGCTGCAACAGCTGAACCAACCTTTGCTGCTACGGACTCCATAGTCACTCCAGACCCTGCTGCTGCTGCTGCACCTGCTGCTCCTACTTTACCAGCTGCAGCTTCACACGTTCCTTCTGCAGCGAAGGCCTCCAGGAAGGCTGGAGTTGGTTTAGGCAGTCGTCCCATAAATGTATTCCACTTGAAGGGTGTAACCGCAATCACACCCGTCCTTGAGCCCACCCTGCTGCTCCCTGCCCCTAACACTGCCTCCAGTGCTGCCAATCCCTGTTGTGGCTGCAGCAGTTCCATTCCACTGCTTGCCACCCTTGCTGCTGTGCTTGCATCCTGTGCCGCCATACCCGCCCCTGCCCATGCCCCCCACTGGCAGGACACCACCCCCAGACCAGAAGCAGACAGCACACCAGCAGCACCATCCAGACCAGCATTAGCAGCAGCATAATTGCTCTGACCAGGTGCACCTAAGAGAGATGCTACACTGCTGAATAGTACTGAGGAAGACACTGGCTGCAAAGCAGAGCACCTCAACCAGTTCTGCAAGCTGATGTTCTTGGGAGCCGCCACCTGCCTGATTCCATGCGGGTCCTGCTTAGCTAGCGTAGCATCTGCCAGCACACCACCTGCATGCATAAAGCAAGTGATGGGCTGAGCATCAGCATCTGCTGAACGACCCACTACCCCGGCCAAGTCCTCCCTAAACCCTGCATCGCAGCTGCTGATGGTAAGTAGGCTGTTGTAAGCAGCAGTGCCCGCCATAAGCATCTGCCCAGCGCCTGCTGGCAGCTTCCCAGTCCTGCTAACTAGCTGCAGGTGAAGCTGCTGTTGCTGGGCCAGCCACTCAGCTACAAGTTGACCCAAGGTACCTGTCCCACCCGTTACCAGCACCCGACCAGCTGAGAAGTTAGGAGAAGCTAATCCTGCTGGTGGTGCTGTCCTAGTCCTTACCACCACCTTGCCCACATGCCTTGCCTGGCTCATCTGACGCAGTGCTGCTGCCACCTGAGATAAGGAGTGCACAGCACCTGGTAACGGAGCCACAGCACCTGCAGCAAGCTTAGCTGAGAGACGTGTCATGGCAGCATTGATGCCACTGGCAGTCATGAAGTCCACTGCTACACAGCTGTAGCTTACATCTGGTCTCTCTGCTGCCGCTGCGGCTGCGCTCCATATGTCCCTCTTCCCAATCTCTGCCATCCTTCCCCCCTGCTTGATGAGTGCCATGCTGGCTGCTACCATTCCTGGGCTGGTGAGGCTGTTGAGCAGCACATCACACCCCCCCAGCTGGGCCAGGGGCTCCACAAAGCTGCTGTCCCGGGACCCCACAACAGCACCCACCCCCAGACCACGCAGCAGCACACGCTTGGAGGGGCTGCCGCCAGTAGCAACACACACAGCACCCAGACCAGCAAGAACCTGGGAGGCAGCAAGACCCACACCACCAGCAGCAGCATGGACAAGCACGCTCTCACCAGGCTGCACTGCTGCTGCTTGTTGTAGGGTCATGTCTGCTGTGATGAACACAGTAGGCATGGTAGCTGCTGCTTCATAGCTAATGGTGGAAGGCAAGCCCACCAAAGTAAGCGAAGATGCCACCACTGTAGTCCCCAGGCAACCCTCAGCAAGACCAAACACAGATTGACCTGGCTGCGGGCCATCCTTGCACCCACTGCCCACCACCACCCCAGCACAGTCTCCTCCTGGTGCCCCAGGGTCTCCCGGGTACATGCCCAGCACATTCAGCACATCACGGAAGTTAATGCCAACCGCCTTCACCTCCACAACCATCTGGTTTGGTGCCAGCTTCATGCTGCTTTTGCTGCCTGGTACCTCCACTGGCACCGGCACCAGAGAGGTAAGGGCACCACGAGGAGAGGGCACTAGCTGGTAAGGCCCTGCCTGCTGCTGCTCACTGCTAGGGAGAAGGCGAGGGACCCACTGCATCCCCTCAGCTTGAGATGTCCCATAACCGTCAAACATCCCACTGCTTGCTGCACCTCCACGTCTCACAACAAAGCCAGCTCCACCAGCTAATTCACTGTGGAGAGCTGCTACTGCCAAGCCTGCCCCTTGCGCTTCTTGAGCAGCTGACCGTAAGGAACCCCATGCTGCATGCTGCTGCAGGAGCCCTGGTACAGCTGCTGATAACATAGCCATCTGTGCTGGGCTTACAACACCAGGGAAGAGCCCATTGGTATCCAGCTGCAGTGACAAGGGCACTGCAGAGAGGCTCGACTGCATGATTTGCAGAGCAGCTGCTACAGCATCAACCATGCTGCTACCCGCTGCAGCATCAGCTCCCTTAGCTGAACCAAGCTGCACCTGCTGCAGCACCTCCCCAACCTCAACATGTGCTGCCCCTACCATACCCACTGGCTCTTCAATCTGCCAGCTGATCTCATACATAATCTGAGGCGGTGCTTGCAGCTGCTCCTTAGTGGCAAGCACACCTGTTGGAACATCTGCACCTCCCTTTGTAACAGCTCGAGACTGTAAGCCCTCCACCCTGCAGAGCACCTGATCCCTCACCAGCAGCTGCAGATGACGTACCAGCATCCCTTGCCTCCCCTTGCCAGCCACTGCCACCACAGCTGCATCAGAACCTGCCCCTGCTGCTGCTGAGGGTGTAGCGCCCATCGTGGTTGTAGCACCAGGTGCATGGAACAGATCTGCTGCTACAGGCATGTATGTGGTGCCCTTAGCTACGGCTGGATCCTGCACCACGGCCCCCAACTGGAAGCTGTTATCCAATGTGCTTGGGTGCACTAAGTATCCACCAGCAAGTTGCTCAGCCTGCTGCAGTCGAGCAGCTGCTACTCCCTCCCCTGATTTTATCCCCCTCAGCAACCGGAAAGCAGGCCCATAGGCCAGCCCAGCTGCTCCCAAATCTGCATACACGGCAGAAGTTGCCATCGGCCGGAGGCCTGAGGCACAGACCCGGTCAAACATGGAATCTGCTGTTAACACAGAAGCTTCTGCCGCTTTTCCATCTGATGCAAGCATTTGCACCAGCTGTCCATTGATGTGTACTGTGCGACGGCCGCTGCTGCTGCTGAAGCTGCTGATGCTGAGGACACCTGTCTGCGGATCAATGTTGGCTGTCAATTGAATGCTCTGCATCTCCCCTGCAGTGAGCAGCAGTGGTGCCTTGATAGCAACACCCGCTATGGCAACCTGTGCCATGCTTCTGCCACTACTGCTGAGTGCCAGCCGCCCGGCTGCTAGAGCCATCTCCAAGTATGCTGCTCCTGGCAGCACTGGGCGACCTCCCACCACATGGTCCAGAAGGTAAACCAGAGCCGACTGCTGCAGCTGAGCACTCAGCACAAGACTGGGGCCGCTGCTTGAACCACTGCTAGGCAGCACACTCCCAAGGGACAGCATAGCATGCTGCATCGGCAATACATACAACCGAGCCTTCTGCCACTGTTGCTGGGATTGGCAAGCCCATGCATTCGCCAAGTTCTCTGCTGCAGATGCGGGGTGTTGTGCTTGCAGCAAGAGATGGGCATTGGTGCCCTGGAAGGCAAAGGAGCTCACGCCAGTGATTACCCCTTCTGCTGCTGCTGGTGAGAGCACCCCTTGCTGCTGCCTGGGCAGACTGAGCCTGGCCAAAGCCTCCGGTGAAAGAGATGAAGCCAGATAGGGGTTCAAGGAGCTGAGGTGGAGGATGGGGGAGTAGCTGCTTGCTGCTGCTGCTTTGAGAGCATGGAATACTCCTACGAGGCCTGCTGCTGGCTCTGTGTGACCCACCCCCGACTTATCAGCTGCCAGAGTCAAAGGCACACGCTGCTGTCCTACAGGGTCTGCTTTGGCGTTCAAGAACACTGCTGCTGCAGCATTTACCTCAATTGGGTCCCCCAGAGCAGTACCAGTACCATGCAGCTGCAGGGCAGCTACCTGGTGTGGCTGCAACCCTGCTGCTGCTAGTGCTGAGCGGATGACCTCCTGCTGAGCCGGACCGTTAGGAGCAGTCAAGCTGCTGCTGCGACCATCCTGGTTCACAGCCGTGCTGCGAATGACTGCTACAGCCCAGCTGGGAGGCTGCATGGCTGTAGCTCTGCCACTGTTAGCACCAGCTGCTACATAATGCAGCAGCAGTGCTGCTAGAGCTTCACCACGTACATACCCATCAGCAGCAGCATCCAGAGTCTTGCAACGACCATCAGGTGCAAGCATGCCTGCCCTAGTGAACATTGCTGACAGGCTGGGTGTGAGGATCACCTTGACACCTGCTACCACTGCTGAGCTGCAAGATGCTGACTGCAGGTTTAGCAGGGCCATGTGAGCTCCCACCAGAGAGGATGAGCAGGCAGTGTCAATGCTGATGGAGGGGCCACGCATAGCAAACACGTAGGACAGACGACCAGCTGCTACGCTGATAGCAGAGCCTGAGCAAGGAAACAGCAGCATAGAAGATTGTCAGAGTACAGTCTTGATGCGTCTATCACTAAGCACACCATGGGCCCCCAGTCCTGACTGCCTCTGCTGCTACAAGAATGCAGTGAAGAACATAAGACGCTGCAGTTTTGTTTAACAGCAAACACATAAGTGCCTTGAGCTCCCTTCAAGCCTCATGTACTATATAGAATTCGACAGTTCCGCAACATGCTAAATCAACAGAGGTCAATGCCAACACAATTGGTGCAGTGACACATCAGAATGTACGACAAGGGCACATATCTCCAAGCCATCAAGACATGCAGACATAATACAGGATGAAGCGCTACACCTGACTGCAAACCTAGCTTTGCCTATTGCATGGGGTATAGGTACAGAACTATCAAAAAAGCATAAGCTGTATTCAAGCTGTCTTTTATTCTAGACTGTACCAGTCACACTTAAAGCTTGGACTGCCAATTTTACGATCAAATATGCCATTTACTTCTGACAAGTCTTTTCCCTCACGCAGACTTACCAGTAGCACTGTAGACTCCAATTGGCATGACTGCCTTCTTGATATCTGCATAGTCGGGATTTGAGATGCCCACAAATACCCCTGCATGGTTGAACCATGAAGGCCCCATGCTCATCATTGCCCTTGGTGCTCCTGCCATGAGCTGCCCTGTAGCCTCCAACAGCAGCCTCTGCTGAGGGTCTACCATCAGGGCCTCGCTCTCAGACATGGCAAATGGAGCCACATCAAAGCTGGCAACATCAGGCAAGAAGGCTCCAAAACGTGGCGGCATATCGTCAGTCAGTGCTAGCTCCACATCCCACCGGTCTAGAGGGACAACCCGAATTGCATCTGCCAACCCAGAAGACACCACCCCACCAGCAGGGGAATCATATGGCAGCCTCTCAGCAGTAGCAGATACCACTACCATATGCTGATCAGCCAATTGGGGCTGTGAGCTGAGGGCTGGTGGAAGCATGAGATTTGGCAGCTGCAGCTGTGCTGCTGTAGGTGGCAGAAGCGTCTCCACATAGGTTGCAATGTCCCTAATGCTGGGGTAGTCAAACACCAGGGTGGGAGGCAGCTCAAGCTGCAGCTTAGCTTCCAGCGAGCTACGTAGCTCTACTGCTCCCAGTGAATCCAAGCCAGCATCCATAAGTGGGGCGTCTGTTGCCACATCTGTTGGAAAGGAGCCAGAAATAACAATAAATCTAGCTGCTTGCATGCACGCATAAATGTTAGTGCTACATCATTTCCAGGTGTTGGCCGTGAAAGGAATTGACCAGTCGATTCAGTACTACATTTATGGGGCATCTATTTTTATCCTTACCCTTAAAGATGAAAAGATGAAAAGGAAAGAAGAAAAAGAAAGGAGATGAAGATAACAAAAATTAATCCAATGACCTGAAAATCATATATAAAAATTGCATCTGCAGAGTAGATGTATTTTTACAGATCACCTCGTACACCATTGCAGCACTTGAAAATGTGTAGGTCTCAATATGAAAAGCAGGATCGTCAACATACTATTAGATACTATTAAGAGGATTACCATATGCAGAACAAAACCAGCTTGCACGCACACAGCACTGAGCTTCATTTCAGCTAGCAGCTGCTTCACCTCCAGGTGGCAGCCGCTTCACCTGCAGGTAAAGTGGCAACAACAAATATCTTGCTCTCACCTGAGCCAAGCACCCTGCCCACCACTCCAGCAACCTGTTGCTGCAAGTGCATGCTACGCTCTGCCGCTGTCATGCCAGGCGTTGCACTGGATGAACCTGCAGCTGCTGCTGATGACATAGGCTGTTGCTCTTGGTCAAACTCCTTTAAGAAGTGAGGCACATGCATGCGGCCAGCCAAGAGCTTCTGCCACTTGAAAGGTGAAGCTGCCAAGACAGCGGAAGCACTGAAAGTGGACCTGTAGGAGATAAAGCAAGCGCACCCCGCTCAAAAGGTGTATGTATTTGAATTGCGGCTAAGTTTCATTGGTCCAGCACTAACATTCCAACTGCATAAGTACCAGCTAAAGCTTGCAAAGGTAATACCGATCCATGTTTATTTGCTCTGTTACAAAGCTCCCACCTGAAACACACATGTTTAAACCCTTTACAACACCAAAGTAAGCTTGCAAGCATTCACCGGTCATTGCAATCCCATTGCTGCATCCCCTCTATGCCATGAACATACGACAAGGTTTCAAAATATGCAGAGATGAAGCCTAGCCAAAAGTTGATCTCCACCAACTGACGAGGGCTTACCTGCTACTCTTCAGAGCCACCTCCAATGCGTGTAGGCCCTGCTCAGGCTGCAGTGCCCCAACACCCATTGCCTCTGCTTTTGCTGCAGTAGCTGCAGCCATACCAGCCCCTGCCCAAGCTCCAAACTGTACACTGACCACAGGCCTGCCCGCAGCCCTGAGAGACCGTGCAGCTGCATCCAGTGTCGCATTACCTGCTGCATAGTTTGCCTGCCCTGCTGACCCTAGCAGTGCTGCCACACTACTGAACAGCACAGCTCCTGCTGTTGGTGCTGCTGACATGTACTTGCCCAACAGCTTAACGGCAGTAGCCTTAGGTGCTAACACCTGCCTGGCCCCGACCGAAGTCTGGTTTGCTATTGCAGCATCAGCCAATACCCCACCAGCATGCAGCAGAGCACCACAAGGGGGATGCAGAGTGCTGCAGGAGAGGCTTCCCATCATTGCTGCTACATCTTCACTTGCAGCAGCATCACCAGCGGCTATGGTGATACAGCAACTGAAAAGCAGCTCCTCTGAATCCTGCATCTTCACGGACAGTGCTGGAGGCAGCTGCCCAGACCTGCTGTTGAGCATAAGGTGCTGAACCCGCTGGGCGGCAAGCCATTTGGTCACCAGCTGACCTAGTGCCCCAGTCCCTCCAGTCACTAATGCCGTGCCCCAAAGCCCTGAACCCACACCACCAGCAGTCCCTTGTCCAGCATCCACCGTAGCTGCACCTGCTCTGCTAGTAGGTGCTGTCATGCTAACAACAACTTTCCCCACATGCTTAGCTTGGGCCATTTGCCTGAGAGCAGCACGCACGGCAAGCATGGAATGTACCACTGTCTGCAAGGGGGCGATTTCACCACTTGCCAAGCCCACCGACACCTGTCCTAGCAGCTGCTTCAGGACCTTCCCAGGCATGAAGTCAACTGCAAGGAGGCTGTAGCTGACATCTGGCCTCTCTGCTGCTATGGCTGCTGCTTGCCAGATGTCCCTCTTGCTGATCTCCACCACCCTAGCACCTGGTCTCAACCCTGCTAAGCTGGCTGCAAGCATTCCCGGTGAGGTCAGTGTGTTGAGAAGCACTGCTGCTCCCCCTGCTATTGCCAGGTCCTCCACAAACATAGTATCTCTGCTACTGCCAGTCATCCCCACCCCTAGTTGCCGTACGAGCGTCCTCTTAGCAGGGCCACCGGCTGTAGCAAAGACTCTAGCTCCGGCTGTAGCTGCTGCCTGCACAGCTGCCAGCCCCACCCCTCCAGCTGCACCGTGCAGCAGCAGCACCTCTCCTGCTCCCAACGCTGCCAGCTGCTTCAGGGCTGCTTGCACTGTCACAAGCACTGTAGGTGCAGTGGCAGCTTCCTCAGAGCTGACATTGCTGGGCATAGGAGCCAGCATCTCTGCAGAACACACCACATGAGAAGCTAGGCATCCAGCAGAGAGGCCAAACACTGCCTGCCCAGCCCCTTCACCTTCAACCACCAACCCTGCAAAGTCAGAACCTGGTTGCCCAGGGTCTCCCGGGTACATGCCCAACACATTCAGCACATCCCTGAAGTTAATCCCCACTGCCTCCACTTTAACCAACAGCTCCTTCTTCCTATTGATCTGCCAGGGCTCCATCACCTGAGGCACCAAGTTCTCCAAGGCACCCCGAGGCAGGGCCTGCATTTGGAACCTATCAGGAAGAGCTGCAGCTCCAGAAAACCCTTTCGGCAGTAACCTTGGTAAAGAGACGGCCCCAGACCCGGACAGAGCACCATAAACATCCCCTCCTGCGGTGCTGCTGCGTCCAAGCTGTCCTGGAACGGACAGCCCGTTGCTGCTGTCAGCCGTAGCCACCTGAAGCTGCTGCTGCTGCTCCACCAAAAGCATCCTGCTAGGTTCCTCCTGAGCCCATGCACGCATCAAGGCTGATTGCTGACAACTAGCCACTGCTGCTGATGATGCCTTCCTGTAGCAAGGGAAATCTTCAGCTTGAACGCTACTGCCACCCCAGCCCAGCAGCTGCACCTCCTGGCCGCTGGTGCTGCTGTTCATGCTTGCAATCCCTTGCACAGCTGCTAGCCCTGCTGCTACTGCCTCCAGGTCAGAGGTGTGTGCAAGTTGCAACCCCGATCCCACCACCCCCACCTGAGCTGAAACCTGCTCACCTTCCACTGACGCCACCTGCCAGACGGTTTCATAAAGCACCTGGACCTCAGCTGCTTGCTGCTGCTGATGTGAAGACATGACTGTGGCTGGTGCTGCTGCTGATGGCATAGTCATTGGCTTGGCTGCCATGCCTCTGATGCTGCAGATCATGCCCGCCATAGGGCCCACCAAGGCATAGTCACTCACAGCTGTTCTGGAGCCTATTGCCGGAGCTACCGATGGCTGAGCATATGCCATTAGGTGGTTGCCTGCGGGTTGAACGCTGTCCTGCTCCAGCAGCAGCAACTCCAAACCTGAAGGTACATACATGCCTTGAGATGCCAAGCGGTCCAAAATAAACACCTGGCCTAGCTGTAAGAAGCTGTCCATTACCCCCACATCCACAATACAACCATCATTGTGGGTGCTAGCTGCAATTGCTGCTACTGCACCCTGATCTGCTGCTGCTGCTGTACCGCCTTCAAAGGCAGGAACCACCCTACCCAAGAAGCAAGCAGCAGCAGCTGCAAGAGCATCTTGACCTACTGCTGCTGCTGATACAGCACATCCAGCTGTAGCTGTAACATGGGTGATGCTGCTACTACCCCTACCACCCTCCGATGTGATCCTTATTGCCCCATCTGATAGCTGGAGGCTGCAGCTGAGGACACGCAACTCTTGCAAGTCCTGCTTTCCAGGCAGAATCAATGCTGCAGGGATAGACATCTGCTGGATGAAGGTCACATGCCTGCTGCTGCTGCTGCTGCTGCTGTTGGCTGTACCTTCAGCTGCTTGAGCAAGCCTAACAGCAGCTGCAGCCATCTCCATGTACCCCGCACCAGGGAAGATCACTTTGCCTGCTACCTGATGATCCCAGATATAGCTCAGCTGTACTGCTGCCAGATTAGCTGCAAACATCAGTGTACTGCTGCTGATGTACGGAAGCTTAGCAGCAAGGAGGGGAATTTCAGGGAGCACCCACTGCCTGCTCCTTTGCCATGACAGTGGCACTGCAGTACATTCTCCAGCTGTTTCGCAGTCCTTTGGTAATTGTGTAACGGAGATTACTGAGGCGTTCGTCCCCATGAAAGCGAAAGAGCTGCTAGCTGCCACCACCTGCCGCTCACCACCTACCATAGGCAAGGGAGCAAGCTGCCTAGAAGCTGCCATCCCTCTGCCCTGCTGCTGACAGGGCAGCTCCTCCAGGATGCCAACAATGTAAGGGTTTAAGTTCCTCAGGTGCAGCATGGCATGACGCATCTGGTGGGCTGCTGCCACTGCTGCATGCTGGAGGGCAATAAGCCCTGCTGCTGGCTCCCCATGGCCATGCCAAGACTTGCTAGCTAGCAAGCTTACAGGGCCCTGCCTTACATCAGCACCCGCTGCTGCTGCCCTTCCTGCTAAGCTGCTAGGTAAGAGCACATCTGCTGCTGCATTCATCTCCACAGGATCACCCAGAGGCGTGCCGGTGCCATGCATAGACAGGAGTTCCACTGCCCCTGCCTGCAACCCTGCTGCTGCCAGTGCTGCCCTCATCACCGCCTGCTGTGCTGGACCATTAGGGGCCGTCAAGCTACTGCTGCGAGCGTCTTGGTTTACAGCTGAACCACAGATCAGAGCCAAAGGAGTAGCTGTGCTACTGCTGGATTCTGCAAACGCAACCGCAGCAGGTGCTACCAGCAGCACATGTACTGCCTCTCCCCGAACATACCCATCAGCAGCAGCATCCAACACCTGGCAGCGGCCCTGTGGTGACAGCATACCTGCCGACCACACATAGCTGGTGGAGGTGGGTGTAGTTTGCACATGCACACCAGCCACCACCGCCCCAGCTGCCTCTGAGCCCCCTTTCTGTCCCCATAGAGCAGCAGTAGTGCTTGGTGCTGATGATGTGAGGGACTTGGCTGCCAGGTGCAGCGCCACTAAGGAAGCTGAACAGGCAGTGTCCACACTCATGCTAGCACCAGACAGACCAAAGGCGTAGGACAAGCGGCCGGCTGCTACACTCAGGGCATTGGCGGTAGCATGGAAAGCTCCTGTAGAACCAGGAAAAGGGGGTTCTGTCAAGGAAAGGCGGGCGCACTGATAGGTGCTATCGTATTGCCATGATGCATGCAAAATGTTCTTCATCGTTTCTGCAAGGTGTACTTATTCAGGGAGCATGTAAGAAAGTTCCCTGTATGCAATGATTATTAATTCAAAGCTCAGTCTATGCTTTGGTTTACAAAGCAAATGGAAAGCAGATTTACTGAACGTAGTCTGCTAATTGAGCAGATGCAGAATACTGCCACTGTGTGACAGGGGCTCCTGTATACCAATTCTATTTATTCAAAATGTGCACTATAGCTTTCCCCGCATCCCATGAGCGCAATTCTTCTTGCTACTGTTGGATTGGATACTTTGCTTGTCATTTTCTGTGCTTACCTGCCCCTGTGTGCCCCTTGACCAAGCTGCCGTAGTCACTGGATGCAATGCCCACATAGACCCCCAAGCTCCTGCCCAGCTGCTGCTGCTGCAAGAGTACTTCCGCAGTAGCCTCCAGGAGCAGGCGCTGCTGTGGGTCCATGAGAGATGCCTCAGCAGCACTAACACCAAACATCTGAGTATCAAAGAGAGCAACATCCGACAAGAAGGCGCCAAACCTGCAGTTGTAAACACAAGAACTTATTAGTGTAACAGTGCTGAGATTGAATTTCAGGATGTTGCTGGAGACCCAGCTTAGAATGAAATCGCGGCAGTGGCTGTACAAGACTGTAGCAGGCTCCGTGCTAATAGTTCTTGTGATGGCTGGGGTGCGAAAGGATGACAGAGGTGGAGGGCAAATTTGTAGAGTAGCGTGACAGATGCCATGACATGCTTTGGGACATGTAATGGGACACCGGCCATGCAATTCTCCATCCCTAGCTGATTGGGGCACAGCAACCTATGAAGCCCACTAATTGATCAGCATTCTTATATGAAAAAAAGATATAAGGAGAAAACAGGAAAAATGACAAGTTAAACAAAAAAGCGTTGCTTTTGAATTTTGGTCATGTGAGACATACAAACATGCTATGCACAGCAAGAGCTGTCCATCGTAGCATATGACAATTTGCAAAGTATCCAGCCCAGCATGTCCTGGAGATTGGTAATCAAAGCAGGGGATGTCCCCGTAAAAACTCATTGCAGCATGTTAGGATCAGCTTATGCCAAACATAAGCCTAAATATACAACTATGCACCTTCATGAGGACATACGTAGTTGTGGAAGCACTGTTGCCGTACCCACCTTGCATTTGTGCTGCTAGCTGGCATTGCCTCAACGTCCCAGCGCTCCAAAGGCACCAGCCCCACAGCATCCCCACTGCCACCCCTCAGTGCTTGCAGCTCAGATGGATATTGACCACCTCGTGGGCACTTCTGTGCTGCTCCCAGCACCACCATAGCCCCCCTGCTGTAGCTGCCATCATCAGCCTCAACTAAACTGCTGCTTCTGAACCCGGTGGAAGCGCCTGCAGGGACTTGCTGCAACAGCCGCTGAGAAGGTAAAACCCTACCACTCATTGGCAAAGTGGACACTGCTGCTGCTGCTGCTGCTGTTGTCGTTGTTGCTGCAGTGGCAAGCATCTGGCTGGTGATGAATGTTGTTAGTGCTTGCTGCGTTGGGTAGTCAAACACTAGGGTATTGGGTAGGTTGACCCCCAAGTCCTCCTGAAGCTTATTCCTGAGCTCCACTGCACCCAGGGAGTCCAGACCAGCAGCCATCAGAGGCTCATCAGGACTAACCTGCTCCCCTAGGAGGGTCTCTACGGCATCTGCCACTGCTGTCTGCACCTCCTCTTCCATTGCAGCTACGTCTACTGCAGCTGGGGCAGCTTGAGCCACCAGTGGAGCAATATCGACAGCTGTAGATGCTGCTTCATCTGCCATTGTCTGCCTGGTTTCAGTAGCTACAGGGAGGAAAGCAGAGAAGAAGCTATCAGCTGGCTGCTTCAACCTAGCCAAGAAAGTGCTCCATACAATAGGTACCGCTGCTAGCACGTTGGGCTGCAGGGGAACCTTCTGCTGACAGGCAGCCGCAACTGTACCTAGTGCTGCTAAGCCTTGCTCCGGCTGAAGCAGCTGGAGGCCCAACCGCGCTGCCCTTGCTGCCGTCTGCTTGTCCTTAGCTGCCATACCTGCCCCTGCCCAAGCCCCGAACTGGATACTGCAGCTTACAAGGCCTGCGGTGGAAGCAGCAGCAGCCGCAGCATCCAGAGCAGCATTAGCAGCAGCATAATTGGCTTGACCAGGAGAGCCCAGCAGCGAAGCAACGCTGCTGAACAGCACCTGCTGAGCCACTGGTTGGCATGCTAGCAGCTGCTGCATCTTGCTCAAGGTAGCTAGCTTAGCAGCACCTACTTTACGGACGGAAGCTGCTGTCTGGCTTGAGATCAAGCCATCAGCTAGCACTCCTGCTGCATGGAACACCCCTCTTACTGCCAGCACCCCTACTGCTTTTTCCCTCATCTCTTGCCCACTAGAACCCAGCACATAGTACAGGTCCTCAGTGAGAGAGATATCTGCCTTGGAAACAGTGAGAGCACAAACGCCATCCTCTGAAACACTGCCATCAGCTGCTGTGCTACTGAGGAGCTGTTGGAGCTCCAAGGGAAGATGACCGCTACGACTGATAAGGTGCACATGCTGCACCTGCACCTCACGCAGCAGCCATGCTGCTACCTGTATACCAACAGAACCAGTACCTCCTGTGATTACATAAGTCCCCTCAGGTGGCAAGAGGCAGTGCAGCTGCTGCTGTGGCTGCTGCGAGGCTGCTTGCACCCTTGCCAAACGAGCACTGTACATGGCACCTGCATGCTTACTGGTACCATAAAGGTGGCCACTGCAAGCATTCCTGCCAGATCCTCCTATCTGAACCTGGAGCCCCTGCTGGTCCCAAAACCCATGCTCCAAAGCACCCGTGTCCACTGCAGTCACTTGCCAGTCGGAGAATTCAGCCGCTGCAGTCCTGAGCAGTCCCCATTGGGATGCAGCTGCAACAGTACTCTTCTGGATGCCACAGCTTGGTACTCCAGAGGTAGCACTGCTGAAGGCCCCAACCGTGCTAACCTGAAGAGCGGGTAGAGGAGCTGCTTCCTTAGCAATAGCTTGAAGCAGGCTTATCAAACCACACACCTCAGACTCCCAGGCATTATGCTCTGCTGCTGTAAATGTAGCGAACTGCAATTTCTGCACTGCTCCTGCTGCTGAGATGCTTTCCTCTGCAAATAGCTCCACGCACGAACAGTCCTCTACCTCCCATTCCGTTGGATACATGAAGTCTGTTTCAATAGCAGCCTCATTATCAGCAAAAGTGGCAGCTGCAACTGCAGGTGTCGCTGCCACGGTTGCTGCTGACAATCCCACCAGCGGCTTATACACCAAGCCCTGCAACTGCATTCCAGCGGGAGCAGAAGTCGGCAAAGGAGCTGCCATGGCAGCCTTCCCAGAACCCACCGCTGCTACGTCAACCTCGCGTGCTGCTACTGCTGGTACTGCTGCCCCCACCTGCTGCCCTTGTGCGGCTGGTACCTCCACGTGCAGCAAAGGCCTGAAGGCAACCCCCCTCAGCTGCATCACAAGCTCCTGGTCCTGACCAGTCAACCAGAAGCTGCTCCTTCTCTGCATGATGTTGCTGCTCTGCTGCTGTGACTGAGACTCAGCTTCATCAGGGTCCACAAGATCCAGACCCTGGGGGTTGCTACAGCCTCTCGGGGCTAAGACAGCACCCTCCAAGGCCCCAGGGATCAGGGGCACCTCTGAAGCAGTAGCAGCCAAGGTCTGGGGCATCTGCATAGCTGCCTCCAGCTGACAGGTAGCTGCAATTGCTGGCTCAAAGCTGCTGGCACCAGCTGCAATCTGACCCTTAACTGGTTGCGACGGCAGCTGATCGTAGAACGCCATAGCAGAAGCAGCCAGAGCACCAAGGAAGGGAGGGTAAGATGCACTGTTGTTACCTCCTAGTCCTGTGCTGTAGCTGCTTTCCTGGACCAGAGGAGTCCCCTGGTGCCTTTGGAGAGCAGCACACAGCATCAGTACCCCCTTATCCCCCACCACCTGCACCTCACCCAGCCCCAAGTTCAACTCAACAGACACCTGGGTGTCTGCCGGACTTCTGCTTGGCAGGAAACAACCGCCTATCACAGCCTGGGATAGCAGCACATGTCCCTCGGGACTAGCTGCTCCCCCCACTGCATCCACAGCAGCTGCTGCAACCATGAGCAACACTGCAGCAGGAAGCACCACTCCTTGCATTGTACTGCTGCTGCATGTCAACAGAGCGGAGGTCACAGGCCTGCCTAGCTGGGCCTGCATCTGTACTGCCAAGGCACCACGAGCTCCAGGAGCCCTCCTGGTGACTTGGGTGACGCTGTGCAGCAGTGGGTTGAGAGCTGCCATGTACCAATGCCTACCAAGCTGCCAGCTTACGTCACCACTGCTGCTTGTTTTGCTGCCAGTGTCTGCATATCTGCTGATTGCAGATGCTTTCAGCAGCACATGAGCATTGGTGCCTTGGAAGGCAAAGGAGCTTACGCCACCTACTGAACCACCCTCTGCAGACCTAATTGCAGGTGCTAGCTGACGGGGCAGCTGATACATCCCTGTCACTGCTGACCCCCTTCCCTCTAGAGCTCCCAGAACGAAGGGGTTTAGGGTCCTAAGGTGCAACACAGGAGGAAGTGCAGAGTGGCAGACTGCATTAGCGGCATGCAGGAGGCCCACTACACCAGCAGCAGGCTCGGCATGGCCAAGGCTGGCCTTGGATGTGAACAAGGCAAATGGCCTGCTGCTAACGATGGAGCTGTTACTTCGCTTGGTGGTGTATGCTGCAACTGCTGCACTGACTTCAATGGGGTCACCCAGGCTGGTGCCGGTGCCGTGCATTTGGAGCATGTCCACCTAAAGGGAGCAAGAAAGGCAGACATTTAAGACCTTTGCTTGTGCAAGCCCATTTCTCTCCCAGGTGTCACTGCTCATCTCATATAGGGAAAGCTCACTGTTAATGTAAGAGCATGCAATGTCCAAAAATATAAGATTCTAGAAGCTGTATATTGAAAGGGGTGAAAAGTGGGTCAGATTTTGGAAGTAAAGCAGCAGTGGTATCCTTTGGACATTATCCTTGCCATAGCTTACGTTTTAGTGAATTCAAAACCACTAGAAGTAAAAACAACTTGAAGCGAAACTAGATTCTGAACTGATTGCTATTCATACTGTCAAAACAGAATTAAACAGATTCAGTGAATAAAGAACTAAACCATATGCAAAACAACCTTCAAAACACACAGTGCTTATGATGTCTATAACACTGAAGTGGCTTTTTACAAACCAATTAAGTACCGGTAAGTGTGTTGAACCTTAGAAAAGCATACATACAAAAATATATAGTTTATTGGTAGGCACATTGCAGTAGGGGGTTAATGTGTTATTTCAGAATACGCCATAGTAAGAAAGTCATGGGCCTGGCACCTCAAGCTCTTATAAGAACAGTGGGGTCAAACATTTACGGAATGCATTTGCTATGATAGATAAACCGTGTGGTGTTGAAAAACATTTTTTCCAGATTGAACAACATCATATCTCAACATCCACGGGATACGTATGCTGTATGTACTGCTTCATATACTTTTATAAGGGCAAAATGTGTAAGAGTAGTAGCACTCACCTGCCCTGGTTCTAGACCAGCTGCCTTGAGGGCTGCACCAATGACCTCTTGTTGACTGGGACCATTAGGAGCTGTCAATGCACTGCTCCTGCCATCCTGGTTGACAGCACTGCCAAGCAGCACTGCCGGCAGCTGACCCCCAGCCTCAACCATACCCAAAGGCATGAGCAGCAGCACTCCAACTGCTTCTCCCCGCACATACCCATCAGCAGCAGCATCCAGGGTCTTGCAACGACCATCTGGTGCCAGCATACCTGCCTTCTGGAATGCTGCTGGGGTATCTGGTGAGAGCATGAGGTTCACTCCCGCTGCTACTGCTGCTTTGCATTGCTGAAGGTTGATGGCATTAAAGGCAGCATGCGTTGCAACCAAGCTGCTGCTGCAGGCGGTATCCACACTGATAGCAGGACCCTTGAGGTTGAAGGTGTATGACACCCGACCGGCTGCTACAGACAAGCTAGCACCGGTAGAGGTGTAAGGGGTCACCTGTGCAGTGTACTTCATAGATACCTTGTTGTAGTCCATGGATGAAACACCAACAAAAGTTCCTGTACCAGACACCATCCCTACACCGCTTAGACCCATTGCTGAACCTGCTGCAGTGTCAGCTGTCATCAATGCTTCTGCCGTACAGCTGAGTAGCAGTCGCTGCTGTGGGTCCATCAATGCTGCTTCTGGCCCACTCACCCCAAAGGCAGCAGCATCAAATGTCTCGATGCCCTGCAAGAACACCCCAAACTGCACTGGCAGCCCCCCAAAGAGCCCCTCGTGAGCATCCACATCCCACCGGTCGTAAGGAACGCGGCAGCTGGCATCAACCCCTGTTAAGCTCAGCACCCCATTGTTGCCACCAGTGCGGCAAGCATAAGATGCTACTGCCAAAGGCTGATGGGCCCCTGCTGTGAACTCTATCCCTGTGCTGCCCAAGCGCGCTAATGCAAGGCCAGGGGGCACAGCTACCTCTTCCACTGTCTCTTCATATACTGTGCTGGTGAGGTTGCCCACATACGTGCTGATAGCAAGCACTGAGGGGTAATCAAAGACTAGGGTAGAAGGGAGCTCCAGGTTGAACTCACTCTGCAGAAGACAAGCATGGAAACGAGCATTACCGGGACAGAATGTAGTGTACTTATCTCAGAGCACTAAGTTGACAGGAATAAGCCTGATGGATGACAGCACAAGGTTAATTGCCTAAGTGAACTCCTGAAGCCTGTGGGTATCTGGACAATGTTTAGATTGATGTGGTCCATCAAGAGCAGCACTTATCAGGCTGAAAGCATGGATAAAAAGGCCGACAACTGTAGCAACTATGTGGTTTTGTTGCAATCCTGGGTATTGAGCTACTATACAAGAAGCAAGAATAGCGTAGGCATGCACTTTTCTGCCTCACGTGCCTCTCAATGCACTCGTAGCACTTGCTGTCAACATTTCCAAAAGGTCGTAGCTAACCAAAGCAGCCATGGGGGTCAAAAATGACATACCTGGAGTTTGTTCCTTAGCTCCACCGCTCCTAAGGAATCCAGGCCAGCTGCCACTAGAGGCTCATCTGCTCCCACATCCCTGCCAAGAATAGAAGCTACTGCCCCCTTCACTCGCTCTTGCACTGCAGCTCCGAATGGTGCTAGTAGATGCCTCCTAGCTACCCTGGTGGCAACATCAGCAGCAGCACGGTCAATGACCAGCTGCTGCTGGCTGTCAACCTGCTCCTTGAACTCTGCAAAGAGTTGCTGTGACGCTTGTGAGCCTTTCAGGAAGGTTGGCCACCTGAAGGGTACTGCTGCTAAAGCCGCAGTCGGTTGTTCTGCATTGCCTAGCATGGCTAGCACATCTGATAGTGCTGCCAGTCCCTGTTGGGGCTGCAGCAGTTCCATTCCACTGCGTGCCACCCTTGCTGCTGTGCTTGCATCCTGTGCCGCCATACCCGCCCCTGCCCATGCCCCCCACTGGCAGGACACCACCCCCAGACCAGCAGCAGACAGCACACCAGCAGCACCATCCAGACCAGCATTAGCAGCAGCATAGTTGCTCTGACCAGGAGAACCCAGCAAGGAAGCAACACTGCTGAACAGCACCTGCTGGGCAACCGGCTGGCAGCCCAACAGCTGCTGCCACCGGAGTAGAGGCAGCAGCTTCGGTGCCATAACCTCCCTCAGCCCAGCTAAGCTCTGCTTGCTGACTGTTGCATCTGCTAGGACACCTCCAGCATGCATCACAGCTGCTACTGGTAACCCCATCTCCACTGGCAGCTGTAGAAGCACTCGCTCAAGGTCTTCCTTGCAGCTGATGTCAGCTGCTACACAGGTCAACTCTGCCAAGCCCCTACTGATCTCCGGTCCAGTCCCTATGCCCTCACCCCTAAACCTCCCAGTCCTACCCAGCAGCACCAGGTGCTTGCACCCCTGCTGCACCATCCATTGAGCCACCAAGCTACCCAAGGTTCCCATCCCTCCAGTGATTACCACCAGGCCTGGTAGATGCACAGATGGCTTTTGTGCAGGCGAGGGAGAGATGGTGATCTTGCCCACATGCCTGGCCTGGCTCATCTGCCTGAATGCTGCTACGACGCTGGAAAGCTCATGGGCTATGGTGGGTAGAGGTCTCAGCATCCCCGCTGCCACCCCTGCTGCCACCTTCTGCAAGGCAGTCTGCACCACCCCACCTGGAAGGAAATCCACAGCAAGCAGGTTGTAGCTGACATCTGGTCTCTCTGCTGCCGCTGCTGCTGCACTCCATATGTCCCTCTTCCCAATCTCTGCCATCCTTCCCCCCTGCTTGATGAGTGCCATGCTGGCTGCTACCATTCCTGGGCTGGTGAGGCTGTTGAGCAGCACATCACACCCCCCCAGCTGGGCCAGGGGCTCCACAAAGCTGCTGTCCCGGGACCCCACCACAGCACCCACCCCCAGACCACGCAGCAGCACACGCTTGGAGGGGCTGCCGCCAGTAGCAACACACACAGCACCCAGACCAGCAAGAACCTGGGAGGCAGCAAGACCCACACCACCAGCAGCAGCATGGACAAGCACGCTCTCACCAGGCTGCACTGCAGTGACATCTGCCAGTGCCTTGTGTGCAGTGATGAACACCGTGGGCATGCTGGCTGCCTCCTCGTAGCTGATGCTGCTGGGCATGACCATCAGTGTGTCAGCAGCACATACCACAGCACTACCCAGGGAACCAACAGCCAAGCCAAACACGGACTGACCAGGGCACAGGCTGCTAGCACTACTGCTCACCACCACCCCAGCACAGTCTCCTCCTGGGGCCCCAGGGTCTCCCGGGTACATGCCCAGCACATTCAGCACATCACGGAAGTTAAGACCCACTGCCTGAACCCTCACCCCCACCTGACCTGCTGCTAAAGACCCAGGGCTCACGTCAACAGCAGCAGGTACCAAACTGCTGAAGCTGCCAGGAGGTTGAGGGATCAGGTGGTATGGTCTATCTGTTGTTGTGACGGGAGCCTCAAGCAATGCAGCCTCCTGCAGAACGCGCCCCTGCAATCGGCCTCCATACAGCTGAGATTGTGTCTGCTGCTCAGCTGAGGTGATGTACTGCACGGCTTTGCTCTCATCTTGGTCTGCTAAGTCTGCATCATGTACGCTGGCCAAGTGCACGGACCCCTCATTAACACCCGACCGCAACATCCCCCATGCCATATCCACACCTACGGACCCCATGCCGTGTCCCCTGCAGGATGTGTTGTAACCACACAAGTTGCTAAAGAGGTTTGCTGCCATAGGGCCCATAAGTGGCTGCTGCTGCAGCAGAGACATTTGAACAGCAGCAGCATCTATCAAGGCACAACCCTCTTGCGTTTGTGGCTTGCAAGGGAAGTAACTATACCCCGTCAAACCGTCTGCTGTCCCTAAAGTAGATACTGCTTCAGGCTTGGATGCCGCCCATACTACTTGGTACAGTGGTTCCACTTGCAAGGCAGAGGCTGCTGCTAGCTGCTGTGAGGATACACCACCTGCTGGTGCTGTTACCTTGCTGATGGCCTTTGCCACCAAGCCAGACACACTGCTGATCACCCCACCATCAGCACCCAGCATCCAGTAGTGTGATCGGCTGCTACCTTCAGCTGCACGGCCCCCACCAGAGCTAGAGGAAGCTGCCCATGCTGCTCTGCTGGTAGCTCCCGCAGGCAGGACAAAAGCATCAATGCCAGCAGGCACCTTCACCGATGAAGCCCCACTAGTCTTGCCGCTACTGGAGCTTGCTGCCAGGCCTAGTTGGAAGGTGCAGTCCAGCAAAGCTGGGTGCAGCACATGGTCAACTAAGAACTCAGCACACTCTGTTTCCAGTGCTCCAACCGAAGCTCCCTTCATTGCAACCACCTGCTTCACCCAAGAGACCAGCTCCATGAGTTTCAAGACATCCCCTGCCCTCTGCAGCTGATCTGCTGTCACCGGTTGCTGCTGTTTCACTAGTTCAAGGCTGGCCTCTAGATGCACAGTACCCACAGCTCCCAGCGGAGCAGCTGCAGCCACTGACTTCACCAGCAGCTCCCCAGTAGCAGGATGAACCACAACCTGCAGCTCTACCCCAAGCCTTACTTCCCCAAGCAACAGTGGTACTGGAATGCTGACATTGGTTAGTGCAAGCCGTGGCTGCTGCTCGACTGCTGCATCTCCCAGAAGCAAGAGGGACTTGCCAGCTGCTGCTGCTGCTTCTAGGAAGCCAGCAGCAGGTAAGATACAGCGGCCAGAGACGATGTGGTCCTGCAAGGAAGCAAGGCTACCAGCGGCAAGTTGGCAGCTAAAGATCACTTTCTGTGCTAAGAACCCTGACACTGCTGCGGATCCTATAGTGCCATACGCTCTCGGTTGCAACCAGTACCTAGACCTTTCCCAATGGGTAGAGAGGGTTGTTCCGTCCTGGTTTGGAGCCACCAGACCTCCCCCACTTGCTGCTGCTGGCGCTGCCATGATAATGTGAGCATTCGTGCCTTGGAAGGCAAAAGCGCTCACACCACAGGATGTCAAGGCCTGCTGCTCTGACTGCAACAGCTGCAGTCCTGATGACATGCTCCCCGCAGCTCTCCTAGCTACTGCCAATGGTCCTAGCTGCCTGGGCAAGCTCCATGCCCCTGCTGCTGAGACCTCCAGCACCCTCTCCACGTAAGGGTTGAGGGAGGTAAGATGTGCAACAGGGAGGTTGAGCTGCTGGGTCATGAGGTGCTGGGCATGCTGTATACCCACAATGCCAGCAGCAGGCTCAGCATGACCCAACCAAGACTTGCTAGAAAGCAGCAGCAAAGGGTTCCCCTCCCGCCTGACACCATCCACAAGCACCTCCGCTGCTGCTCCCAGCTCTATGGGATCCCCGAGGCTAGTTCCGGTTCCATGTAGTGACAGGGCAGTAACCTGGCTAGGGTTTAATCCTCCTGCTTTCAGTGCTGCACGGATCACCTCTTGCTGTGCTGGACCATTAGGAGCAGTCAAGCTGCTGCTGCGACCATCCTGGTTTACAGCGGAACCATACAAGATGGCTAGTGGAAGCTGCCCGACAGCTGCTGAATCTGCTGATGAGTCCAGCAGCTGTAGCAGCATTACTCCAACTGCCTCTGCTCGTACATACCCATCAGCGGCAGCGTCTAGGGTCTTGCAGCGACCATCTTCTGCTAGCATCCCTGCCCGCTTGAACATGGCTGGGGTGTCTGGGTAGAGGGTCAGATTTGCCCCAGCTGCTGCTGCTGTTGAGCACCCCCCTGCCTTCATACTCAACCCTGCTGAATGTGCTGCCACCAGTGCACTGCTGCAAGCTGTGTCCACAGCCAATGCTGGTCCAGTAAAGCCGAAGGTATAGGAGACACGCCCAGCAGCCACACTGAGAGACACCCCAGTGGCGCTGTATGCTGTAACACCACCACCATAGCGACTGGACAACTTCTGGTAGTCCATAGACGAGATTCCCACAAACACCCCGCACCCCTGCCCCCCAAGCTTTACCCCAGCAGTAGATCCCAACGGCAGCATCACATCAGCTGTAGCTTCTAGAAGCAGCCGTTGCTGAGGGTCCATAAGTGAGGCTTCAGTAGCTGATAGGCCAAAGGCGGCAGCATCAAATGCTGCAGCTGTGTCTGCTGACAGGAAAGAGCCAAAGCGCAGAGGTGTGCTGCCTTCACTGCTGAACAGCTGGGTTGCCAGAGCACCATCAGGGTCCCAGCGCTCCAGCGGTATGGGGGTGATGCCATCAGAAGCAAAGGACTGCTGCCACACATCCCTGGACACCCTGTAGAACAATGCCAAGAGATACATTGTAACTGTGAATTGTGTTGTCGTGCGCACATACGCTTATTTATATTTCAGAGTCCATAATATAGAGTGGCAAAATCCACAAACGTTAAGGTCAACAAGGACAGCCAGCAAGTTTCCATTTTATCGCCCCAGCACATATCTCGGGAAAAATTCTTTTGTTGCAAAGAGCAGATAATACCTTTCAGCAAGCAGTGTTTGTGGTTTGCCGCGTCGCCACCCTTTCCAGTCCCAAGCATCTTTAAGGGCACGATATAAATGCTGATTTGCATACCAAACGTACTGTTAACCTTCATCATGGAACATATACTGAAGACTTGGACAAATTCACACAGGGACTACAGGTAGGGAGCTTTCAAATAGCAGGAGATCAATTTCTTTCTGATATTGCACTCACCTATAGCTCATCTGTGCCAAGGCAATGACTGACGGCTCTGCTTCTGCTGTATAGGAATAAGATGGTTCCCCTGGTTGTGTCTTCATCTCTAATACATCCGCTTCCTCTTCAACTACTGCAGCAGGCATTTTGCTTGTAACATAGGACAAGATGGCCCCTGCTGACGGGTAGTCAAACACCAGTGTTCCTGGCAGGCTGATCCCCAGTGCTCCCTCCAGTGCATTCCTGAGCTCCACTGCACCCAGGGAGTCCAGACCAGCAGCCATCAGAGGCTCATCAGGAGATACCTGTGAAGCAGAGCAAGACCATAAGTTCCCCGACCCTGTGCTAGTGTCAAACTTGC
Source organism: Pseudopediastrum boryanum (assembly GCA_963556185.1). Classification (NCBI taxonomy): domain Eukaryota; kingdom Viridiplantae; phylum Chlorophyta; class Chlorophyceae; order Sphaeropleales; family Hydrodictyaceae; genus Pseudopediastrum; species Pseudopediastrum boryanum. Next base: position 6,148,129 of record OY744493.1, read on the forward strand.
AACAGAACACATTTTCATATTGCTGCTGCCTGCTTTCACCAACACTCACAAAAGCCAACTGCCGTTGAATTGATGCAGATGTTGCCAATGGTCTCTATGTGTTGGATATTAGTGATTGATGCATGCTTCAATTACAGAAGATGAAGTAGATTGCAGAAATTGATATTTACCCCATCCCTAGCAAATATGGTATGTGCTGGGCACGCTCAGTATAGGCTGTTGCTTGTGTCAGCACATTGTCATGATCTTCCTGCTCACCTCATGGCCAAGGATGGACTGGATGGTTTCCTCCACCTGCTGCTTCAAAGCATCTGTCCTTTGAGCTGCTACTGCTGCCTTTACAGCTGCCTTTTTCTGCTGAACCTGGCCGTTTGCAGCTGCTACGCTGGCAGCAACTTCAGAGAAGAAGTTCGGCACATTTCCTTTGTACCTCTGTAGGAACCTCTCCCAAACAAAAGGCACTACTGCAACGACAGCGGAGTGATTAGGCTTGACGGAAGCAGCTGCAGCAGACATTCCTAGGATTGCCTCCAGTGCTGCCAGTCCTTGTTGTGGCTGCAGCAGTTCCATTCCACTGCGTGCCACCCTTGCTGCTGTGCTTGCATCTTGTGCTGCCATACCCGCCCCTGCCCATGCCCCCCACTGGCAGGACACCACCCCCAGACCAGCAGCAGACAGCACACCAGCAGCACCATCCAGACCAGCATTAGCAGCAGCATAGTTGCTCTGACCAGGAGAACCCAGCAAGGAAGCAACACTGCTGAACAGCGCCTGCTGGGCAACAGGCTGGCATGAGGTTGCTGAAATCCATGCTGATAGAGCTGCTGTTTTAGGAGCAAACACTTGGCGAGCTGCTGCAGCGGTCTGTTGGGAGACCATGGCATCTCGAAGAACCCCACCTGCATGAAGAACTGCTAGCAGAGGCTTCTGCTCTGCTAGCACTGCTACCACTCCTTCCACATCCCCCCTGTTGCTGGCATCTGCTTCGTACACCACCACCTCTGCTAGCTGCCCTTCCGCCGCAATGAGCTGAAGCAGCTGCTCAGAGGGTGTAGCAGTACGTCCAAGGAGAGCAATGCTCATAACACCCCTTGAGATAAGCCACTGTGTCAGCAGAATGCCCAGGGCACCCAGGCCACCAGTAACCGCCACACTCCCTGAAGATCCTGACCATGCTGCTGTTAGAGGGTTGTATGACAGAGATGGCGAGGGAGAGATGGTGATCTTGCCCACATGCCTGGCCTGGCTCATCTGCCTGAATGCTGCTACGACGCTGGAAAGCTCATGGGCTATGGTGGGTAGAGGTCTCAGCATTCCTGCTGCCACCCCTGCTGCTACCTTCTGCAAGGCGGTCTGCACCACCTCACCTGGAAGGAAATCTACAGCAAGCAGGTTGTAGCTTACATCTGGTCTCTCTGCTGCCGCTGCGGCTGCGCTCCATATGTCCCTCTTCCCAATCTCTGCCATCCTTCCCCCCTGCTTGATGAGTGCCATGCTGGCTGCTACCATTCCTGGGCTGGTGAGGCTGTTGAGCAGCACATCACACCCCCCCAGCTGGGCCAGGGGCTCCACAAAGCTGCTGTCCCGGGACCCCACCACAGCACCCACCCCCAGACCACGGAGCAGCACACGCTTGGAGGGGCTGCCGCCAGTAGCAACACACACAGCACCGAGACCAGCAAGAACCTGGGAGGCAGCAAGACCCACACCACCAGCAGCAGCATGGACAAGCACGCTCTCACCAGGCTGCACTGCAGTGACATCTGCCAGTGCCTTGTGTGCAGTGATGAACACCGTGGGCATGCTGGCTGCCTCCTCGTAGCTGATGCTGCTGGGCATGACCATCAGTGTGTCAGCAGCACATACCACAGCACTACCCAGGGAACCAACAGCCAAGCCAAACACGGACTGACCAGGGCACAGGCTGCTAGCACTGCTGGTCACCACCAGCCCAGCACAGTCTCCTCCTGGGGCCCCAGGGTCTCCTGGGTACATGCCCAGCACATTCAGCACATCACGGAAGTTAAGACCCACTGCCTGAACTCTCACCCCCACATGACCTGCTGCTAAGGACCCAGGGCTCAGGTCAACAGCAGCAGGTACCAAGCTGGCAAAGCTGCCTCGAGGTTCCGGAACTAGCCCATAGTCTGGTAAGGCCATGCTGCTAACTGCAGCTGGCACCAATACAGGAGCAAGCAGCAATGAGCTATCCACCTTTGAACCAAAGGCGTTGGCTGGTTGTGGGCCAGCTGAAGGAGCTGATCCCCTTGATAGCTGTAGCTGAGCCGCTGAAGTCACCCCTGTGTCAGCAGCATAGCTGACATCCCACTTGCCTTGCTCTTGGCCCACTGCCTTCAGCATACCATGCAAGACCCCACGAATGGCTGCTTGACCCAGACCACCCATGCCCATTTCAGCCATACTGCTGGTTGAAGCATGTGCGTTGAAGCCAGTTAGCAACCCTTGGTTGACCCCAACTTGGGCGGCTGCTAAAGCTGAGGCAAAGACAGCATACCCATCAACCCCATCACCCCTGTTCCATCCCAACCCCATGCCAACAGCAGCAGCACACGACTGCTCAGTAGCAGTTGTAGCTGCTACTGCTGGTTCAGCTACTGCCCATGTGGTCTCATACATCATCTGGCTTGCTCCTTGTGGCTGCTTGGTAGCTGCATCTCCTACTACTGCTAATGCTGCAACTGCAGTAGCATGGATGCCAGCCCGCTCCCCTGCTGGCAGTTGCGTCAACTCCTTAGCAACCAGGTTATCAAGCAAGCAGATTGCATCAGCAGCTGCAGACGGGCTGATGCGGATGTGAGTACTGCTGCTCTTGGTCCTGCTGGTTGCTACCCTATTGAGTGTCACCTGAGCTGTAGCATATAGGTCACTGCCGCAGCCGCCCTCAGTAACAGCTGATGACATGATCATAATGGCATCAACTGAAGCTGGGACTAAGAGCTTGCCTTGCTGTGTTGCCTCACTGACAGCAGCACAGAGTTGGAAGGCATTGTCTAACACCGCAGGGTGCAGCACAAACGCCTCTGCATCTGCTACAGCTGCTGCTAGATTCCCAGCAGCAGCTGCTGCACCTGTTTGTCCCTTGATCTCTCCCTTATCCTGACTAATTGCAGCCGAGATCACCTGTTGCAGCCATACCGGTATAGCAAGCAACCCCTGCTTTTCTTCCTTACTGCTTGGAAGAGAACAAGCTGCCAACCGCCCTGATAAGTGCACTTGCTGATGGTGACTCACCCCTGAAGCGGAAGCTAGCTGCAGGCTACCATCCCTTAGGCTCACTTTCACCTGCAGTGTTGAACCAGCCGCTGCTGCTAGATTGTCTGGCAGCACAAGGGGAGCATGGATGCTGATGCCTGTGATGCTCAACCCTAAGGTATTAGCAGCACTAGCAGCTGAAGAGAGGAGTACCCGCCCAGCTGCTGCAGCTGCTTCCAGCATAGCTGCCCCAGGCAACAGCACCTTACCGCCAACCATGTGATCCCACAAGAAGGCCAGCCTAGGTTCTGCTAGCTTAGACACCAGCACCACTTCAGGTGCAAGGCTCTTCAGCTGTGAGCTCTTGACCCATGCCATTTGCATGAGGGAAGACAACTGAGGCAGGACCCACAGCCTCTGAGCAGCCCATGGTAGGTGCCCAAACCCTGCATTCTCTGTCCCTGCATCACTCACAATGCTGCTGGTAGCCAGAGGCTTTGACAGCAGCACATGAGCATTTGTCCCTTGGTAAGCAAAGGCGCTCGTACCCACCACTGCCTGCTCTCCAACTGATACGCAGCTGGGACGCCCTGCCAGCTGCCTCGGCATGAACCATGGCTTCCTCTGCAACCCGCCCTGAGCTGCTGCTGCTTCCATGATACCACCAACCATAGGGTTCAGACTCCTAAGATGACTGATTGGTAAGGCAGCAGCTTGAGAGAGCAGTGTTTGCCCATGCAGCATACCCACAATACCAGCAGCAGGCTCAGCATGACCCAACCAAGACTTGCTGGAGAGCATGACGAGGGGATCGCAGGCAGCATGCTGTGTTGCTGATTTGTAACCCTTGCCATCACTGCCAAACACCTCTGCTGCTGCTCCCAGCTCTATCGGATCCCCGAGGCTGGTTCCGGTCCCATGCAGTGACAAGCCAGTAACCTGGTAAGGGCTCAGTCCTGCTGCTTTTAGTGCTGCACGAATGACCTCTTGCTGTGCTGGACCATTGGGAGCAGTCAAGCTGCTGCTGCGACCATCCTGGTTCACAGCAGAACCACATATCACAGCCATGACAGTGTTGCTTACCCCTCCCGCTGCTGCAGCTGATGGCTGGGCGCACAATTGTAGCATGAAAGCCCCAATGGCCTCTGCCCGAACGTATCCATCGGCTGCCGCATCTAGGGTTTTGCAGCGACCCTCAGGAGATAGCATTCCAGCTCTGGTGAACATTGCCGGAGTGTCCGGCACAAGAGCAAGGTTGACCCCTGCTGCTACTGCTGCCTGGCATTGCTGAAGGTTGAGGGCATTGAAGGCTGCATGAGTAGCGACTAAGCTGCTGCTGCATGCCGTGTCCACACTGAGGGTCGGTCCTTGAAGGCCGAAGGTATAGGCTACACGGCCGGACACAACAGAGAGGGTGGTGGCTGTGGCAGTGTATGCAGACAGTACCTGAAGGCAAGAGGAAAGGCAGGTTACTCTCCAAAGTAAAAGACGGGTTGGATCCCAAGGGCAAAAGGTATCGGTACTACATGAATACAACTGGTACAGGTAACACATTTCCTTCCTCATTGTATGGATGAACACAAGTACCCATAATCTGTTTGAGAAGCCTTTGGTTGCTGAAGTCTTTACTTCTTCCAGCACATTGAGGCTACTGGTAGAAAGGCACACTTTTAAAGTTGAAGCCCTGAGGACAAGCTCTGAACTAATGTTATCGGTACAGAAGGTAACCGGATCATTTTCCTTGGCATCAAGAGCAATCAAGGCTGCAGCACACAATAAAGCTGACAATGGATAATGCCATGTAGGTTGCTACTCAGAGCATAGCAGAAGCACAAGCTTACACCACTCACCTGATTCCCTTTTTGAGCAATGGTGTAGTAGTCCCTTGATGACACCCCCACAAACACACCACACCCAGCTTTGTATGCTGCCAATGCAGCACCAGCACCAGAATTACCACCAACTCGCAGCTGCACAGCTGGGGTCTTTGCCAGGACCTCCAAGCTATGGTGCAGGAGCAGCCTCTGCTGGGGGTCCATAACCAGAGCTTCGGGTTCACTGAGGTTAAAGGCTGCTGCATCAAATGCTGCAACCCCCTGCAAGAAGCTGCCGAAGCTGACCTGCTGCTCCCCTACTGCACTGCTAGCCCAGTCAACATCCCAGCGACTGTATGGCACACGTGTGACTGCATCAACTGCCTCCATCTGACTGAGAGGGCAGCTCTGAGGAAGCTGACCAGACATAGCAACCACCCCGATGCAGAGTGCAGTGCTGCCCTCAGAGTGCCTGGACAAAGCAGTACTATAGACCACACGTTGCTGTGCTGCTGGTGTTACTATGTTACCAGCAAGCATCTCATCTGCATCATCAAAGGTTGCCTGTTGCTCAGTATCTGCTAGCTTGCTGCCGAGGTAGGCTGTCATTGCAGACAATGATGGGTAGTCAAATACCAGTGTTCCTGGCAGGCTGATCCCCAGTGCTCCCTCCAGTGCATTCCTGAGCTCCACTGCACCCAGGGAGTCCAGACCAGCAGCCATCAGAGGCTCATCAGGGGACACACTTGTCCCTAGAACCTCCTGTACTGCCTGGCTGACTGTATCTTGCACTGAAACCTGAACTTGCCGCTGCTGTCGCCCCCTAAATGAAGCCACTACCTTTTTCCCGTTAGTCCCAGCTGCTGCAGCCCCTTCAAGATCCCTGCTGATGGAACCTGCAAACTCTGCAAACAGAGCTGGGACACTGCCCTTATGCTGCCGCTTCTGCCTTTCAAGGAAGGTGCTCCATATGAAGGGTACAGCGGAAACCACTGGAACTGCAACCCTCCCTCTAGGTACACTTGAACGCAGCAGCTGTTCAAGGGCTGCCAATCCCTGTTGTGGTTGCAGCAGTTCCATTCCGCTGCGTGCCACCCTTGCTGCTGTGCTTGCATCTTGTGCCGCCATACCCGCCCCTGCCCATGCCCCCCACTGGCAGGACACCACCCCCAGACCAGCAGCAGACAGCACACCAGCAGCACCATCCAGACCAGCATTAGCAGCAGCATAGTTGCTCTGACCGGGAGAACCCAGCAAGGAAGCAACACTGCTGAACAGCACCGTGCTTTGCATGGGCACGCGCTGCAGATGTGGCAGGAGCAGTGCCAAAGACCTCTGCTTTGCGGCCATGACCCTCCTCACCCCCTGGAGCTTCTGCTGCTGAAGAGTTGCATCTGCTAGTACCCCACCAGCATGGAACAAGGCCCCGATTGTCTTGTCCCCTGCCAACTCAAACAGCATAGCCACATCCTCTGCAAATGATGTATCAGCCTGGCTGATGGTGATGGAGGATAAGCTGCTCCGCAAGAGATCACATATTTCCCTCGGTCCTTTACCTTGAACCCTCCCACTCCTGCTTAGCAGCTGGATGTCAGTTACCCCCAATCCTGCCAGCCACTTGGCAACCAAAGCACCAAGGGCACCCAGACCCCCAGTAACCAAGACCCTCCCAGCTGATGAAGTACTGCTGCCGCTGCTTAAAGGTGGAGGGGTATGCCTCACCACCACCTTACCCACATTACGGGCCTGGCTTAGCTGCCTTAGGGCTGCTATCACACTTGACAACTCATGGGTAGCTATTGGGATAGGATGCAACATCCCCGCTGCCACTCCTGCTGCTACCTTCTGCAAGGCGGTCTGCACCACCCAACCTGGAAGGAAATCCACTGCTACACAGTTGTAGTTTACATCTGGTCTCTCTGCTGCCGCTGCTGCTGCACTCCATATGTCCCTCTTCCCAATCTCTGCCATCCTTCCCCCCTGCTTGATGAGTGCCATGCTGGCTGCTACCATTCCTGGGCTGGTGAGGCTGTTGAGCAGCACATCACACCCCCCCAGCTGGGCCAGGGGCTCCACAAAGCTGCTGTCCCGGGACCCCACCACAGCACCCACCCCCAGACCACGCAGCAGCACACGCTTGGAGGGGCTGCCGCCAGTAGCAACACACACAGCACCCAGACCAGCAAGAACCTGGGAGGCAGCAAGACCCACACCGCCAGCAGCAGCATGGACAAGCACGCTCTCACCAGGCTGCACTGCAGTGACATCTGCCAGTGCCTTGTGTGCAGTGATGAACACCGTGGGCATGCTGGCTGCCTCCTCGTAGCTGATGCTGCTGGGCATGACCACCAGTGTGTCAGCAGCACATACCACAGCACTACCCAGGGAACCAACAGCCAAGCCAAACACGGACTGACCAGGGCACAGGCTGCTAGCACTGCTGGTCACCACCAGCCCAGCACAGTCTCCTCCTGGTGCCCCAGGGTCTCCCGGGTACATGCCCAGCACATTCAGCACATCACGGAAGTTTAGACCCACTGCCTGAACCCTCACCCCCACATGACCTGCTGCTAAGGACCCAGGGCTCAGGTCAACAGCAGCAGGAACCAAGCTGCTAAGGGACCCCCTAGGCTCTGGTATGAGTTGCATATCAGCCCCAAGCTTGGAGACAGCATGTTGGCTGGTCACTAGGTTTCTCTCTAACTGCACCGCACCCAAGCTGTAGCTGCCATATGGGTCCCTCACCCCCCTAACCTCCCCCAACCCTCCACCTGCTACCATGTCATACTCAGCCCCAGCTACAGCCCCATTGGTGGTGGCTGAGAAGGCTGTAGCAGGAAGCTCCAGAGCAGCTGACCTCAGCATGCCGTGCAGCTCACTGGACCTCACAGCAGCAGCTGCAGCAGGAGCATGCATGCCGCAAGGGGACAGAGCTGCGGGGCAACTAGAGGCAGCAGCACCGAGACCTGCAGCCAATGCAGCCGGTTGTTCAAGCGCAGCATACTGCAGCAGAGACAGTTCTGCTGCCAGGCTGCCAACGTCTGCTTGTCTATCAGTGTTGACACAGTACCTAGTGCTCCTTTGAGGAACACCCTCCAGCAGCGCATCTTCCAAGGTTGGAGCTGCAATGAAGTATTCCGTTTCAAACAGGAGATCCTCTGCTTGCTGCATTGCTGCCTCCTGGGCTGCTGCTGCTGCCGCTGGCAACGTGTTTAATGGCTTGGCGAGCAGGCCTTCAACACTGAAGCAGCATGCACCAGTTGCACCTTGCAAGCTGTAGTCCAGCAGCAGCGGCATTGCAGAACCAGCTACTGCTGTAGCTGTAGCAAGGTTAGCCGGTGGCACCATGCTACTGCGAGATGTACACCACTGAGCAGGCCTGCGATCACCAGCTCCAGTCAATGCAGTTACAAGGGCAACAGCAGCTGGTACCCGCAGCTGCACCGGAGCTTGGGGCGCTTGTGGTAGAGCACCCAGCTGCAGCGCACTGTCTAGACTTGCTGGATGCATGAAGCAGCTGCTTAGCTGCTCCAAGGCCGGAGCTTGGAAGGACGCAAAGCTAGTACCAGTCGCTTTTGCTGCTGCTACTGACGTTGGATTCCCTGCCACGTTCCAGCCCCACCCCCGATACACCTCCAGTAACTTCTGCGCTGCTGAAGAAGCGGACACCGTTGCTGCCGACTCCTTTCCGCATGCTGCAACTGCTAGAGCTTCGGCAGTCATATGCACACTTCTCCTGGTAGCTGCTGCGGCTGTCTCGCTGAGGCCAGCCATGGAGAATATCTGCAGCTGCTGTGTTTGCAGGTTCACCTGGCACACTAACCTAGGCAGCTCTCCATCTGCTGCAAGCGTAGGCAGCACCATTGGAGACGGGATGGCAACATGCCCAAGCCCAACCACTGACTGAGAGGCAGCTGCACCACCACCCAGCAGTAGGGTCGAGACAGCTGCAAGCCCCATTTCCATAAACCCTGCCCCAGGGAAGAGGACTCTGCCCTGCACCTGATGATCCCACATGTAGCTCACCCCAGCAAGCCCCAGCTGCGCTTCAAACAGTGCTGTGACTGCACCCTGATGCTTCTGGATAGAGCAGCGGCGGAGCAGCAGATTAGCGAGAGGCAGAGGCCAAAGCTGCTGCTTCTTCCAGGTGCTCATCGGAGCAGCAGCAGAAGCGGCAGCCTCACTGCCCATAGCTGGCACTGCTGATAGGACGACATGGGCATTAGTGCCTTGGAAAGCAAAGGCACTGACCCCAGTTGCTGCAGAAGAAACTGCTGCTTCTGCTGCTGTAGTGATCCCTACTCCCGGTCCAGCTTGGCGGGGTAGGTGCCAAGGCCTGGCCCCAGACTTAGACCCTGCAGCCCTTAGAGTATCCATTACCAGAGGGTTCAGGGTCTTAAGATGGAGCACTGGTAAGGTTGCTGCTTGACTCAGCCCGAGGAGAGCATGGTAAACACCCACCATACCCGCTGCAGGCTCAGCATGACCCACCCAAGATTTGCTAGCACCCAGCGTAAGCACTGCATTGCTGCTTACTTCATCATCTTGTGAGAACTTCTCACCACCAAACACCTCTGCTGCTGCTCCCACCTCTATTGGATCCCCGAGGCTGGTTCCGGTGCCATGTAGTGACAACCCGGTCACCTGTCCAGGGTTTAGTCCTGCTGCGCTTAGTGCTGCACGAATGACCTCCTGTTGTGCTGGACCATTAGGTGCAGTCAAACTGCTGCTGCGACCATCCTGGTTTACAGCAGCAGAATGGATGATAGCTACTGGTGCTGCAGCTGCAGCTAGCGCTGCATAAGCCTGTAGCAGCATCACTCCAACGGCCTCTGCCCTCACATATCCATCAGCAGCAGCATCCAGGGTCTTGCAGCGACCTTCCACGGACAACATACCTGCAGGTAGGGACAGGCACACAGGGTGACCCTCAGAGTAAGAACCTCCTGGAGTTTGAATATCTCTGTCCAAGATGCATGTGAATATTCAAATACTTCATTTCATGATAGGCCAAGCAACAAGTGGCATTGCATACAATAAGGCCCCTCACCTCAAGCTATTAGCAAAAAACCAAGGTGGAAAAAAGTACTGGTGTTCTTTGTTATACACCAAGAAACATGGACGGCATATGCCTAGGCATGAGGGCCCAGCAGCTAAGACAAAAACACACAGACCTCTGCTGCCCCCATTGACTATAGGGAACGGTTTCACTCCATAGCAAATATCATCTATGTTATAATTTGCTGATAAGAGCATTGTTTCCCATCACTTTAAAACGTCAAGTTTCTACCAGAATTCTTATAATGTAGACCGACCAGTATGTTTTGCCCAGGGATGCACGAATACTCCGAGACAGATTGCTGACTGAAGTAGGGGAGAGTTATTTCTAGTCTTCAAATGAGAGTTGCCAGAATTTGAAAGATATCTGAGCTGCCCTTACCTGCTTTTTGGAACATAGCAGGTGTATCTGGTATGAGCACCAGGTTAGCACCCCCAGCTGCTGCCCCTTGGCAATGGCCTAGCCCCAGGCCTGCTACAGCTGCCTGCATGGCCACCACTGAACTGCTACAGGCTGTATCAACAGCCAGAGCCGGGCCAGTCAGTCCAAAGGTATACGACACACGACCAGCAGCAACACTGAGCGACAAGCTTCCAGTAGCACTGTAGGCTGTGATAGGTAGCTGCAGGCGAGTGCAAAGCTTGTTGTAATCCACTGCAGAGATGCCGACATAAACCCCAAACCGCGGCCGCAGTAGTAGGGACTGTGGGCTTGCAGCTGACAGCTGTGCTTCGTAGAAAGCTTCTAGCAGCAGTCTCTGCTGAGGGTCCATGAGCAGTGCTTCTGCCTCACTCAAACCAAAGGCAGCAGCATCAAAGGAGGTGATATTGGAGATGAAGCTGCCAAACCGTGGGGGGGTGTTGTCATGCATATGTGCATAGTCCTCTGGAAGCCACCTGCAAAGACAAGGGCAAATGCCGTTTACTGCATCAGCAAAGAACAGCAAAGACTCCATCGGTAGCAGGGGATTACAATAACTAGTAGCAGGATGGTTGTCAGCATTTGGCTTTGCCACTGTTTGCAGAGACCCGCCTAAGCGAGGTGTTCATTAGTGTAGGGGTGCATTGCAGGCTTGCATTGAGTCGAAAAGCTTCCTGCAAACTCAATTTGTGAGAGCTTCAGTTGTAAAGCATAGTCCCATGCAAAATGATCCTTGTACATACCTCTCATAAGGCACCACACTGACAGCATCCCACCCAGCCAGATCCTTCACCAGGCCATGCTGTTGTGGGACCTTGAATGCCATGCCCATAACTGCTGTAGCACCTTGACAGCCACCTGCAGTTGACTGCCCTGCAGCTCGTTGCACCATCCCAGATGCTACAGGCCCTGTGACAGCAGCAAGCTTGCCATAGATATGCTTTGCAACAGCAGCAACCGTGGGGTAATCCATGGCCAGAGTAGCAGGCAGCTCTACGGCAAAGGTATCTTGCAGAGAGTTACGCAGCTCTACAGCAGCCAAAGAATCCAGCCCAGAAGCCATCAGGGGAGCTGAAGGGTCAACCTGGCCCCCAATGATGCTGCTAACAATCTCAGCAACCTGCTGCTGTAGTTCTGCAACATTCTGTAGGTTTTGCCCTGGTGCTGCTTCTGCCACTGCAAATGGTGAGACCCATCCCTGAGTTGAGACAGCAGCAGCAGCGGTGCCAATGACCTTCTCCACTGGTAATGGCATTCGAGATGTAGCCATTTTGGCAATTGCCCCTGCTGACGGGTAGTCAAACACCAGTGTTCCTGGCAGGCTGATCCCCAGTGCTCCCTCCAGTGCATTCCTGAGCTCCACTGCACCCAGGGAGTCCAGACCAGCAGCCATCAGAGGCTCATCAGGAGATACCTGCAACGCAAGGTCAACAGGAAAGGCTCATGCAACACTCCTTGCTGTCAGAGACTGACAAATGCGCATCGTGGCATGTGGCGACTACGGCCACAACAAAGGCCGATAGGATACAAATCGTTGGAGTCACCAGGATTGGGAAGCTTTTGTCATTACACAAGTGGCCATAATAATCATTAGAGTCACCAGGATTGGGAAGCTTTTGTCATTACTCGTCACCAGAAATGGGACAGTTTTACCGTTACACGGGTGACCAATGTCAGTGATCCTATCTTACTTGGGAAACCCTCGGGCAGACTTTCTGAAGACCCCCTGCAACCTTCGGTAAAATTCACGAACACCCCCGGAGGGACTCGGAAATTTTGGGGAAAGCTGCCCTTTCACTGCGTTTTTGGTCGTAAACGACTCTAAACAGGCTATAACGAACCGAAATGCCCTACCGACTGTTGTGAAATATCAGGATTCGACAAATTCCCAGTCGTTTTGAATCTCAATCAAAATTCAAAAATGCTCAAAAGTTCTGGAAATTTCACAAGTCGTTCAAAATCTTGAAGTAAGATAGGATCACTGGTAAAATAATCATTGGAGTCACCAGGATTGGGAAGCTTTTGTCATTACTCGTCACCAGAAATGGGACAGTTTTATCATTACATGGATGACCATAATCATTGAAGTCACCAAGATTGGGAAGCTTTTGTCATTACATGGGTGGCCATAACAATCATTAGAGTCACCAGGATTGGGAAGCTTTTGTCATTACTCGTTACCAGAAATGGGACAGTTTTATCATTACATGGGTGACCATAATCATTGGAGTCACCAGGATTGGGAAGCTTTTGTCATTACATGGGTGACCGAATCATTGGAGTCACCAGGATTTGGGAAGCTTTTGTCATTACACAAGTGGCCATAATAATCATTGGAGTCACCACGATTGGGAAGCTTTTGTCATTACTCGTCACCAGAAATTGGACTGTTTTATCATTACATGGATGACCATAATCATTGGAGTCACCAAGATTGGGAAGCTTTTGTCATTACATGGGTGACCGAATCATTGGAGTCACCAGGATGGGGAAGCTTTTGTCATTACACAAGTGGCCATAATAATCATTAGAGTCACCAGGATTGGGAAGCTTTTGTCATTACTCGTTACCAGAAATGGGACAGTTTTATCATTGCATGGGTGACCATAATCATTGGAGTCACCAGGATTGGGAAGCTTTTGTCATTACATGGGTGACCGAATCATTGGAGTCACCAGGATTGGGAAGCTTTTGTCATAACATGGGTGATATAGCAATCATTAGAGTCACCAGGATTGGGAGGCTTTTGTCATTACATGGGTGATCATAGCAATCATTAGAGTCACCAGGATTGGGAGGCTTTTGTCATCACTCGTCAGAAATGGGACAATTTTATCATTACATGTCTCATCTATGACCAATTGGTCGCTCCATCTGCACGGAGCAATCAATCTTCTTACCTGCCCACCCAGCACATCACTGACAACTTCAAGGATGGTGGAGAGTACCTTCGTTGTCTGCTGGGCCTCAGCTAGTTGTCGGGCCTCAGCAGTAACAGTGCCCTGCTGTGGCCTGGTGCGCCTGGTTGAAGCCTTCTTGGCCACAGCATCCATCTTGTCGTCTCCCAAGACTCTGAAGAGGTCGGGAACCTGCACATAGCATACACCATTGGGCAGTGATGTCAGAGAAGCACGTGATCTGCCTGCTGGCACCTTCTACTTCTATGGTCATCTGCACCCTGACTGTCATGCATGCTCCTAGACAGCAGTCTGATCTGCCAAGCAGAGCTCACAGTGCAGCTGATAAAACACAATACAATCAGATTGATTGTCTCAGTAATAGGGTGTGATCCCATGTAAAATGCAAACGGTAGTCTCTACCTGTGGTGGATTTTGCTTTTTACCATGCAGCTGCACTTCAAACAGCCTAACCCCTTTACCCAACACTATACCTGTAGGGGCCTTGACAGCAGTCTCTCCCAGTTGAAAGGCACCACAGGCACTACAGCTGGCAGCGATACAGGTGCCCTTGCCAAAGCCAAGGTGGCTGGCACTGCCAGGAGCCGCTCCAGGGCAGCCATGCCTTGCTGGGGCTCCACCATGCCCATTCCAAGAGAAGCTACCTTGCGCTTGACGACATCACTAGCAGCCATGCCCGCACCTGCAGTACAGGACATTACACGCTTATACCTCAAACTTCCAGGGATGATTGCCTTCTGTGTCACAAAATACTTTGCTAACAGCCACATATATCATTCTGATCTGATGTCCTTTCACACTAGCAAGAAGCCAAATCAAAATACAACCTTACGGCATAAGACATAAATGCGTGGGACTCAAGGAACCAATGCACTCCACCTGCAGGTGAGCAAAACAAATTGCAACCTTGCCTATCAGAAGCAGTTCGTATCCTCTCACCTGCCCAAGCACCCCACTGAACGCTGGTTGCAGGTATTCCCTGCTCCTGGAAAGCAACAGCAGCTGCATCCAGAGCCGCATTGGCAGTGGCATAGTTGGCCTGCCCAGCAGACCCCAGGAGAGAAGCCACACTGCTGAACATTACATTGATGTTCATGGGCTGATGAGACAGGGCAGCAGCCCAGGTCTTGACAGGGCCAAGCTTGGGAGACCACACCCTGCAACAGACCAATAACATGATTATGTGTAAGATGTTCGTTAAAGGGTGAGAGCGATTACTGTACACCAAAGCTATATGTTGCCCTACATGCACCGAGCTTCTATCAGAGGCCTATTAGCAAACTTTGGAAACCGTCACGTCATGACTATGTTTGCCCCAAAGTGAGAGCAAAACTAACAACTGGCTGAAGCTGAAGTCTTATAACATGAGCATGTGCGGTTTTAACATTGGTGATGGTAATGTAGCTTTGGCATGCAGCTCATGTAACTGCTTAACGAGCAGTTTTTAGAACAGAGGAGAGAGATGAGGGTACAGAGGCGTACACAATACGGGTGTTTTGGTCTCCAGTGAGGTTGTATGAATAGGGTTCCTGAGTGGAAAGTAACACCGAGCCCATACCTTCATTGTGACTGTTTTTCACAGCATTAACCAGATGAGACCCTCACCTCCTCATCCCCTTGAAAGTCTGCTGCCTGAGAGCACCATCCTGCAAAACCCCAGCAGCATGGATGAACCCCTGGACATGCTCTGATCCTCCCAGGAGTCCATTGCTGTCCTCTGTGCAGGCCATATCTGCCATGGTGCATACCACCAGGGCACCTGAGCCAGCTAAGCTAGCAAGTACAGCATCTGACTGATGCAGACGACCTGTGCGCCCAACCTGCAGGAGAGAGAAGGCAATTGCTTGGCAAATAGACGTGCCATGCTCGAGCAGGGGGTGGCCTATACATCCAGTTCCACCCATAGGCATGGCACTGCTCTCCAACAAGCATTGTAGTGACATGTATTCTGACATCAGGGAAGGTAGAATATAACAGGTTTGCTCGCTGTCAACATGATCAATCCAAACTGAGGCGGGATGTGCTAGCCTCCTTCTGCAGCATCACAGTGGTTGTACACTCACCAGATTGATGTGGTTGATGCCATGTTGCTGCACTAGCCAGTTTGCAGTCATCAGTCCCAGACTGCCTAGACCACCTGTGATGACTACTTGGCCAGATCCCAGAGATGCATCAGGTGGCTGGAGCTGCTCCAGGTGAGGGGCAGATACCACCACCTTGCCCACCGCACTGGCCTGCAGAACATAAAGGAAAGCCAACATGTGTCATCCAAATAGACAGGAGACAGCAGCCTTTGCTATGAGCCTTTAACCGGCAGCCACCTCCAAGTGCGCAAACATGTCCGCATTTCATTGGAAGTTCAGTCAGAATATGGAGAACTTCTCATGCAGTTCAGGGGAAGTTGCATACCAAAGCAGAAACAAGCTAGTATAGATTCGCCAAAAAGGCTAGTTTGCAGGCCCTGCTTGTCAGGTGCTGCAGAAGGGAGCCATTAAAACTTATGGCAGCGGCTTACCTGGCTTAGCTGTCTCAAAGCTGCCACAGCAGAGCGTAAGTCATGTGATACTATAGGAAGAGGCTTGAGGCCGCCGGCAGCAGCAGCAGCAGCTACCCGCAGCAGTCCAGCTTGTACCACAAGGTCAGGGAGGAAGTCCACTGCCACACAGCTGTAGCTGACATCTGGTCTCTCTGCTGCCGCTGCTGCTGCGCTCCATATGTCCCTCTTCCCAATCTCTGCCATCCTTCCGCCCTGCTTGATGAGTGCCATGCTGGCTGCTACCATTCCTGGGCTGGTGAGGCTGTTGAGCAGCACATCACACCCCCCCAGCTGGGCCAGGAGCTCCACAAAGCTGCTGTCCCGGGACCCCACCACAGCACCCACCCCCAGACCACGCAGCAGCACACGCTTGGAGGGGCTGCCGCCAGTAGCAACACACACAGCACCCAGACCAGCGAGAACTTGTTGAACTGCTAAGCCGACCCCACCTGCTGCAGCATGGACCAGAACAGTGTCTCCACCACTTGTCTTGCATGCAGCGTTGATGGTCATGTCAGCTGTCAGGAACACTGTAGGCATGCTAGCTGCTTCTGCAAAGCTCAGGTTGGTAGGCATGGGAACCATGGTCTGAGCAGAGCAAGCCACGGCGGTACCAAGTGAACCCACTGCCAACCCAAAGACCGATGATCCCACCCTAATCCCCGGAGTGCTAGCTGCAGCATCAAGGGAGACCACCACCCCAGCACAATCTCCGCCTGGTGCCCCAGGGTCTCCCGGGTACATGCCCAGCACATTCAGCACATCACGGAAGTTAAGACCCACTGCCTTCACAGCAACCACCATCTTCCCTGAGCTCGTGCTTGTTGTGTCCACTGGCGTTGGGACCAGGTTGGTCAGAGCTCCACGAGGAGAGGGCACGAGCTGATATGGGCCCGCCACAAAGTGGGGCATAGCAGGTAGAAGCTGCTGACTGAAGCTGGTGCCACCCCTGCAAACAAACAGGACACCAATCATGTGCATGTGCCAGGAAACTACCGCAAAAATGGAGAATATGCTGACTCGCAAAGCAAAGTGAGCAAGCCCATTCAGAACAACATACTTCATATATGGTTGGCTGGAGAGGTATGGCAAAGCGATCCCTCAGATGATTTTCTGGGTCTCATTGTTTAGGGTCTTCGAAGAGAAAGGCAGGAAATCAATGCCAAGTTCCTTGTTCATTCCTCAAGGCATGTTCTAAAGTATTTTGTGGCAATAAAACAAACTGAGGCACCTGGAGCTTCATCATCCCCACACCCACCCCTCTCACCTGCGTTCTTCCCCCTTGTACATTCTGGGCCCAGCTGGCTCTGGCTTCAACAGCAGAGACATGCCAGAAAGGCCTTCCTCAACCGACTCCAGCTTGCTGGACATCCCTTGCTCTGCTGTCAAGGTCTTCAACAAACCAGACAAGCTGCCCTCGGCGGCTTCCTGCAGTGTGCACAAGAAGACAGGTCACTATAATCTGCACTTCCATCTTACTATGAATACATGGAAATGAGGTGCCTACAAGCCATGTTCGGGCGCAGTTCATCAGAAGCAGAAATACCAAGATCATTTTGTGAATAATGTAAAAGGAAGGTGAAACACAGGCGACTTATGTTTACGCCACAAAACACTTTGCAGACCTTAGACCGCAGTCTGTCACGCATAATGCAACCAGAAAACCCTTGCAGGAAGAGCAAGGTGTCCCATTACCTACACAACTTGAGCCAGCTGCCTGAAGTATGCCTGTATATCACCCGTTGCCTCACCTGTTTGCCTCTCCTGCTGCCAACATGACCATGAAGCAGGCCCCAACCAGCAGCCACTGCTTGCTGACTAGCAGCCAAGCTAGCTGCTGCTGCGTCCAGGCCAGTTGCTTCAGGGTCCAGATGCAGGTGCAGCCCTTTCGAGACAGGACCTTCTACATTGCTGTGCACTCCAGCTTCCACTGCAACCAGCTCCAGAGCAAACATGCTGTCTTGCGCTGATAGGTCCTGCAGATAAAGAGAAAGAGGTGCATGAAGCTCAGAAGGTGATATAGCAGTCTGGTCAAACAGCAAACTCAAGGCCTCCTGCAGCTTATGGTAGTCCAGCCTCTCAAGGACATGATATGCTTTCTTTTGCCTGTATCACAGTCCTCATCCATACATAAATCAACCATTGCTGCAGGCGGAGGCTGCAGAGACGTACTTGTTTGAACTTTCAAAGGGACCATGCATCACTTGTGGGCAAGTACGGTATACCGGTAAGTGTGCTGCTGCACTTCATCTCTCCACTTACCTCCTTGACCCTGTCCCTGGTTGCTGTCATTGACTTTTGCAGGACCATAGCTGCTCCTGCACTCCTGGCCTGCAAGCCCTTCAGCTTGGCCACTGCCCCTCCAACTTCCACCCCACCCAGCAGGTTCACATCCACCTCCATCAGCTTTGCATCAAACCCAGGCTTGATTGCTACAGCAGCTATCAGGTCAACATTGTCCATGCTACTGCCAGCAGAGATGTAGGCCTCTGCTGCAGCCGGCACCTGCAGTGTGTCCATCAGCTTGGGCTGCAGCCAGCCCCGGGCGACGGCTGAGAGCTGCAGCGCACCATCTAGCTGAGCAGGGAAGCTGGTGGCTTGGCCACGATCCCTGCCTGCTGTGATGTCTGCTACAGCTGCTGCTATACCTGCCTGCATTTGACCCTGAGCTGCTGCTGCTGCTGGACACCCGAGGAGCCTCTGAAGGACATGTACTGCCGCAGCTGCCTTACCTGAAGACAAATGAGTCGGCTCTGCTAAAGAGGTAACTGCAACTTGCGCAATCAAATGGACATGCTGTGTCCCTGACATCAGCTCTTTGCCAGCATTGCTGAGGATTCTCAAATCCCCTTGATTGCTGACGCTACATAACAGGGTCACAGGCTCTACTTCAGCTGCTTCAAACTTACTAATGCTAAAGTCCGGAAGGAGACAAGGACTTGGGATGGATACCTGAGTTAGGAGAGCCACTGCGGTGGGCACCTGAGCGCCTGCTGCTGAGGGCTTTGCCACTGACTGTGCACATCTTGCTCCCAACTCCAAGAACCCTGCCCCAGGCACAAGCGCCCTTCCCCCTACCCTATGGTCCCACCAGCCAGCCAGAGCAGCTGCATTTAACCTGCACTGGAACATGATAGAGGCCCCAGCCCTAGGACTGCCAACCACCGCTGCTGAATGCACCAGTGCAGACAATCTTGAGTGCACCCACAGCCTCTGCTTTTCCCAGGGGAGTCCATGAGAAGCCCCAGAACCAACCACAAGCTCGTCTCCTGGTCTGACCACAGCTATGATTGCGTGGGCATTAGTGCCTTGGAAAGCAAAGGCACTCACGCCCACACCCACAGAAGCTGCAGTAGTAGTTCCCACCAACGGCAGGACCTCCCTCGGCATCCCCAGCTTGCCTCCCGCGCCATTGATGCTGCTGATTGCTGCCGTGACATGAGGGTTCAAAGAGTGTAGGTGCAGGATGGGAGCAGCAGAGGCCTGGCGCAGCTGATGCACAGCATACAGCACACCTGTAAGACCTGCAGCAGGTTCCGCATGCCCTACAATGGACTTTGCAGCCAGCAGCTGAAGTGGTGGAAGCTCTAGAGGCCCAGCTGCATCTTCAGCAGAGGCTGTTCCAGCAGCTCCCACAGCTAGAACCTCCCACCCCATTGCTGATGCTGCTGATTTTGCAACCTGTTGTTGTGACTGTTTCCTACCATTGGCGAGCAGGACTGACAGTGCTGCATTGATCTCAATAGGGTCCCCCAAGGCAGTGCCGGTACCATGTAGCTGGAGTGCTGCTATGTCGCCTGTGCTCATGGCCGCATCAGCTAGTGCTGAATGGATCGCCTCCTGCTGTGCTGGACCATTTGGGGCAGTCAAGCTGCTGCTGCGACCATCCTGGTTTACAGCAGCACCTACACAATGAGGCAACATAGCAGTCAATAGTGGTTAGAAAATGGAAGAGCAGACACACCAGAACGACAAGGTACTTAAAGAGCCACGCTAATAGGTTTGGGGTCTAGGCACCACAGTTCTGCATGCTCTGGATCACAGTGACTAGCACTTAGCACAGCAGGAAATGGTGGATAGGAAATGAAGAGCAGACATACCAGTACAGAAGGGTGATTGGAGATGTGAAACAAACAGGGTTGGGCGTCTACACACTAAGTATTTGAGGCTTTGGAATCACAGCATTGACTAAGAAATAAGACTAGCACCAGCGAGTATTCAACACCAATTCGGCACCCATGGAGGTAGATGGCAGCTCATAGCGGAGTACCATTTACACAGGTTTTCATGGGACCAGTCTTCAATCTGAAATGGGCCTTTCATTGAATACAACCGTTACGTCCTCTCACATCCAAAGGAATTCCATGCCTCACCTGCCAGCAGTGCTGAAGCCCCCTCCACCTCCCCATTCACCATCAACATCATTGCCAGGGCTTCTGACCTCACATAGCCATCCGCAGCAGCATCTAGGGCCTTGCACCGACCATCAGCAGCCAACATGCCTGCCTTCTGGAACATGTGACTGGTGGACGACAGCAGCAGCATGTTGATGCCACCAACGAGGGCACTGCTGCAGCTGAGAGGCCTGGAAGGAGCTGCACCTGCAGCGGCTGCAGCTGTTGCGGGGTTTCCAGACAGAGCCTGGCGTGCTATTGCAGTGGCAACTAGAGAGCTGCTGCAGGCGGTGTCCACACTCAAGCTGGGGCCCTTCAGGCCGAAGTGATAGGAGATCCTGCAAGCACGTATGCAAGGAGGTTTGCATATGTACTGTTGTAGTAGACTGCGTGCTTACCAGAGTATATAAAGAGATCCAGCAGTTGCCATTCAGGTGTCCTTCACACTTGCCTAGAAGTGATGCGACAGGGACAGATGCTGTGCTTTCCTATTATTAAAAGTGTATCTTGTCATATTTCATGAGGGACCACAGCCACGTTTTTGATGCTCCTTAATGCTTTATGCGCTGGAGTGCCACGTACAGACTATTGGGCAGAAAGTGCTGGAAGAAAAGACTTGCAATATGGAAGTTCCCATTGGTAGTGACTAGTTACCTCTTAAAGATACCACAGGAGAGTAAATAATCACATGGCAGGAGTAACTAGTGACCTTTGGCAATCATCCCCGCACAACTACCTAATTGGGAAATGGAAACAAAGACAGACTGGCAAGTAGCTTACTTGGTTTGACCATTCAATCTACATCCACTATCAGGGCCAGCTTTGTGCAGAAGTATTCCCCGGCATTGCCATGTCCTCGATCCGTCAATCCCCCTGCTGTTCTCCTTCCTCCCCCACTCACCTGCCACATGCCACACTGAGCACTGCCCCCTGTGCACTGTAGGTACCCACAGGCACCCCATGCATTGCACCAAGCTGACTGTACTCTGTCCAGGAGATGCCCACAAACACTCCCACATCACCCCGGGTACCCAGCACGGCTGCATCTTGCCCAACTCCCTGACCACCCATGTCTGCCGTGAGGAGCTGGCCTGCACCTGCTAACAGCAGCCTGTGCTGAGGGTCCATCGCAGCAGCTTCATTTGAGGACAGACCAAAAGCGGATGAGTCAAACTCCTCAACCCCTGACATGAAGGCGCCGAAGCGCACAGCAGAATTTGAAGAGGGGGCTCGAGTCAATCCACCATCCACCTCCCAGCGATCAAGTGGCACAGTCACAATGCTGTCCATGATCGGCAAAGGATTGAAACCTGTTCCTGCTGGTGTAGCTTGGAAGGGGTGCAGGATAGTCCCCATGATGCTGACTACTGCACTTGGAGCAGCTGCTGCTGTCAGCTCTGCAGGCCCTGCTCTGGCAAGGGGCTGAATCCATGATGTAGCTGCCGTTGCAGCAGGGGAACCAGCCTCTTTAAAGTCGTCTTCAGGCTGCTGGGGAGTCGCAGGCAGCAGCTTTGTGGCTACAAAAGAGGTAACAGCCGCTGATGTTGGGTAGTCAAAGATGAGTGTGCTTGGCAGTTGCACGTTCAGGCGGCGACTGACCAGGTTGACATACTCCACAGCACCCAGAGAGTCCAAACCACCTGGTGAAAGGGAAAGTCACAGAGGGAGTTGTAAGGACATATTTGTAGCTGTATGCAAAGCCTGGACATCATCCATGACCGATGGACACAAACATTTACTGGTTTCTGCTTGCATCCAGCATGAAATCCTCTTCAACGGTCAATGGTCGACAAATGGGCATGGTGGTCATACACATCCTAGCCACACAAGGCAAGGAAAATCTAATTTGTCCTGTTAATCTGCTGCGAAGGGCAGCCAGCCAGCCAGGTAAAGTCACTTTTGAGCTGCAAGGCAGAAGATGGCAAGGCATGCATAATGTAGATCTTACTTTGGACATTCCCAGGTGACATCAAGCATGATACTGTGCTCATAATTTCTGCCAACAGTGAAGCTCTGGCGAAGCTTGTACAATTCTTCAGCAGCTTAGGGCAAAGGTTACGTTTAACGCCTCTGAACCTGAAAGCCAGCTTGTACATGGCACTCCTTGGGGCAGGGCCCCCTCACCTGACATGAGCGGCTCATCAGCTGCCAGCCTGGTCCCCAGCACCTCCTCCAGCGCCCGATCAACTTCTGCCTGAATGGCCTCCCTGGTCAAACCACCACGAGCCCCCTTCTTCCCTCCCATCTTCTTGCTTGCTGTTGTTGCCTGTGAGTCTGCAGCCTTGTCCTTATCACCCATGACCTCCTCTGCCAGTGGCAGTAGCCCCTCAAAGAACTGCGGGACCTGCTGTAGGTGCTTGAGGTAGGTGGGCCAGTGGAAGGGGTTGATGCAGACCACATGGCTTTTCTTGATGCTGCTGCTTGAGGGGGAAGCATGACTTGCACCCCGCATCAGGGCAGCAAGAGCACTGAGACCAGCACTGGCTTCCAGCACACCTTGACCTATGCGGTTTAGCCGGTCTTTCACTGCCTGAGATGCCATACCTGCAAGAAGGCAAGGGAGGTGTGCAGAAGCTCTTATATGCAACATGTTCCCACAGAGCATGCCTTAACTTGCAACTTCAGAAACACTCCAACCATTTTTGCGTCATCTAGAGGCTGATCAAATGCTTGACCACCTAGACAAGTACAACTTACAAACTCAGTTAGTCAGGCAAGCAGGTATGACCATGGCGCATGATAGAATGACTTCTTCATTCTCCTCTTCTCTCCCTACATTCACGTACCTGCTGTTGCCCAAGCTCCCCACTGCAGACTAGCACACACCCTCCCCTGCCCCTCCATCTTTGCCGCCCAGCCATCCAGCACTGCATTAGCTGCCACATAGTTTGCCTGCCCTGCTGCTCCCACCAGACTGGCTACCGAGGAGAACAGCATCATTTGCTGGAGAGGCAGGTGGCTCAGTCCCGCCAGCAGAGCTGCTCCACCAGACACCTTGGGGGCAAACACTTGCTTCAAGCTAGCAGCACTCTGCCTTGGCAACATAGCATCCTGCAGAGGGGTGAGGATGAAAGGCACAGGTGCACAATTGAAAATGTCCTGTATTGGCTCAAAATATTTGCTGCATACATATGGTTTAACAGGATGGTTATGTCATAAGAACCTCTGGGAGCTAGCAGATGAGATTGTAAATGACGTCTAGTGTTTCTGGTGCCACTAAACTGCTGGCAGAAGGTAATGATGGCTGGACTTTATGTCGGATTGGGTCGAAATCAGGTTGAAGCAGCTATGCTCCCACACCACCACCTTAATGTTGCATGCCAAAAACTCAGACAGTACTTTTGACTTTGACCCTGTACTGCTGTTCAGCATTCCCAGCACCAAATGTCTGCTCCCTCAGGTTTGGCCCTCACCTGCAGGACCCCAGCCGCATGCATGATGACATCACACCCCTGCATCTCCCTCAACACCAGGGCAGCTGCCTCCTTCATGGACACATCTGCTGCAACCACCTGTACTTGGACACCAGGACTGTTCAGCAGGAGCGGGGAAACCCCAGCTGCTCCTAGCACAGCTTCCTCATTAGCAGCAGCATTTAGTGCCATTCTGCCAGTGCGGCTGAATATCTTGATGGTGTGGGCTGCTCCAGTAGCTGCTAGCCATGTGGCCAGCAGCACACCTAAGCCACCAGCACCACCAGTGATAGCAACACTTGCACGTGGACCAGGAGTGGAGGGCTGGAACCGAGGCTCTGAGTAGACAACCACCTACATGGCAAAAGCAGCACATCAGGAACAGCACATGTTTCTGCGTCTAGGATTACATGATAAACAGCAATTTCTTAACCAGATTCAGTCTGCAACATGTAAGGCAAGCGGGAGTAATGCAGCTGGTGCAGACGAGGCAAACTTGGACTACAGCTGGACTACAGCAGGACTACAGCAGGACTACAGCAGGACTACAGCAGAATACCTAAAGCAACGAGATCCAAAGCACTGTGCCGTGCTATTGCCTCACCTTCCCAACGTGGCTGGCCTGTGCCAGTAGTCTCATAGCTGCCACCGCAGAGGACAATGTGTATGCTGCTTGGCGGAGGGGCTGCCAGTGTCCAGCAGCCACCATGGCGCCCACATGCTGCAGCTCCTTCCCCAGTACAGCTGGAGGCAAGAAGTCGACTGCTACCAGATGGAACGACATATCAGGGCGCATCCTGAGATAGGACAAATACAGCGTTTGCAATGAGAATGGTTGGTGTGGGTCTTTGGAAAGTACATAATGGAGAGCAGGGAGGGGGAGGGAAATGGACACGGGATGGGCAGAGCAGAGCGGGGATGAAGACGGGTAAGTGTAGGCATGCATGAGCAAGAAAGAGAGGGGGGCAAGACTAGAGGGGACCCAAAAGGCAAGGTATGAGATAGACAAAGGGAGGGGAGGCGGCAAACACAGAGAGAGGCAGAATTTAGAACAAAGAGGGGAGCTGAGGGGAAGGGGAAAGGGACGGTACAATTGTGCGTCTAAATCGTAGCATCCTGCTTTTCAAGCAAAGCCAGCACAGCTTTGTCCGCATTTGTATACTGCAGGCCATCAAACAGTTTCTTGCAAACACTAGACCATGTTCAGCCATCCCTTGTGCCAAAAGACAGTAATTGCAGCATCAACAACAATTATATGGGGAGCCTAATAGCATGCATTATGAGGGTTTGAATGTCCTGGCATTATGTTATGAAGTGCAGCGGGGTAACAATACCAGTATGCCATCTATTTAGACTTCCCACTTACATGTGAGCACTTGCAGGTGTCCATATGTCCCTCTTCCCAATCTCTGCCATCCTTCCGCCCTGCTTGATGAGTGCCATGCTGGCTGCTACCATTCCTGGGCTGGTGAGGCTGTTGAGCAGCACATCACACCCCCCCAGCTGGGCCAGGGGCTCCACAAAGCTGCTGTCCCGGGACCCCACCACAGCACCCACCCCCAGACCACGCAGCAGCACACGCTTGGAGGGGCTGCCGCCAGTAGCAACACACACAGCACCCAGACCAACAAGAACCTGAGAGGCAGCAAGACCCACACCACCAGCAGCAGCATGGACAAGCACGCTCTCACCAGGCTGCACTGCTGCTACCTGGAGGAGGGCAACGTCGACTGTGACAAATACTGTAGGCAGGGTAGCTGCTTCTTGGTAGGTAATGCTTGAGGGCATGTGTGCCAACATAACCGCTGGACCCTTTACCACTGTGCCCAAGCAGCCATGGGCAAGACCAAACACAGCATCTCCAGGAGAAACATGAGAAACATTGGTACCTGAAGCAAGTGGAGAAGCAGAGCACCGTTCAGTCACATGTATGCAGCCTTGACCGAAAGACACTCTGGCTCCCGATCAGTCTGAACATAATTAGTCTCATCCACCTGGAATCAGCAGCTTTCCGCCTCAAGCAGTTTCGCTTGCCTTTGTTTGAGATAGCCACATAGCATTGCGGCTTGAGTTTTGAACATGATATACCATGATTCATGACACTGGCATGTAGGTACCACAATAGAGCAATGCAAGCATGCGGAATTGTTCATACAGCATGCACCAACGTACCTGCTGCCATAACCACCCCAGCACAATCAGAGCCAGGTGCCCCAGGGTCTCCCGGGTACATTCCCAGCACATTCAGCACATCACGGAAGTTGATGCCAAGTGCCTTGACATTCAGCAGCACCTCATCAGAACCAGGCAACATCTGCACGCAGAAGGCAGGAAGTATTCCTCAGCAGAAACGCTTACAAAAGTAAGAAGTGTTTAGTTTAAACCTACCATGTTTATCCGATATCTTCTGCACAATCCTTGTCTTGACAAAGTGCTGCCTGGACAAAGGGGTGGGGCAAGAACTTTCAGAACTATGAAGAGGAAAGTCCAGAAGAGAACTTTCAGAGGATATGCTGTTTATCTGTGCTTACTTGCTGACCATCCTTGGCAACCACCTCATACCAATTCCCCTGTGTCAAGCTGCAGGCATGTCTTACCTTAGCCAGGTCCACTGATTTGACCACCAAGTTATTCAGTGAGCTCCTGGGCTCAGGTGTGATGCTGGCCCATTCCAGCTGCTGCTCAAGGTCTGCAGGCACCAGGCGAGGCACCCACTCCACCTGCTGCTTCTCACCAACATGTGACAGCCACCCTGCACCCCCCTTAGCCACAGCAACACTCGCTGGCTTTGACGCCTCCCAGCCTGTCAAGGGGTCTCGGTCTACGATTCCATAAGCCCCATTGGCATTCTCAGTTGCAGCTGTCCTTAAGATGCCCACTACTGCTCCAGCTGTGTCGGCAGCCAGTGCAGAGGATGGCATGGGTTGCAGGCTATTGGCTGCCAGTTCAGAGCCGGGAACAGCAGTAGATACTGCCAAATTCACCCCATGCAGCATCTCCCCTTTCATGCCTGCAAGCTGCTGCGCCAATGCCAGGCCGGCAGCAGCAGAGCTTGCAGTAGTGTCTTGAGAGGAGGTCTCACTGCTGAGGCTAAGCACAAGATGTGCTGGAAGCTGCTGGGCTTGATCAGAGGAGGGTTTGCTGCTGATGACAACAGACACGCGACCAGCTTGTCGTGTAGGTAGGAGCAGGCCTGCAGGGGTTAACAGAACCTTCTTAGCACTACTCTGAGTACTGGAGCTTTTGCTTATAGTGCCCCTGCGTCTGTTCCTCTTGTGCCACATGCATATCTGGTAGCAGTGACTCTCCTTTTCAAAGTCAGTTGCGTCTGGGCATGATGTGAATCACGTCTCTGGTGTGTGCTCTTCTTAGTGTGGCCTTGTCTGAGTCCAATCCCATGGCTTACCGGCAATGGATGACCGGACATGTGCCAGCAGTTTTCATGCGTTGAAGTGCAGGAGAGATGAACCACCATGGCAGGATGTAGGTAAAAGGAAACTTGCATACAACCTATGGTTTTGTGGCTAATCCTTCTTGCAAGCAGCACATACCTTCCTCCACACCATCAGCTCTAGTCATCTTCTTAGGTTGCTCCACCACCCACTCCACCTCGTAGCTGCAAGGAGACTCCCCTCCCTTGTCATCTACACCCCGCCTGCGTTGATCAGCCTCCTCCTCCTGCTCAGCTGGCAACTTAGCCCCAGCAGCTGCTGCCCTCTGCCTCCTGGCTGCCCCTGGTTCCACCACCATGGTCTCTAACTGATCCACCACCGCCACCAGGTCGCCATCACCACCCGTCCCAGCAGCATCCTTCAAATAGAAGCTTGCTACACTAGTTTTCCCTGCTGCCCTTCTCTTACCATCCGTCCTGCCTAATGTCCCTGTAGTATTGGCAAATATCTGCCCTAGCCCGCTGCTACCGCCGCCTCGCCTGTTGTCCCTCCTCACAGGCACAAGGAAGCTGCCAACAGCAACAGGCACCTTTGCCCCAACTGCATCTGGCGAAGCCACTCCTAAGTGGAATGCTGCGTCTACTTGCGCTGGGCTGCTGAGGTAGCCTGAGCTGTACCAGGTATCATCTACCGCATGTACGATGCCACAAGCAGCATCAGAGCCAGCACAAGCTGGTGCAGCAGCAGCTGGACTGCCACCTTGAGAGGCAGCAGCAGCTGCTACTGCAAGCTGAGGGAAGGCTGCCATGATGCTCTGCAGCTGAGCAGCAGATGTGGCTGAGACAATGCTGATGCAACTGCTGTTGGTGGTGATGTCATTGCTGATTTTTGTAATACCATCAGCAGCCATTGGCAGCATGGCAACTTCACAGCTAGCACTCTCTATCTGCATGGTACTAGCCCCCTGGCTGTAGCTAATGGTCAACCTGCCACTCATAAGCTCCAACTGACAGCAAACGACCACTGCCTCTCCTGGTGCTGCTTCTGAAGGCATGATGATGGGTGCTGATATAGCCATCTTACTAATTTGCATCAAAGCCTCCTCGGCAGCAGCATCAGCAGTAGCAGTGGCTGCTGTAGCAATGGCAAACTCCATCATGGCTGCAGCTGGCAAGAGCTTCATACCCATCACCACATGGTCTTGCAGGTAAGCCAGGCGTGTATGGGATGTGAGGTAGCACTGGAGTGTGAGGGTGGGTTTGCTGGAGCTGCTGTGTTTGCACACGGTGAGGGAGGAGGTGAAGGGATGGACCAGGGGCACCACATTGAGGCGATGTAGCACCAGTAACTCCTTGGACCAGCCCATCAGGCTACCACTACTGCTGGCAATCCCTACAAGTAAAGGATGGAATGATATGGCTTAGAAGGGTGATCTTTAGCTTATGGCACGCACAATGGATTGGATGTACGGGGGCTTTTATGCCTCATACAGGAACTTCAACTTGTCTTGCTCCAGAGTATGCGCTCCACACGTTCCTAGAAAATTATCTGCTACAACTATCTGACTGTAAGAGCCTGCCATGCACATGTATGGATGATATCTAGGCAACCTGCAGAAGATGGGTACAGTTCCAAAAGTGCTCACCTATGGGTTTTGTAATCCCTTGTGAGATAATGACATGGGCATTAGTTCCCATGAAGGCAAAAGAGCTGACACCGCCACATGCGACTTTCTCCTCACCACCCCTGGCCCAAGGTGTGGACAGGCGGGGCATCATCACCCCGGCTTCAAGAGATGTTCCCAAGGCAGCTGACAGGTAGGGGTTCAGGTGCCGCAGCTGCAGCAGAGGCGCAAAGCCTGCCTGCTCCACCTAAGGAACAGAAACATCCATGCAAGCAAATCAGAGCAACCCTGAAAATTAAGCAGTGTGAACATACCAGTACCACCAGAAAACACTGGTACCAACTAGAATGCAGTGAATACATGTAATAGCAACTGTCCAGCAAGCTTGCTTTTGTATCTGAAGGCCAGGATGCGCTTGACATCTTCTGATTGAACACTTTATTCAGTCATGCAATTATGCAATTCAGTCACGGGAAAGAGGGCTGGACAGCCCACTTGCCTTGGACAAATAGGGTTTTGGGTATATACTACTCATGACCCCACCCAACAGTCAAGGCAATAAGCAACATCCAGGGCTTGCTCATGGCATAAATACGTTATTTCTTCCAGCAGGTGCCCCGCAGCTTTAAACCGGAAAAACTTTTCTAAATGTCAGGGACATGTTTTATGCTAATGTGGGGTTTGGCGATTCCATGTGCAGTCATCGCCACGGCTCGCACCTGTGCCTTAAGCCTAAGCAGCCCCATCACACCAGCAGCAGGCTCAGCATGACCCAGCTCGCTTTTCACTGCCGTCAGAGCCAGTGGTGGCCGACCAGACACCCCAGAAGCAGTAGCGGTAGTCCCTCCCCCAGTCTTGCTGGCTCCTGGCATGAGCACTGCCAGAGCTGCATTAATCTCAATGGGGTCCCCCAGGGGTGTCCCTGTGCCATGCATCTCCAGCAGACCCATCTGCTGAGCAGTGATGCCTGCTGCTGCCAGAGCTGCCCTCAACACGGACTGCTGGCTGGGGCCATTAGGGGCGGTTAGGCTGCTGGACCTGGAGAAAACAGACAAATTTCCGGAAAATTTTCAGGAGAAATTTCAAAGGAGAACAGGAGCGGGCCTCTAACCAGGACGCTTCCTGTCCTAAGCGCCAATTCCTAGAAGTGACACAGCTTTCACTGTCTAGCTCACCTTCATAGACTGGCCACCCAGGCACAGTAAAGGAGAACACTGAATGAGTACATACAATGCAATGTGGCAGATGTTGCTTGTGTACCTGCTTACTGTTCAATCTGGACACAACTTACCTCCCATCCTGGTTGATTGCGGTTCCAGCCAAGACTGCGACAGCAGAGTCCCAGGTACCACTTCCCCTTGCTTGGCTTGCTGACACCAGTAGTAACCCTCCTGCTGCTTCAGCCCGTACATACCCATCAGCAGCAGCGTCCAGGGTCTTGCAGCGACCATCAGCTGCCAGCATGCCTGCAGAGGAGGGGACGTAGCTGTTAAACAAACTAGAACATTTCATCAGTGCTGTTCAAGAATGCTTATTATCCTTGATGACCCTGAGACTTGGTCCCCTTTCTGGTCTTTCGCAATACGGTACTTTGCATTGTATCATCTACCAGGATTGCCGGAGAGAGAGAGAGAGAGAGAGCTAGGCAAGGAGGGGCGTGAGGTGCCCTCCCGCGTAAGATTAAGGGAGGGGCCCATTGGTGTAAGGATTACACTGGGCCAGCCTACCATAGGATTTTATCCATGAAATGGGCTTCCGCCCACCCGCCTTTGTTAGCTTACTTTCTTATAGTTCCTTCTGTGCCAATGAGGTTCTTTGGGCTTTTCAATTTTTCTTTTTGTTGTGTATATGCTGTAGAGGGACTTGACTGCTGCAGTATATATTTCTGAAATGCATTTAATTAGAGCTTGCCCTTTGACACCAAGGGCGTAAAGATGCATGGTGGTACTATTATAGATGGTGCCTGCAACTCCGACAAGCAGAGGATAATACCATACATTGGCAGTGGGGTCTATTTCTTTGATTTTGTCGATGAGCACTTGGTGTTGATAGTCAGCTTTGCTTTGCTGGCCTGTTGGGTCTGAATCCCTGCAGACCTTGACCTCTATCACCCAGTACTCTGCTGGGTTGTTTCCATGTTGCAGTTTATAGAGGAGACCATCAGGCTGCTTATCGGTGGTGCCTTGTGCTTGTTGCACTGCCTCCTTCAGGCCCCTTGGAAGGAGCTCCCATGGGATAAGGATTGCCGGCTGTCATGGCAAAACGTGCCCCAATTCTAAAAGAGGCCACAGGACTGATTGCACCTTTGCTCACCTCCAAGGCACCCAACAATCACCAGCTCTCCTCACCTGCTCTGTTACATGCCAGCGTCCAGCTTGGCACCAGCGTGAGGTTCACCCCCATGCTGGCCGCCATCATCACCTCCCCCCTCTGCAGTGCCTTAGCCGCCAGGTGTGTTGTCACCAGGCTGCTGCTGCATGCAGTGTCCACAGTGACTGCTGGCCCTCTCAGCCCCCAGGTGAAAGACACCCGGCCACTGCTGACTGACAGGTGAGCACCAGTGGCATAGTATGCACTTAGAGGGATGTTTTGCTCCAGGGTGAGACGGGCATACTCCAGCTGGGAGACGCCCACATACACACCAGCGTCCCTGGAGAGGGGCAAAGGAGGACGGCGAGGAATCAATACAGCAGCACGTAACCAATAGCATCAGAAGGTAAGAGGGCTGTAAAGACTTCCGCATTGCAGGCTCTGTATGCATGACGAGCAGTTCAGTGAGCCTGAGAGTACGCCGTATTATGCTGTGCTATAACATGCCTGTGTATGTTGCAAGACCCTCTGCCACCCCTTTCATTCTCTCACTGGGTATGGCTGGTATAATTGGTTGTTCCTTATCCCACCGGCAGAGACACAATGCCACATTCCTGCTAACTCTCACCTAGTAGCAACACCGTGCTGTGTTGCAGCTGCATGCATCTCCTGGAAGACCTCCATGACCAGCCTCTGTTGCGGGTCCACCAGCAGGGCTTCAGCAGGGGTCATGCCCACAGAGCGGGGGTCAAACATGTCCCAGCCTGGTAGGAAGCTGCCAAAGCGCACATGAGCATCCCCAGCTTGGGCATCAAATATGGGGGCATCCACATCCCAATGGCATAGGGGAACACCTGCCACGACATCCACACCTGCAATGGCACCATATTACAGGATATCAGTAGTGGTTCAGGAAAACACAGTCCATTAGCACACAGGGCAGTTCCGGAAGCACATATTTTTTGTGACTGTGTATGCAAGCAACTAAGGAAGCGAGATTCACACCACCAGTACATTTTGTCGACCAACCAGTATTTCCATGTCAGGATCTCCCTGGGCTGCATTCATATGGAGATGCAAGACCTACTATTGGCTGGAGTTGTTCTCAGTGTCAGATACACTTCACAGATGGTCTATAGTTTACAGGTTGCCCCTCACAACCCTCACCTTGCAGCGGCTTCTCCAGCATCCCTCCAGCAACGCGATGAGCAGTAGCCACCACCAGGATCGCATCAGCCGCTCCACTTAGAGCAACAGAGGCAGCAACCACGCCAGTAGGGATGGTCGCTTTGGCCCCCGGCCTACTCGCGGGTGCTGCTGCAACTGGAGCAGCAGCAGCAGCTGTGCCTGGGCTTATGGTGTCTGGCAGTAGCTCAGACTCCACTAGATACTCCACAATATCATCTACGGTAGGGTAATCAAACACCAGAGTGGGAGGCAGTGCTGCCCCCAGTGCAGTCTCCAGCCTGCTGGTCAGTGTGACTGCTGCAGTGCTGTTCAACCCCGCCACCATCAGAGGTGTAGATGGATCAAATGCATCAGCCGCAGTGCCAGCATCTGACCCTAACCCGAGACCCAGTAAATCCCGCACAGTATCCATCACCAAGCTGCTAGCAATGGCCCGGCCACTGCCAGCAGCACTGAGAGGAGGAGCAGCAGCAGCTGTAGGACCTACTGCTGCTGCGCCTGCTGTGGGATGGCCTCTAATACTCACAGAAGAAACCTTGCCGCCTTCAGCACCACCGCCAACAGCAGCATGCTGAGGCGCATGCTGCTCTGCCAAGTACTCGCTAACCTCCCGTACGGAGGGGAAGTCAAACACCAAAGTTGGCGGCAGGGTGACTCCCAAGGAGTTCTCCAGTCTCTGAGTCAGAGCCACAGCAGCAGTGCTGTTCAGCCCAGCTGTCATGAGAGGGTCGCCCTCCTGGATGCTGCCTGCTACCTCCAAGCCTAACACCTCCTCCAGAGCAGACCTCACAAGGTCACGCATCTTCTCCTGACTAACAGATGCTGCATCTACTGCAGCAGCAGCAGCAGCAGAAGTGGCAGCAGCACCGCTCCCTCCTGCTGCTGCATCATCTGCCATGCCAGCATTAGCCAATGCCACAGCAGTAACAGTAGCAGTAGCAGCAGCGGCTGCGGCAGGAGCTACTGGGGGTTCTGCACCCAGGGGTGGAATTAGCACTCCCTCCAGTTCAGCTGCTGTGCTACCAGTCTTACACAGCAGGGCATACCCCAGGAGGTCAGGGTTCTGGAGCACTGTAGGGGAGAGGAGGAGGAGGGTGAGGCGAGCACCTGATGCTGCAGCAGCTGCTTCCATTGCAGCAGTAGCAGCAGAAGGGGGTTGTGCGCCTGCCAGCAGCACCAGCTGACGCGCGCCAGAGTTGAGGGCAGCAGTCACCTAGAAGGGAAGGAAGAAAGAGGCGTCAGTTGTCACACCACCCACAAACTTTACTCTCAAAAACAGGGAGGCATGAGCAGGTACTGTATTAGGCAGGGATTGACAACAAGTATGAGCGTAGGAAGCCAAACAATGGTTAATGCGTTCTATAACAAACCAGTAGGTGCGGCCTCCTGATGCAGCACCCTATACTTTCATCCAATGCACATTTACTGGCCACGAACCACACCAAGTTTACCCGGAGCTATTCCTTCTATTGGAACACTAGATACATGTGTAATATGAGGTCTTTTCTAGTCATCTGGTTAACCCTTCCCCTCTCTCCCTCCCCTCGCCCCCCCCCTCTTGCCCTTTCCTACCTGCTCCATGAAGTTGCTGTTGTCCACCAGTGGCAGCAGGTAAGCTGCATCATCTGCCAGTTTCAGCTGCTGGTCCAGGTACAGCTGCTGGAAGCCACTGCCCTCACCACCCAGTGCAGACACGATGGAGGCAGCTACCTTCATGGCAGTCATACCGCCAAAAGCCACCTGCACCTTCTGCTGTTCGTCAACTGCAGAGGTGGGAGCAGCTGTGGCTGTGGCAGTATGCATGAAGCGCTTCCTGAGCTCTGTCTTCAGCACCTTTCCTGAGCCTGTAGTAGGCAGCTCGGTTAGCAGATGCACCTGGAGAGTAGCAGTAGTAGATGGGAAGCACACTTAGATTCAAGCACCATCACACACCCAGCTTATCGAACAGCAAGCCCCACTGCGGTAAGGATGCCTAAGGTGTGTGTCGCTTCAGAGAAAAGACATACACACAGTTAGGATAAATGCGAAAACGACAGAAGACTACCAAGATGTGTGCTAGGTTGAAGGGGCAGTCCTGTCACACCGTGCCATTATGGGCCTTCACCCATACGTATACACATACACCTGCTGACGACTCCCATTGTTTTCTTACCTGAGAGGGCACCTTGTAGTGTGCCAAGTGGCTGCGGCACCAGGCCACCAGCTCATTGGCAAGCCCAGCAGTAGCTGCTGCATGCTGGACCTGCTGTGTCTGCTTCACCACCACAGCTGCTGCCACCATCTCCCCCATGAGGGCGCTGGGGAGACCAAACACCGCCACCTGAGCCGCTGCAGGGTGTGCGGCTAGTACAGCCTCTACCTCACTGCAGTATACATTCTCACCACCACACAGGATCTGCGCAGCAATTGAAAAGACGACTCAGCACGCTAGTGTGGCTGACAATAACCAGCACCTCTGCCAAAAAGAACCGCACCTGCAGCGTTTGCAATTCATTGTTCTTGCCAGAGACCTGAGTGCGTAACATCCACGCGACAGTGTCACCTGCTAAAACTGGCATGACAAAAACATGTTTATGAGTGCCAACTGTCCGGCTTCTGATTTCTCACAGAAGATGCCCCATACAGGACATGCAGTCAGCACCCAAAAGACCATTTGCCTATCAGTTCCCCTTACCATGTCCTTCTTTCTATCCACAACCTTCAGGTAGCCATTGTCCAAAATCTCAGCCAGGTCACCAGTCTTGAACCAGCCACCAGGTGCAAAGGCCTCAGCACTGGCTGCAGGCAGACCCATGTACCCAGCAAACACTGTGGGCCCGCGGCACCATAGCTCCCCCACCTGGCCACTGCCAGGCACCACGGGTTTGCCGCTGTCATCTGCAGCTACCAGGACCTGAACACAGAGCAGTCAAGATCAGGACAGGACACAATGAGCACCACTGGGCAGTACCGCCTGCAGAAGATACATGGTGCAGTGGGTGGAGACCATGCTAGAAAATGGACGTGTGCTCCTTGTAGCTTATCTGTCCATCAACAGGAGGGTAAAGCTGATGTATTTGCTAGTGCTTAAAATCAGAAGGAAAGCGGGACGGGACTTGTTTTGAGCAGGATCAGGCATGCCAATGTACTGTTGAACTTGCAATGTTCAAACCCTTTGTAGCTCGATGGAGTGTAGCTTCGGGCGCATCTGGACCAAAATTTGCTCCAGAATGGAGCCTGTGTGAAAGTTTGCAGTGTTGTAGGCCCCCTGATCCTGCTCACCTCCATGAGCAGGAAGGGCCTGCCAGATGTATTGACTCTGTCCATGACCTCCTCTGGCTCCACCTGGGCCCACCACTCATCACTCTGAGGCATCAGGCTCATGCTGATCTTGCCACAGCACTCGGTCATGCCATAACTGACAAAGAACTCACAGCCAAAGCATGCCACGGCCTTGGCTATAACTGCCGGGGTCTGGGGGCTGCCTCCGCAGGACAGCAAGCGAAGGCATGACAGGTCCAGGAGGGGCAGCAGGGGGTTGTTGACCAGCAGGGTGATCATCGTAGAGGCAAGGTTGGACACACTCACACGCTCACGCTCTACACAGGCACAGCAGCAGCAAATGGTGGTTCAGTTCACAGAATACTGTACCGGTATGTCATGGCAGCAATGTGAACGTCACATTACCAGTAGCATACTTTCAACCTTGGAAGTGTATCGACGACAATGCACTATAGGCAATGTGACTCAATCCACTCATAGCAATACTCAAACGGTGGCGCGCCTCTTGTCAGCTGCTCGTCGGTT
This sequence comes from Pseudopediastrum boryanum, assembly GCA_963556185.1. NCBI lineage: Eukaryota > Viridiplantae > Chlorophyta > Chlorophyceae > Sphaeropleales > Hydrodictyaceae > Pseudopediastrum > Pseudopediastrum boryanum. The sequence continues at coordinate 6,184,196 of OY744493.1, forward strand.
GAAATGCATCTGCAGATTGACTGTGTTGCTTTGCATCCGCGCTGTAATCCCTGAGGCATCACATGCGTCCTACTGCTTCGCATTAATGGTAGCGCAAACTGCCCTTCCTGTCCCAGGTGTTGCCAAGAGTATAGCACCTAGTAGAGAAATTGTACAGCCACTTGCCTATTGCCAGCAGGGTCTGAACTGGGCTGAAGGTTGGCAGCAGCACATGGCGTCCCCCCACCAGGGTGATGGCATACACTGCAAATACATCCACCAGGTGGAACAGGGGGGCAAAGTGACCCCACACATCTCCACCATGAAGGCGCATCTCTGCACAGCACAGAACACACAGCAACAAATAGAATCAAAAGCTTGCTGGACATGGAATGAAACATCCTGCAACCCAGTCATAGCAACTGCTCCAAAACGACGGAAGCCATAGTGATAGCTGTTGTCCCCGCCATTCACAGTAGATGTGCTCCCGTATGCAATCATGTGCTGGTAGGGTATTAAAGTATAGCATGGGCTTACCTAGTATGGTTCCCAAGGCATGTAACACCACAATGCGGTGGCTGAGGAAAACTGCCTTAGGCTTCCCAGTTGTACCGCTGGTGTAGTACATGTGAAAGCCATCTGCGTCATTGCCTCCATGTTCTGGTAATGCATCCGAAGGGTGACTGGAAGACTCCAGTAGAGGGTACTCCAAGCTGTCTATATTAGCAACCTGGGGAAGAGGGGTGTATCTGCTGCTGCTGCTGTTTTTATCATCAGTTGCAGCCCAAATGATACTCTTTAGTGGTATAAGCGTACAAGCTGCTCCAGCTTCGCCCAAAGCTGCCTCTATGACGGGATGAAACTCAGCATCAGTTAGAAGCACTTCTGCAGCTGAGTTGGAAAGGATGTAAGCCACTTCTTGAGGAGCCAAATTGACATTCACGTTTACTATCAGGGCATGCAAAGCCGCAGCTGCGAAGTGGGCTTCAATGACTTCGTAGCGGTTCCTCAGCATGACCGCAACTGGAGTGCCACGGTGAACGCCAAGCTTAGCCAACCGATGCGCGAGGGCGATGCTTCCCTGGTGGAGCTGCTGGTATGTGCGCAGAACATCGGGGCCCTGTATCCCCGTTTGTACGAGGGCAATGCGATCCCCATAGCTGGCGCTACTGAACTTGAGCAATTCGTAGGCATCTAAGCTCTGCTGCTGGAGGCCTAGCGTCTCAGTCGAGGCAGTCTCTCCTTGGCCACTGGCTGAGCTAGCACTATTACTGTTGCCCATATTGAGACACCGGACCGGAGGCCCCAGCGTAAGGCCTCACTGCAACTGCATTGGTAAAGAAGATATGTTGTTGGCCTATCTCCAGCTTCAGAATACGACCAACCAACTGCGCTGCAAGAAACCTTCACATCAAGCACGGCTTAGGCAGCTACAGGATCTTGCAGTCACTTCTAAATGGATCCAATGGCGAGCCTCCTTCGATCGTGTCTATGGAGGGACAGAGCCTGGCCCCGGTTGCAGAAGGCCTGGTTCACTGGCCTCGCGTGAACAAAAGCTTCCGAGGTTTTGCTCTTTGCCGTCAGCCTGTGCAGTATTAGGACCTCGTAATGCATGAATGCGCCTGCAACCGCAGACTGGGGAAGCGTTCGATCGTCCAACCCTCGTCCTGTCGAACTTTCCAACGGACTGCTGATCAACGGCACCTTCGAGGCAGTACTGCAGTCACTATAGTGGGGTTCAAGCGTGGGCTTGGGTTTGGGAATTGTAGGGGCTGTCAAATTGTGCTTTGAGAGGAGCATTCTCAGCACGCCCCCATGTTTGCGGTGATTGACTCAGCTGTGTATATGCCTACGGTATGGCACCCTTCAGGAGACGTTCACCGTCACCAGCAGATGCCGTTGCCCCTCCGTAACAAACATGGCCGCACAACACGCCCGCGATGAGGATCTGGATTTCCTTGTATGTTGTTTGAGCCGGAGAATGTTGCCTGTCTGACGTAGTGCGAATGTCATGTATGCCATGCATTGGAGAAACCAGGTCATTGGCCCGGCGGGACACAGGGCCGGTATCAGGGCCGGTATCAGGTTCACCTCAACCCATCAAAAGCGAATTTGCGTGCCCATAGTACGTTCTAGTCAGTCCGATGATAATGTGGACCCATTAAATGGAGAAGTGGATAGGGCCACCTCCCCGCGCCCAGGGAGGAAATCTATCACGGACAGGATAGAACGCCTGAAGCGAAAGAATGAACTGCTTAAACAAGCCATAGGTGTTTTCTTGGATCAGCCTGAAGACACGGGAGTTATAACTGGAGCAAAGACGGGCGGTAGCTTCGATGCCGAGGGATTTGTCTCCACCTTGCGGTCCTCTCTAATTGACGAGGAGGGCCGACCTCGCGAACGAGATGCCTCTGCTTACATTTCTAGCAGATCCGCGGATGGCAGCTTGGACGAGGAGCAAGACTCTCCATCAGCTGCAACCGTCTCTCCGAGGAGACCACAGCCGTCTGCCGTCGGTGCTGATGATAAGATCCCACCAGTAGCTACAGCCAGGAGCGCTGCTCCCCGTGCCGAACCTAAAGCATCTTCAGCTGCACCCTCCTTCGGGGGACCAACGGCACCAGCAGTGCCACCTGCAGAACCACAAGTCCTAGGTGGCACATCTACCCCTCCCAAAGCTCCTCCAGTTGCACCAGCAGCTGCCGCAGCCACATCAGCCGTAGCAGCTACGCCAGCAGCAACCAAGCCAGGGAGCAACCAGCAGCAGGCGGCAGGTACCAGTTTAAATGGAAAGCCGGAGCCCCCACCAGCAGCAAAGGCAGCAGCAGTGCCAGCATCACAACCAGCAGCAGCAGTGACTCCCCCAGCCCCTCTCACCTGGACCATGCCGGCTTCCCTAAAGGCATTTGGTCAGGCAGCGGCAGCGGCAGCAGCAGCAGCGGCCGCTGCAGCAGCTGCAGCTACCTCATCGACCAGCAGTAAGCTAGCTAGGCCAGGCAACCCCACAGCCCCAGCAGCAGGCAGCAGCGCAGCTCCAGCAGCAGCAGCACCAAAGGCCGCCGCCCCATCAGCAACGAAAGGAGCACTACCTCCTGCAGCATCTCCGGGACCAAGCACATCATTGTCGTCAGCAGCAGCAGCATCGGTGCCACCTGCAATAGGTGTGCCTTTAAGATATGCACCGCAGTCGGTGTCGCCAGCTGCCCCATCCGCCTCAGCAGCAACAGCAGCAGCAGAGAAAGCGTCTGCTAGTGATGTTGGACCAGTGGCACCTTCTGCGGCTGCGGGATCCAATCAGGCTGCACCAGGGTCATCAGCAGCAGCAGTAGACAAAGCAGTAGCAGCAGCGGCAGAAATCAAGGCGGCAGCCACAGAAGCGGCTAAAAAGGCTGGTACCACAGCTCGGCAAGCAGCAGCAGCATCAGCAGCAGCAGGCAGTGGTGATGAGGTACCTCCTCCCACCCCCTCAGCCAAGCCACCTTCAGCTGCTGCTGCCTTCATAGAGGCACTAAGGAAGCAGACATCACCAGCAGCAAGTGCACCTTCACGACCCCAACCTGATGCTTCAGCACCAACTGGGACCAGATCAATATCGGCAACAGCAGCAGCACCACCACCACCAGCAGCACCAGCGGAGACGACAAAGCCAGCTGCAGTCAGGGTTGGAGCAGTGGAGCCATCACCAGCAGCAGCAAAGGCAGAAGTACTACCCAAGCTTTCAATGCCAGTAGAGGTACCAGCAGCAGCAGCAGTAGAAGCAGCTGAGAAGCTGCCAGTAGAATCATTAGCAGCAGCAGAGTCACCAGCCCCACCCCTTGAGGCAGCTGGTGCTCCTCCTGTGTTAGGGTCTGGCACCACCGTCACCCTTGAGGGTTTAAGCCCCAGCCCTGCAGGTGAAGAGACCACCATGGTCTGGTCTGATGGCTGGGAGGAGGAGTACACCTCAGCACCTCCACCTGCTGCTGCTACTACTGCTGGGAGTGCTTGGGAGGCAGCAGGGGAGGGGGCTGCTGCTGCTGCTGGTGGTGGTGAGGGCAGTGGTGGTGAGGGAGAGGATGTTGAGGATCCAATGATAAGCATGAAGGAGCTGTTGCGTGAGATGCAGGTCTCTCTGTTGAAGGCAGTGGAGGAGGACCAGCAGCAGATGAATAAGGAGCTAGCGGAGAGTGATGCGGATTGGAGCGGCTGGAGTAGAGGTATGGGGTAGGAAGGGGAGGTGGCTGGGAGAGACAGATGCAAGGAGGTGGTGGGTGTAAGGAGCAGCATGGTGCAAATGGGCACTATAGAGAAGAGTTTGAGTTTTATGCACCTCAGAGCATGCCGCAGAGCCTTTTTGTTTGTAAAAGACGCCAACTGTGTTCCTTGACAGCTTGACGCATTTGGGCCAATGGAAAGCAAACAAGGTTTTCTGCAAGCTCTTTGTGGGCCTTCCAGAATGCCCGGTGCGTTAGAAAGTGTTTTGTCAGTCCGGATCCTTACTGCACTAGCTGCTTTCCTTTGCAGATGCCTACATGCTTACACATTCAGTGCCTAACACACTTGTGCTTCCTGTGGATGTTGTTGTGCTTGCAGCCCCCAAGTCCCCTGTGCAGAGCTCCTCCCCCCTAGACCTGGTGTTTGTATCAGCTGAGGTGGCACCGTGGTCTAAGACGGGTGGACTAGGGGATGTGATGGGGGCGCTGCCTGTGGCACTAGCAGCCAAGGGACACAGGGTCATGGTGGTGGTGCCAAGGTGAGAAGTGCATGGGGAAACAAAGAGGACAAGGAGGAAGGGTGGGGGGGGGGGGGAGGCGAGCATGGTCTTAGGAGGTTTGAACCATGGGATGAGAATGAAAGGGGAGGCGTCTATTTAGTGTCTGCATGCTCTGTAGGGGATTTGGTCACATATAATATCTAGCATGTTTGGTACCAGTACTGTACCCAGTATCAAGTATGATTTGCTGTCATGCTGGGTGTGCTGCTCCTGTGCGCACTATCTTTAGTGTATGCGCGATTGACCCTTTGCAGTTGCAGAAATGCCTGGCCTGACTGTAGTTCAGCCCATCTTCTCACTGAATCAAAAGCTCCTCAGCATGCTTCTCCCTTCCATGCACACTCCTACTTATGCTACCTGCTTTCCCCCTCCCCTGCCCCGTCCCTCCCTGTCTCAGGTACACCAATGGTGGCAAGGACTTGACCAAATACTCCAAGGCAACTGAGATGTCCAAGAGTGTGTGGGTTGACCTGGCAGGCGCCTACCATGAGCTGAAGTTCCACCACCTGCACCAGTCTGGAGTGGACTGGGTGTTCATAGACCACCTCAGCTTCGAGAGGCCAGGAACACCTTACGGGGATGAGCGCGGGCCCTTTGCTGATAACCTCTTCAGGTTTGGGCTCCTGAGTCTAGGAGCACTGGAGGCACCTCTCAATCTGCCCATAAAGAGGAATAGGTAAGGGAGGAGGTTTGTGGGAGAGAGAATAGGATAAGCAACATGCCGTGGGGTTTAGAGGGTGTGTCCAATACTGGTCAGGTGTTTACATTGGGCTAGAAATTGATGGAAATGCAAGGCAATAACAGGCACTGAAAGCTCATGGAGGTGTATGTAAGGCTTCAACCCCTCTCTTACCAGTATTGCTGTTCCTAAGGATAGTCCCATCTCACTGGGCTTTTTTGGTGGATGGACCACAATAAAGGAGTAAATTGAGGTAAGTTCCATAACCAAGGGCAACTTGGGTTTTTTTTGTTGAAGAGGTCCTGTAAGCCAACATATGCTTTCTACTCAATGCTCTAAATGGATACTGTCTCATGGCCTGCACTTATTCCCACATTAACTCCTTTTTCCTTGTCAGGTCTGGTCTGCTGACTGGTGAGGTATATGGTCAGGACGTGACCTTCATTGCCAATGATTGGCATGCTGCCCTGGTGCCTGTCTTCATGAACATCAAGTTCCGCAAGTATAAGGTGAGAGCTGTCCAGCATATCTGGTCCGATGAAGCAACGATCATCAGCATAACAAAGCTTTGATTTCATATAAAAAGCAGAATGATCTCTTACCGGGGGGAGGGTGGCGTAGAGTCCCCCTCGCATTTTCTACCTGCACATGAAGAAAGCCAGATGTGCATCAAAGTGTGGGTTGTGGTAACGGGTGTCCCCCCTGCGGTCACCTTGGAACAGCAGCCCAGCACCTGATGCTCATATCCTCAACAAAATACAAATCTGCTGCCAGCTGTGGCGCCAGCTGCTGTGGCATCCTACAGGTGACCACCGTATTAACCTCCCTTTCTCTGCTGCACCTGAGCTACTTACAAACACTGCTATAAGCGTCAAAGCCTTGCATACGATTGTATGATGCATCATAATCATACACCATATGATTCATGTGGTGGTATGCCACTTTTTGTCGATGTCAGGTGTATGAGGAGGCGCGTTGTGTGTTGGCCATCCACAACCTTGCCCACCAAGGCAGCTTCCCTGCCCATTGCTTCAATGAGCTGTGCCTACCTGGGGAGGCCTTTGGACTGCTGGAGTGGAAGACACCTAACAACCCTAAAAACCAGATGATCAATGTACTCAAGGTAATCTCATTGCTGTGAATTATAGGTTCCAACAGCATGTGGCCCAGCTATCACCGCAGGCGCGCTTGGGATGTCTACAGTGGTTTACTCACTGTACTATTTAGGCCTAATTATTGTGTTGCAGCTATTATATTCTGAAGCTACTTCGCATCCAGACAATGTATGGCTCTCAACCCATTCAGCTCTGCTAGTGTTCTGCAGTGGGGAATTAGTACTTGCCAAGATATCCATGAGTTGTCTGCATGTCTGGTCACGGTTCTAGCTTCCTGTCACATTGCTATACAGCATGAAAGTCAATGGGTAACATTCACCGTACATAGCCTGATCAATTTCGTAGTGCTGTCATTCCTGCCAGAGGTACTACTGTTGTTAACGCCGAAATGCCGTTGACAGGTGTTGTAAACCCCAGTTCTCTCCCTGCTCGCGGTGGACGGCCTCATACACACCCTGACCCTTGCTGCCTTGCTGCTGTTCTCCCCCCGTTTCCCCTTCCTCCAGGGTGCTGTGGTGTCTAGTGATGCCCTGATCACCGTGAGTCAGGGTTATGCTGCTGAGATCACCAGCTTGCCCCAGGAGCATGGGACACACCTGCTGCTGGCAGAACGGTCCAGGCAGCTCAGTGGGATTGTGAATGGGATTGATGAGGTGGAGTGGGACCCAACAGTAGATCCACACTTGCAGGCAAACTACAGCCCCAGGGTAAGGGGGAATGGAGCGCTTGGGGGCTAGTGAAGAAGGAGAAAGCAGTCAGAAACCAAAGGGTTGGAAGAATGGAAGGGAGTGGAAGAGTGAGGAGAGGTTAGGAAATGAGTGAACGCGAAACGGAGAGGAAAGGGGGTTGAAGGGAGGGTGAAAGCGGATTGGTTGAAGAAGTGGGGTCCGGGGGGAGTAAAGAAGTGTAAAGGTGTGCATGGGGGGTGATAGTAGGGCGGAAGGCAGGGAGGTTGATGGAGTGGGAACACATGTATGTGTGTGTGATGCGCAATACAAGGGTGAATGGCAAAAACCTCTCGATGGATGGCTGGGTAGGACTCTCTTGCAAACTTTGTAAGCAGATACAGTGGTGGTAGGGGTCAGAGCACACCGAGCACACCGAGCTTTTCACACCTGGAAGCTTTAGTAGGTCCAAGCAAGTGTCGCAGCGGAGCTCACACTGCATGTTGCAGCTAACAGCTTCAGATGTGCCTGCTAAGCAGTGGAGTCAGCTACCTGTAAAATCGTGCTGCTGATCACTTTCTTCAGTAAAGAAAGCATTATATGCCTCCTTTTGGTCCCATCATGCCTCCTTTTTATAGCAATGCGGTTCGTACTCGCCTGCTAGTCTACACATTGACTTCTGCTTTTCTTTCCTGTGCGTTTTCCTTCAGGACCTGAGTGGTAAAGCCATGTGCAAGGCCTTCCTGCAGCAGCGCTTCAACCTGCCCCTGGCCCCCAAGGTGCCCCTCGTAGGCTGGATAGGTCGCCTGGATTACCAGAAGGGACCAGATCTGCTGCTGGACGCCCTGCCTGCCTTTGTCAACCTGGACTGCCAGGTGGGGGGAGGGGAGTGGCAGAAACAGGAGTGGGGTGGGATGGGGTTGCTTGGGGGAGGCGGAAGGGTGAGGGGTATTGTGGATATCAGGAGGGTTGAAGGTGCCAAAAGCGAAGGGCAAGGGATGTGGGGAAAAGTGCTTATCAAGTCGGATGGTAGTGAGACCTGCTAAGATAGTATATCTTAAAAGCTTGCAGGTGTGCTTGCATCAGGTTGTGCACAGGCCACCATTGAGGAATGGCCGTACCCAGCATGAGTATGATGCTCCATCAGGTGCATGTTTCCATATATGCAGAAAGATGGCAGATTGGGATAGTAATATTGTGGAGGAAGGCTGACAAGCACATTGTTCTAAGCAGACTACACAAGTAGCTCTACACCAATGGAAGATCCCCAAATGGTTGCCTCCATCATTAGCGGAAACAGAGGGTGACCAAGTTTAAATGTGTTACCCCCTCCTGGTAAGTGTTCCACCCCCTGCCATTGTCTCATCTTCAATGCACGACTATTATCACGAGGACATTAGATGTATATAACCCTTGTTCTCTTTGTCTGTTGCTTGCTGTCAGGTAGTGATGTTGGGCAGTGGTGCTGCAGATTATGAAGCTGGTATGCGTGAGGCCACGCGCGAGTACGGCTGGTGCTTCAGAGGCCATGTGGGTTTCAGTGTACCACTAGCACATCAGATCATAGCAGGCTGTGACATACTGCTCATGCCATCAAGGTAATTGGGGGGCTAATGTATGCGGTGGCAGCCCAACAGGGTTTAGCTTAGCTCTGCAGGTATGTCGTGTCTTGGTAGTGTTCTGTGATCCTGTCTAATATTGTGCGGAAAAGAGCCTGGTGTGTAGATGTTTTGGTGGTTTGTGGTCTGTTATACTGTACAGAGCCACAGAGAACCTCAATGCCCCAACCTCTCTCTGTCCAGGGTTGTCTGGGTCGCTCCAGCAGAGCTGCTATCCTCAAGGTAGAGTCTGCCTTCCGCAAAAATTTACTTTCCTATGCTATTGGTCCAGTCATCATGCTGCCAGGCGTAAATGGACAAAAGGCTGATCAGCAATCAGGTCCACCGGGACTCCAGCTATACTGGCAATACATGCTATGCAGGATCAATCGGGGTATTTGACAACATTCAGGACGAGGTGGTTTTCTGATGCTGCTCTCTTTATTGCAGGTTCGAGCCCTGTGGTTTGAATCAGCTGTATGCCATGCGCTATGGTACAGTGCCTGTGGCCCACTCCACTGGAGGGCTAATTGACACCATTGATAACTACAACCCCTTCGCCAAAGGTGCGGGCTGAATGGGTTGGAAGGGTCTATGGTGGGGTCTGATGCTTTTGTATGATGTCGTAGCTCGGCAAGCACAAGAGTGGGTCGTGCTTCATATTGCAGGGTTTTTTGGGTCCCTGCTTGCTTGGTATCTGAACAGAGATGGTACACACAAAAGCCGTATGCACTGTCATGCAATGCGTACACCTGCTTCTGCAACCTAGTAGGTTTATCCAAGACTGTTGCAGTACAAGCCCCCCAGGTAAGATGAAGAATAAAATCATCTTGTAGGACTGATATGCCATTTCCAGAAGCAGCAACCGTCCCTTGTAGCAAAATCTTTGGCTGCGAATTTTGGCATTAAATGCCATGCTGTGGAGCTGTCCATGGCTATTTGCACTGGCTCACCCGCTTGTATTGCTCTTTCCTGTGCCTCCTTGCTCCCTGCCCTGCGCCCTTGCTGTATGTCCCAGGTGATGGTGAGGGCACTGGTTGGACCTTTGCTCCAGCTACAGTAGATGCCATGATAGATGCAGTCAGCACAGCAGTAGCACTGTACCGGATGCAGCCTAACCGCTGGCGAGCAATGCAGCGGCGCGGGATGACTGCAGACTACAGCTGGGACAAAGCAGCAGAGCAGTACGAGACTGTGCTCCTGCGGACCAGCAAGAAGACAGCTACAGCAAGATAAGCTTTGGAGGCAAGGGTTACAGCAGTGGGCAGACAAGAAGAACATTGTACAGCAGGGGGTTTCACAGCTGCTGCTGGCTGGGTCCACATGACTAACTAGGCATGTGGGGCTTGCTGGCAGCACTTCTTCAACCTTTTTGGCTCTGCAACTTCGTGCGGTATGTTGCAAAGGGACAAGTGTAACGAAGGCGGTTGTCAATCAGGGTGGTAGTGCAAGTGGTTCTCATGTCGGGGTTGCCATACAGGGGTTGCTGCATCTCACTGGTGCTAGCTGTTCAGGACAGGAACTTGAGTATGCCGTTGGAGCCTAAGTTGGCTCCTTGTGGGTGGCGCTGCCCCCACCGGCGCCCTGCTTTGACAGGGCCATCTGGTAATTGGTAATTGGTAATTGATGTTCGAGAGCAGATCAGTACCTGTGTATCAGCAGCAGCAGGTTGATGGTGACAGGACAGAACCAGCTCCAGCAGTTGTTCAGGGAGTTTCTGGTGAAGATTGGTCCAGACCCCCTGTTGATATGGGGGCGGCAGAGTCTGTCAGGTGGATTTGTTGAGATAGGTATGTTGCAAGTATTCATGCAGGCATCCTGCCTACCTCCATATAGCACAGCCCGCCAAATGTGCTAGCAAGACAGGTGCAGGAAGGGATTGCTTAGCTTGCGTGCTATTCCTCTCTAATGGGGCAGGTCTGACATGACAGAGCGGCTGTCGCCACTGAGTTACACAAGCAGGGTGTGGCGCTTGTCCTTCGTTGTATAAGCTGGTCTTTTGAACGGTCATATCTGAGAGAGAGAGAGAGCTGCTGCAGTCAGTGAATCTCAATCAAGTATATCCGCAGTGGTTTTATGTTCTCAAGCACCTCTTGGCAGATCGTGTAGGCTCTTGGGGTTCTCGTGGTTGCTTTAGCATGAGAGCTTGTTGTTAGGTTCCACGCAGGTCATGCACCGGATGGAAGTTTGGCAATGCCTCAGCTCATTTAGACGGAAGTTGTAGGAGCTGGACTTCTTCTATACCATGCAAGCCGAAAATGCTACTCTGGGTTGTGCCGTAGATGAACGCGAAGATGGAGTGAGTTTCACCTTTTTCATGTCCTTGTCACACAGCACAACCATTAAAGCATAAGGTTTCTTGAGCAAGACAACTTGCTGGCCACTACAGATGCCAAAGCAGATTGATTGATTTGAGCAATAGCAGTACAAGTGTCACCAGGTGACCATTTCACATGATGCTGTGACCCAAACCGACATGAGCGACAGCGAATACGCGGATACGCTACTCTATCAAACTGCAGGGAGACCTCTGCATGCAGTTTGGTGCAGAGTTGTGAGCTGCTGCTTGCTTAGCCCACTTGCAGCTGACGTTTTGATTGAAGCAGCGGGACTGGGCTGTGGCGCTCTGTCTGAAGAAGAAACAGCAAATGTTCGTCAAAGGACCACATGCCGCCGGTATATATCGCGTTCTTGTCTGACTGGTATTTTGTCACTTCCCGCTTCTGTTTCAGCGACTATTCACGTCAGAAAAGTGCAGCAGTGCGTACACGCATAGGATGATGCGATAGCTGCCGGCAAGGATGCAGAAATGGGCCCATGGATTTATTGAACAGGAAGGGCTTGCTAGGCTTACAGTACTCATCCTCTTAATCACCTCTGTCGGGTGCCTCACTTACACATGGGGCTATTACGAGGTGCGTCTAGGTTTGATCCCGGCCGTACGCTATCCCACGTAGGCAACTTGCTCTGATTGTTATAACATGGCCTTTGAGGATGACCTGCTCTCGCCGAGTTTCAAGGTATGGCACTTACATCTTCGTACTGCTTGCAGGGAGTGCACAACACTAGGCATCAAGTTGTATTCATATCACCCTCCCCAAGCCCTGTACCCCAGCAGTTACAGCTACAGCAGCAGCAGCAGCAGTTCCAACCATCCCCACAGTTGCAGGAGCAGCGCACAGCTGCAGAGCAGCTCCAAGAGGATGACCAGCAGCAGGGACCACTTCAAGAGCAGCAGGAGGATGATCTCATGCCTTCTGCAAATTTGACAGAAATAGATGAGACAGTAGCACCTACTGAGAGAAAAGCCAAACATACCCGGCCCAGGAGGTCTGCACCAGCTGATAGTGCAGCACCCCTGGAGTCCAGTGTGCCAGCAGAGGCAGGGGGTCATTGAGCCCCGTTGTGGGCTGTGCAGTGGGGGGCTTTGAGAAGGGCTTAGCCTCTAACAGTGCAAGATGAAGGCAGGCACTGGCATCGCAACATGCAGTGGAGAGCAGCAGCAGCAGCAGCAGCCAGCGCTCCTTGCTTGTAGCCCACCTGGCTTTGGAGCGATGCCTGGTATGCAGTAGACGGGTACAGTGGGAAATGTGGTTTGATGATACATTTGTTTCATGCTCCTATATACCAGAAACATTTATGTTCTACTCAGAAGAGTTTCTGCCCATAGACCTAGAAAATGTGTACGCTATCAGATCCCAGTTGCCGCTTGATGTGAACGGTGGGCGGGGTGTTTGAATTGAACTAATCTTAGCGGCAATGCTCTCTACCTGTGGCTGCTACGGTGATCATTGCCGTAGGATTCCTCATGCAGGCCTCAGCTGCCACGTGTACTTATCCACATGAGCGGCTGTGTTACTGTATCCCTGGTGCCACGGGTAAGCTATGGGAAGTTATGTACGTATGCACCTAGGGAGGTCCTTTGCGTGTATGTTCATTAGCCGTGTGTCTGGTAGTTTGGTACTGTGGTGTCTGAAGGTTAGCGGTCAACCAGCACCCATCCCTGTAACCGGTCGCAATGACATATTGTCCTGAATGTGGGTGCTGTTGATTCTAGGACAGCTTCACTATGGCTTCCAGTCTGGAGCCTTGCCATTCTCTATGAAGCTAAAAAAGTTATGGGCGCTAAGGGAAGGTTAAAGTAAGACGCTGTGATGGCTAGCGTCCTTCTAGTGATGGGCTAAAGTACCCGATCGGAAAGGTCTCTATGAAGCGCTTATTACTTAGCAACTCTTTTGCAGTCTGGGACGACCATATCTAGTTGTATCCGATTGTTTTTAAATATGCATAAGTACCGTGTGCTGAGCAATCGCAGACAGACATCCTGTTGAGGTCGCATCGCATCCAAGCCTACGTGGCTACCAGTCTAAGCGGGCCATTCCTGGTAGATGGAAAATCCACACCGGCCTGGCCGACACGGAAGACATTACGCTCATGCCTTAAATAACCTTAGTTAACTGCGCGATGCCGATGACGGCAGTCTGGGGCAACCCGCCCATCCACCATCCCGGCGCACAGATTTGAGGTCTTACTTCCATCTTCAGCACTCGTGGCCACAGGCAGCACAAATCGTACCTATATCCTGTTTTAATACATGGACGCCACAGGCTGACGCTAACGCGGCAGCTTTGGCCAGACTGGAGTTGTCTCCTTGTTCCGCTGCCACTAGCAGCCCTCATGCTAGTACACGTGCTAGTAGCTGCTCAACATGTGTCAAGAGAGACCACTGTACAGCCCTCTGGGCCGTGCAGCACCCAAGCATGACTCCAACCGGTTTTTTAGTGGTGTGGGCTGAGTAAGTGGGAGCAATAGAGAGCAAGAGGGCTGCGAATTCGAGCGAGGCGGAGACAAGTAGACATGTGAACAAACAAACAAACAAAAATTTAAGGTGCGGCAACCGCAAAGGGCTGCTAGGTCGAAACGTGTGAACTCTCTGACACTGCTAACTCTGAAAGCACTTCCACTCGTATGCGGTATGCCTGGCCGTTATCTCCCCTTCCCTGCCTCCCCCCGAACCTAAACGAGTCCGAATGCATACCAAGCTGCATAGGCTGCTCTATAATCACAAGCAAAAGGACCTAGGTGACAAGGAGCAGGCACACTCGCGCAAACATGTGAGATGGCAACTAGATAGCTGCTCAACATGTGAGATGGCAACTAGATAGCCCGGCCCCTGCCTCATAGATTGTCCCAACCAAACCCAACCTTCCCGCTACAGACCTGCTAAGCAGGCAGGGACACCATATCCCGGCCCCCTTTTCTCACACTACAGCTCATTACTCCAACAACAACAACAAACATTTAAGGTTTACTCCACCATATCCTGTGCCACCTGTGCAGCCGCCCGCTGCTCCTTCATCCACGCCTTGATCTTCTGCTTCAGTTCCATAGCCGGCTCCAGCATGTCTGGCGTGAGAGGCTTCCTATTGATGGGGTCCCTTGGGTCTGACAGCAGGTGGCGCATGATGGTGGCACGGTCCATGCAGGTACCGCTGGTGGGCAGCATGACCGGGTCCTTCATCAGGGTGTACTGGATGGGGTCCAGGAACTCATCCGGTACCTCACCAAACACCTCCTCCTCTTCCTCTTCTTGGCTGGCTGCTTGAGCTACTCTTAGCGCTAAGGTCTCTAGGGAGTGGATAGCATCTGAAGGATAGCAAGGGAGCAGTGCAGCAAGAGGAGGCCCAGTTAGCACCAGTACTAGTACAGAATTCACATACAGGCTGGTCGTAGCAATGTTAAGTTTCCGAAGGCATAACGCACAGTGCATTGACGGTGCATTGTGTCCTTAATCACTGGCACTAGCTAGCCCAATACATGGGTTAGCAGGACGCTGTACTTGTAGACTGTTCAACAACAATGCAGTCACATGCAAGCGCTAGGTCCCATCAAGATTGCCTCTTATCTTGCAGTCCCAAAAGTCATAATGTAAACTGTTCCAACTGCTTAGGCAAGGCAGCTTTCTCCACAATTAAGAGGTTTCTTGCCGTCAAGGTTCCAACAGACACAAGCTGCCGTGAACATCAAGCTGAAGCACAGCCTGGCCCTCCCATCATGCGCCAATCCCTACTCACACTACCCACTGACAGCTTCTTCCCTCCCTCTGTCCTAATTCCAGCATTACAAAGCCCCTCTCCCCCTCCCTGCTGTCCCCCGATTTCATCATCAAGCCCATCCCATCTAGCCCCTACATAAAGTCCCCTTCTCCTCATATGTTTTCTCCCCCGAGGGACCCCCCCCCCTCGCCCCTCCCCTCCCCTCATTCTACTCCCTCCACCCCCCCCCCCCCGCGCCCGTTCACCTTGTGTGAGCAGTCCAAACTGGCGCAGCACATTTGCCGCCTCTGGGAACATCTGTGACCTGTAGCTGCGCTTGTCTGCTGCCACTGCTGCTGCAAACACCCCCTTCCTGTCCCCCCTGTCCATGTTGAGGTAGATGCTGCAGATCTGAGCCAACAGCTCCTTGGGCTTGAAGTTGTACTTGTCAGGGTCCTTGATCTGGGGGAACAGCAACAGACAAGCACTGCACAGTGAGCAAAATCTGCCAATGGCTGCGTAAGCACCCTGCACATCCTACCGTAACAGAATCAGCTTTTGCGAGGAGCTATAGAGACAGTGCACAGCAACCTTGTACCCATTGTGAAAGCAACCGTGGGAAGGGCTTGTGCCATCGCATATGTATAAAGCAGACCACTGCATTTCTCTATAAGCCAATCCTACAATGGTCCCGAGCCAATACCATCCTTGTAACATTCGACACAACTCAGAACATTACGCTACTAGATTCTGGTGCTGCTAAGTACGAGACTTCTTAGCTGGAGATCTCTGACGTGAAGGGGCAGCCAGTGAGGGGTGCATGCTACTTGTTTGTGGTATAAAGGTACACCATACCTGGATTCCATACCGGACATGTTTTGGATGGAAGCCTCACCAAAACGGATTGCCACACGGACTTTCACTCTTCTTACCAATCTATGCTGACGCCCCCCTCCCCCCCCTCGCTGGTCCTTGTCATCCGTCCTTGCCCCATTTGCTCCTTCCTTGTCTCCCATCCTGAGCAACTTTCAGTCCCACCTTTTAAGAAGCACAGGCACCAAAGACATTTCCCTGGGCCCCTCAACAACGTGAGCAAATAGTGAGCAAACGACTTATGTCCGATGACACCCCTGCCCCCTCCCCATACTCTGTTCACCTCCTCACCCAGTTCCTCCGTCCTGTCCCCTCCCTCGCCCTCCCTTTCCCGCCCCTCGGCCCACCCTGCTCTTGCCCTCCTCCCCTCCGTCCTCCCCTCTCACACCCCTCCCCCTCCCCCCCTCTGTCCTTCTCAGCCCCTGTCCCCCCTCCTCCCCTCCCTCTTACGCCCCTTGACCCCACTGCTCCTCCCCCTCTCCTCACCCCCCTTCTCCCCTGCCCCCCCTCAGTCCCTCCTTCTTACGCCCCCTGCTCCCCTCCTTCCCCCTTCCCTCCCTCCTTCTCATCTCCCTGCGCCCCCCCTCTCCTTCGTCCCTCTCAGCCAGTCCTCCCCTCTCTTCCCCCCCCCCCTTCCCCCCTCCCTCTAACACCCCTCGCCCCCTCCCCCCACCTTGAGCAGCTTCCTCTCTGGACCCGTGAGGTACATCAAGAAGTAATTGAGCATAGCCGCCAACCTCTCCACCATCTCAGGCAGCAGGAATGGCTGCGTCACCTCCTGGGTGCTGGTGGCCAGAGTGGTGATGGTGCCTCCTGCCAGGTACAACAGACTGCGCAGGTGCTCCCCGGTCTGGCTGAGTGCCCCCTCCCTCTCCTGCTGCTCCTGGGGGCTGAGAGAGGACCAGCGGACAGGGTCGGACATCAGACCCTCTGTCTCCTTCATGTCCTGTGACCAGAGGGGAACATGGAGGTGGATCATTTTAGTACGCAAGGTGAAAGCCAATGGATGATACAAGAGCTAAAGCATTACTCCACAGGCGCTAGTGAGACCAATCCGTCATACCTGAATACCGCTCCCCAAAGTTTTTAGCCCGCCAATCCTCCGAGACCATGTAATCACAACTTAAAAGCTGCCGCGGAGCTATACCAAATACATCCAGCATAATAAACATCAATACACAGCTGAGCGGGTGGGGTGAGAGGCTGATGGGGGGTTGGCATTGGGGTGGGGAAGAGTGGGAGGGGGGGACAGAGGGGGACTACCAGTTACAGGATGAAGATGAATGAGGTGCAAAAGGCACCATTTGAATCCGTTTAAGCGAAACATTGTCAATGTTGAGCAGGTCATGACTGCAGCAATGCATAGTTGCATGATCATTAATTAGCAAAAGCATCCAGAGGGCCCCAAATTCTGCTCTTCTCACTTTCTATAGGGCATTCACCAACTGACTTCACTCAGACGAAATCATAATGCATGGATACAACACTAGTTCCCCTTGAAATGAGCCCAGCCATGACTCCTTCAGACGTCCCCATTCCCCTCTCCTGACCCTCCCATTAACTCTACAGCCTGCTTTTCCCCTCCACCGGTGCACTTTCATCCCACCCCATGCCCCCCCTCCCTCAACCCCCCACCCAAATCACCCCAGCCCACCCCCCACCCTCATAGCCTCATAGCCACCCCATCGAACCACCACCCCCACTTACCCCTCACGCTCTCCATCCCCCACACTCATTCCCTTGTCCTCCATCCTCATTCCCATCCCCCTCCCCCCCACCCCTAATACCCTCCCCCCACCTTGAGCTTCTTCAAGCTCTCATCTAGGAGGTATATGGAGTCATTGATGAGCATGTTAGCAAAGCGCAGGTACTGCCCCCTCCCCCCTTCAGCCTCCGCAAACTTCTTCCATGCCTCCCTGTGAGCAGGTATACTCCAGCAGTACGCCAGGATGTCACCAATGTACTGCCGCATGTGGAACTTGATGTAGAACTGATTGGCACGTTCTGTGTTCTCCACGTCAGCGTATAGGGACAGCAGTGCAGGGACCAGCTGAGAGAGGATGAGGGGGTGAGCCTCAAACAAGTAGGACAGGGTGGCGTCCACTCCACCACGGGAGCTGCAGCAACAGCAGAGAAAGCGGAGCAAAGGACTGGATCTTTTAAAGATGTGTCAAATTTTTTGGCTACTATTTGGAAGGGGCACCAGGTGACTGGCACAGTTTAGCACCCATCCCCATGTGAGAGGAGATAGGCAGCGAAGGGGAGAAGATAAGCAACAGGGGACATGAAAGTTGGCCTTTGTGGGGAACAGGTGATGCATTGCTTGCCGTCATTACAGGGGGGCGGGTGTGGAGCCTATGGTATATTGCACAGGGTGGACTTTTCTACTGCCCTTTCTGGGTAAACAGCAAGCGGTGGAGCAGCATACTCACCATTTTACCATCACATAGTGGGCACTCCTGCCCGCCCAAGGCCATTGCCGATGCTACTACTAAAGAGAAAAATAACCAACCTTCCTCAACGGCCCACTCTACCTGCTTGAAGGCAGGGACCTCTCACCATCCACCAAAGCCCTTACGCCCCCCCCCCCCTCCTCCTCTGCTTATCTACCTGCCCCACCACCCCGAACCCCTCCTCCCCCTTCAATCACCCAGAATTACCCTACCTTCCCAACCACACTACTCCCAGTGCTGGGCTCGTCCTCTCTCCCCCCTCCCTCCTTGCCCCCCCCCCCCCTCTCTCTCACTCACCCTCTCCGTGAGGCTCCACCATACCCATCACCCCCCCTGGGCAGCCACGCATGTATCACCTCACTCAACTTGCTCCTCAGGTAGGGGCTCTTCAAGTACTTGGGGCTCCCAATACACACCACCAGGAACAACATCATGTCATCCATACGCACACCAGATGTCGCCAACAGCTGCGGGTACGCTCGAGTCACCAACAAGCAATACTCCGCCAAGTCCTCAACAAACCACTCCGGCAAGGTGGCCCACTCCATAGGCACCGTATCCGGCAGTGGCAGCACGGGTAGTCCAGAGGGTGAAGCCAGCCGCATCAGCCAGGCAGCTAGTAGGCGGTAGAAAGCCAGGACTTCAGAGACTAGGTCAGGGTCGCCAATGACTGTTTCTACGCAGAGTCGTGTGGCTTGAGCCTGGTCCAGGAATGAGCGGATCTGCTGCAGCCGCCGCTGTATCAAGGGCTCCTCAGGACTGCCAGCACGACTGCACCAGGGAGAGGAGGAGTGACAGGAGCAAAGGTGAGGTAAGAATGGTGGAGGCTACCCATGGGAATAGTCATGGCAACCCACGTAAGCAACAAGCATTCATAGATTGCTTCCCTTCTTGCCAGGAAAAAGCAGAGGGAAAGCCAATCGCCATGACAGACAACCTGGGCAGAAAGTCCCTCTGGCCCTTTGGTGCCCTGGAAGGACGCTCAGCTGGCAACATCTACCATCCACCAC
The DNA here is from genome assembly GCA_963556185.1 of Pseudopediastrum boryanum. NCBI lineage: Eukaryota > Viridiplantae > Chlorophyta > Chlorophyceae > Sphaeropleales > Hydrodictyaceae > Pseudopediastrum > Pseudopediastrum boryanum. The sequence continues at coordinate 6,203,356 of OY744493.1, forward strand.
CACCTGTCTGGGATAACGCAAAGGAATATCCCCACCACAGGGGCAACAGATACCTCCAATTCATAAGCCTCCATGCTTGCAGACATACTTAAGCTGCTGCCCTGCTATACTGCACCCAATCAGCACCATAACAACTTCCCATGTCAACCTTGGAACCACAAGCAGCTGCAAGCGCCATACCTTGACATGCGATTCATTGTTTCATGGCCCCTTCAGGACAAACAATCCCTCCCAAAACAGAGCCACAATGCAGCAACCAAGCCATGCAAACAAAGCGCACAGCCTATGAGGCAAAGCCCCTGCTCGCCCCCTAATCCTTCACCTCCCTTCCTGTCCTCATATCTCTCCTCTCCCCCTTCTCCCCCCCCCCTTTCCCCAATTGAATCCCCGCCCTTACCCCGCTACGTTCCCTCTCCCCCCCCCCCCCCCGCGCTCGGCTCCCCACCTTGCCAGCGCCGCCTCCATCTCCTGCTGCATCCGTGTGAGGTCCTGCAGTCGTCTCATCTCATCATTCCCCTCACTCACCACCTTCACCAGACCCAGGTGCAGTGACTTCAGGGTCATGAAGAACGCCTCACACACAAAGTGGAAGTCCGCACCACCACCTCCACCCCCAGGGCTGCTGCTGCTGCTGGTGCTGGCCCCCGCATGTGCTGCTGTACGCTCTAACCAGGCCGCCTCCTCCTCTGAGGTAGCAGCTAGCTTGGTGTCCTGGGGAGGTGACACACATGATGTGAATCAGCACAACACAATTATAAACGAGCTAATTCAAACATCTGCAAGAGCATCAGTGCGCACTTTCTGTGCCTGTCACCTCAGCATGATGTTGCCGGGGAACATTTACGTGGTGAATACATTGAAGCTTGCTGCTGCAATACCAATGCATACATATCTATAAGTATGTACAAGGGCTGGAATCTAGCGAGGAAGAGGTAAAAACCAGGATGTGTGGATTCTTTGTGTAAGCTAGAGGAGGCAGCAGTGTGTTGTCAGGCAATGGTGCACCCATTTATGGTAGTGCATAACCTACACAGCTAGGTCAAAGCCCCCAAGGCCATCAAGCATCACAGACCTGGCTCAAACAGGATGGTGCAAGTGCAATCAGCTTTGATGCGCTCGGTCAGTTGCCTACCCGCCTAATCGGTTGAGATGCGGCGCTGGCACGGTATCTCTAGATATCCACCGATCCATGCCGTCCAATCCCAATATTAGCTGTCCAATTGCAATAGCCCACAAGTTGTCACCACATCACATAGTGATCACCTCCACCCCTTCCTCACAGCCCTAGGTGCCCCCCTTCCCCTCCTACCTCCTTAAACGTGATCCTCTTAGACTGTGTCACATACTTGACATCCACCCTCTTCCAGAACAGCTCACTGCTGGGGTCCATGAAGGGCCCACACAGCTTCAGCATCACAGCATTCAGGTTCAGGAAGAAGCCATGGCTAGCAGCCACTGCCAGGTTGGCCTGCATCTTAGCTCGCTCCTGGTTCCCCTCCAGCACTGCCCCCAGCCACTGCATCATGTTCTCCCGCGTGCCTTTACCCAGCAGGGCCTTCACCAGGGCATGCAGCTCCCCAATGATGTGCTTCTGTGTGGTGCGCAGGGAGGCTACATTGCGCTGAACATCACCCTGGGGGGGGGGGGGGAATCACAAAGAAACAACATCTGAAACAGACTGACTACGGTCGACAGGGGTGAGCTAGGGGCCTGGTGTAAACAGGGGCGTTCAGATTCTAATCATACACAACATATGAGCCATGGCTGGACGACTGTGGCTAACTGGATGCGTTGGGGCCGACGCTGCTCATGAACACCATGTAGCTGGGAGAAAACTGCATCCTAGAAAACCAGGTGAGCGCTCAGCTGAAGGACCAGTCTGGGAGAAAGAAGCTGAACTACTCAAAAATACCCAGAATGGCACCTGCTGGAAGAGATGACGGGGGGACTATGGGTTATCAGTTTCATATCATCGTCTCCAACCAATAAGAGTGCCATCATCGAGACCCAACTGCTCATAACAGAGCATCGGATCCTGTTCTTGTCAGCAAGCTCTAAAACCCAGGAACAGATGTAGCACAGGCAAGGCTTTCTATGAGGCTCTCCTTCTCCTCTTCTACTGAGTTGGTAATCTGAAGCTTAAAAGGAGAAGTTGTGAGAATATCTGCGGAAGTATGAGGTGACGTCTGCCAGCCTCAATGTAAGTCAGCTTACCTTGAAGTATGCTAAGCAAGAACTACCAGACTGCTCCCCTCCTCTTTTTCCTCCAATGCCATCACCACCACTACCATTACCACACACAAATCCTTCCTCTCGGCTCCCCCCTCCCCCATCCATCTCTTCGCCCCACGTCTCTCCCCATCTTGCTCCCCCTGCCTCTGCCATCAACCTCCATTTCCCTTGCTCCCCACCCCATCCCGCCGCCCCCCTCTTCCCCACACACCCCTGTCGCCTACCTGCCTCCTGCTGCCTGCCGCAACCCCATCAAAGCATGTCTCCCTCACACTGGGCACTGCTGGCACCAGCTGGTCAGGTATGGGGCTCACACTGAAGGAAGGACCAAACCAGCTGCTGCCCGGGAGCTGTATTGCCCGCCCAGTGTACTGCTTCAAGTCAGGCAGGAAGGTGGGCAGGCCCACAAGGGCTTTAGCCACTGCCTCTTGATCTACCAGCTGACGCAGGGAGAGCAAAGGGACTTGATAATCTCCCAAGGGCGAGGAGCCCTGAACTCGCCGAGCTAGCTCCGTCACTGTAAGAGGCAAAAATATAGGATTAGAAACGGAAACAGCAGTCGCATAGGTGAGCTTGATGGTGGACTTCCACACATGTCCTTCCTCATCTTGGGGTTGCATTATATTGGGCTGCTTTAATGGAGAGGACATGCACAGACGGTGCAATCATGCCAGGACCTTGCCAAGATGCGCTACTAACAAAATCGTCTCACATCACAATTTGCAGCAGTTGAGTTCAATTGTCCAGGTATGCAGGTTTGCAGCTACAGCATTGAGCGAGCTTAAACCAAATAAAAATGCAACATTGCAAAACCCGGCTGTTCATCAGCCTCTCCCACACTCTGGCATAGACTGTGAGTTGATACCAAAGCCCACACTCAAAGCTGGAAAGATACTTTATGCCACTCAATGATAATTTACATCATCACAATGGGGTACTTGTTATGTAGGAAAGAGTCTGGCTGGAGCTTCCCTACCTGTATGGTACACTTGCAGTCCAATCCTAACAGAATATTTTAGCCTCCCCCAAGGAGCTCACCTGGTTTCTGCAGTATGAGTGCCAGTGTGTCAGTGTCCTGCTGTGCTGCCAGGCACTCTATGAACCCTGGGGGCAGGGCAACCACCCCGGGCTTGCTGGCCTGCCTGCCATCCATACTGTCCAGCAGCTGCAGGGGACCTCGAGCTGCTGCACCATCAGGCTGAATCATAAACACACACGGAACCAAATCCCTCAGAGAACTGCTCGGAAGCCAATCAATAATCAAGCTTTGCAGAAATACTTGCCACAGCAGCCGTTAAGAGCAAGCATGCAGTAAGCGGTAGTGGTGTGTCCCAAATCAGGTGGGCCTCTGTATTGTAACCGACCAAGCCTGGCAACTCCCAATGCACATTAGCCCCTGAGGGTGATGGAGATTCTTAAATAAGACCAGTTTGGACACGCGGCATGAGCTATCGGATAGAAGGCAACACAAGCACATTCTGAGAAATGAAGCACACGTACTGCTGACCCAGCAGTTTCAGGAACTGTGTCCTCAATAGTCTGTTGTCTATAGAACTGAGAGGCTGAGGTTCCATGTAATCATGCATGTCATGCAGAAGGACAGTAATGACACTGCTGCTGCTGAGAGACAGAGGCTGTGCAGGAACAACATGCCAACACCTGTTTGCTAAGACCTCAGCAAGTACTACTGTCTAAGCCCACCACCCACCTCGGGCACCACTCCACTGCCTGTAAGGATGAGGGAGGCATAAGAGACGAGCAAGTCCCTACATGCTACGATGTCCTCCTGGATCAGCTGCTGACTCTCTGCACTCTCTCGTGTTGGAATGGAGCGCAGCTCCTGGGAACACTGGGCAAAGCATGCAAGGAGGTACTGGAAGGGGGGCAGGGGATACTGATTTGGTGGAGCCTCTATAAGCCGGTTTACAATGACCCTGTCAAGGTTATCCCGATCCACGTAAACAGGCACCCCTGGGTTTTCCTCTGCTAACTCCTGCAGAACAAGGGGCGAGTTCAATCTACCGGGCTCGCTGAGCAGCAGCAGTCCGCGTCTGTTCGCCTGTCACCTGTGCCAAGGAGCTGAGTACTATGACGGGACGTCCATCCGAGGCTACTGCTGCCTTGTCTGAGAATGAAACTGCGAGGATTCTTTCTAGTATCGCTGCTCGAACTTCATGGCTCATCCTACTAGCCTGCAGAGTGCCCACTGGGCATATAGCTTATAATCGATCAGGCGGAAGCTATGTCCGGGGGGAAACAGCCACAAGCAGAGTCCGCTGTGAGAACGGCGTTACAGCGCTGATGTATGACAAGAGGACCACGATCTGCATGCAAAGGGCCCCATGTCACGCTTATACCCCGGACACCAGACATCCTGATAAAATTCCAAAGCACCCGCTCCAGTGAAGTCGGCCGCTGCCCCGGTTACGCCGCTCAGAACTGATGCAGAGTTGGTTAAGGGCTGTACTCTTGTCACCCCGTCTCACTCCCGCAGCTGTACACCACTCTGCGTTTGACATCGGCCCCCATCTACCTCATATCTTACGTGCTTAATGGAAAACTTTGACTCACTGTCATAATTTCGATGGTTTTTACATGCTAGAGCTTTTTGGAGGAGCTTGCTGGCTTCTGCCATGGTTGCTCACAGCCAAGGTGCCGTAATAGCAGCCGCAGCCGCAGCTGGAGCAGCCGCAGGAGCAGCTATATGCGCGCTCTACTACCTCAGAAGCAACGCGTCTGCCCAACCACCATCTCCTCGGCCACCCAGCTTGGCGCCTACTGCCATCCCCCTTGCCAGCGTGCGCAACTTTGACGAAGATGACATCTTAGCAGAGCAGTTAACCCGCAACGTACAGTTCTTCGGACTAGAGAACCAGAAGCTCATAGCACAGTCCTTTGTGGTTGTGGTTGGCTTAGGGGTGAGGGTTGCAAGCAGTGGCTGCAGCAGCCGGTTGTGGACGCCCACCCACAGATCTGTCCTTTGCAGGGCGTGGGCAGCCATGCAGCGCACTTACTACTACGGTCTGGTGTGGGCAAACTCCGGCTTATAGACTTTGACCAAGTCACCCTATCTTCCCTCAACCGCCATGCAGTAGCCACAAGGTCAGATGTGGGCATTTCAAAAGCCACCTGCTTACAACGTCATTTCCAAGATATACTGCCAGAGGTACGTTCAACACCTGAAGGTAGGCAGCTGTTGTGCCCCCTCCACTCCTTCTTGATGAGCTTCCAGCTAAAAGAACACTGTGGTCTTCATGGGGTGTTCTAGATTTCGGCAGGTTGTGGAGTGCAGCTTTGCTGTGCGCACCCTTTCATAGCTTAGGAGCAAACATACTAGCCCACCACTTGCCCTGCACATTGAAAGGGTAATGAAACTATTTCTGCAGCGAAGTGTGTCGAAAGGTTCAATCTATCAACGGGGACCCCCTTTGGTAAAATGCCTGGCGGCAGAAACAGCATCATGACCACGTCTTCTAAAGCCCATAAACCACCTGCTGTGATTGCAGGCGTCAATTGAATGCATCAATGCTATGTTCACTGAGGAGAATGCAGATGAGCTGCTAAGTGGGAAACCTGACTTTGTCCTGGATGCCATTGACAACATCGACACCAAGGTAAACCACATCACGAAGCTAGCTTACATCTTCATGTTCCCTTACCCTGTGCATTTCTAATTCCATACCAACAGTAGCAGGTCAGAGCGGTTCCATCTCTTCATTGCCCAGAGGATTGTATAACTCTGGGCCACTCTAGAGGAATCTACTAGCTAGGAGACAGTAAACCCTGCCATTGTAGAAGTGAATGCATTGGTCACACCAGCTGAGGCTGCTGGATGCTGGATGCTTGGAATAGCATCAGCTCGTAGCGGATACCAATGGAGACCAGGCCTTGGATCTACAAGTGAGACTTTTTGATGAGGCTTGATGGCCCAGACCAAATAGTGTATAGCATGACAATGAATACGCCACCTAGTCCATGCCATGCAGCTTGGCCCAAGTCATAAGTATAGGTCACATACCCTTACTGTCACATACCGTGTCTACTGCATGCTACCCGGTGTAGACGGGAGTACAAGCACACCCAGCACCTGGGCTTGGTTGAGCTTGTCACTGTTGCTGCAGGTAGCTCTGCTGGCCAAGTGCAAGGAGCAGCACCTACCAGTACTGTCTGTTGCTGGTGCTGGTGCTAAGTCAGACCCCACTCGCTTACGTATTGTGGACCTCAGTGAATCATCAGTGGACCCTCTGGCCAGGGCAGTGAGACATAGGTAGGGCCACGGGCAGGCTAACACATGCAAACAGATATTGGCTGCTATAGTTGCAGTATGGTATGCCACAGGGGAACTGACATGGACCCGGCATGCCAAGCTGCCATGAATACATCAAAATGAAACGATGGATGAGATACCGCCGATATGCAGCCATGCACGAATGACAACATATGCACAAACACTAGTTGCGGTGAAACACGCCATTGCAGGAGTGCTATATTCTGTGCCTAAGGATGGAAGGTGCGGCAGGTGTCTTCTGGTGAAGGCAGGATTTGAAGGCAGGCCTGATGCACCGGCTGCAAGTGATAGCAGTGGATGGCCCTCTGGCGACACTGCTTACATGTTGAGTTTGAACTCTATGGAGCATATCTCGTAAAAGAAATGAAATGTTGCCCCCTTGTTGGTGTATGCTCCATGGCCCCGGAGGTATCTTATAATGCACATGTCTGGCTTCCGGATCACCTCATGCGGAGTTGGATTTTGGTGTACCATGGCTGCCTAAGCAACACATGCCGTTATCAGCTGTTGACTACAGCTTGTGGGTTTTTTATGCCAGGTTGCGTCGTGAGCGCGGCATACATGGCAACATCCCTGTGCTACTGTCTACTGAACGTCCACGCTGCCAGCTAGTATCTCTGGTGGAGGGGGACCAGGTCAACTTATTGGATTACCAGGTGAGGGGGGGCAGCGTGCAGGGTCGGGGGGGGGGGGCAATGAAGTAAGGGCGTCTTGTCAGGGAGAGCAGTAGAGGAGGGTGGTGCTGCAGGACCCTTGGATACAAGTTATGGTGGGGCTTGTGAAGGAGGAGGAAAGGAGCTAACAGACAGACAGAAGGGGTGAGCATGGGATGGGGTGCTGCACTTACCTGTTGTGGTGTTTAGAAAGAGCTGTGTGGCCAGTGGAGGCTACCAGCCAGGTGAACATTAAGTATGTATACATTTGCGGCTAAGTTTGAATGAGTGAGAGACAAATAGTTTGAATAGACAGCGTTTGGAATGCTGTAGATATGGATAGTCAGTTGTACCACTTCAAAGGATGTTATCATCCCCTTGCACTCATGTATACTTTGTCGCGGAATTACCATCTACGCATATCTGTTGGTACCCTTTATGATTGCCAATGACTTGTATGTTTTACTGGTCACCTCTTAGGCTTGGTGCTGTATTGTGATATACACTGTGTTAGTTCTGGAACTGCTGATGCTCTGTGTCAAATACACTCTCCACACCTGGGTGAGAGTGTATTTGGCATTAAAGTTGTATGCAAAGATCTGGTGTATGTGCTGTTGCGTTGCTGTTGCTTGCTAATGTAATCCAAAAAGAACCCAGCGAAATCAAAAGTTGAAATTGTGTGTGCACTTTTTCCAGTGCCAGTATTCTGCATCATCATATCTGCTTGGACATGCATGATCACGGAGTTCAACTGGTGGATGATTTCAGCTTTTCCTTGTTTTACCTGTGTTGGTGGCTTTGCCACCCCTGTGGTGAACTATGGCACCGCACGCGTGCCGATGGGTTTGCCAATGTAAGGTTCACACACTCAAAATGTAATGGTCTGCTTTCAGGTGGTTCCTAACTTCCGTGTGCGCACCATCCCAGTCCTTGGCCCCATCCCTGCCATCTTTGGCATGGCTGCTGCTAGTTACATCCTGTGTCAGCTTGCGGAATCACCATTTGATGGGGAGCCCATCATTCAGCTTACTGGTCTGCAGTATGACAGGGCACTAGATAGAATCATAACACGAGAGGAGGAGCGATATGGCACTGATGAAGGAGTGGCTGTGGACAGGGATGACGTAAGTAGGGGCTCGTACATTCAACTGAATGTTAGGGGTTAGGGGTGACTGATGCCAAACCTAGTCTACCATTCGGAATTGTGTGTTCCATGAGAGCTCGATAAAGGCTATAGACATTTGATGGAGGGTTTGGTGATGAGGGGTTGCATAGGTCGGACTCGAACCAGTGAGCGTTTGGATTCGATCCAGCATGTCATTTTGGGTGTTGTCGTTGTCCTGCAAATGCTATTCTGGCAATGGGATCCTGCCGCGTAAACTGTTGCGTAAAGAATGCAGAAGAGACATAAGGACGGGAGCAGAATGTGGCCTTGCATCAGCAGCCGATCCAGCACTGCCAGTATCTCTTATATGGCTAATGGATGCTTTTGCCTTGAATGCCGTGATGCAGATCATTTTCCTGTTGAGAGAAGTATACCGTGGCTTCAGTGCCCGGTCAGATCGAGTAGTCCTACCAGGAGGGGACAAAGGGCTGTGCCGATCAACTGCCAATCTGACCTTCACGAGGTGGGATGCCAGCAAGCCAGCTACAGCAGACAATCTGGTGCTGCTGAGCAAAGAGGAGGCAGATGTACATGATGCGGCTACGTTGCAGGAGATTCAGCTGGATGAACCTGAGTTTGTGGCGAGGGTAGAGGCGCTCCTTGACAGAGTCCGCAGGGAGTACTACACGTGATTTGTGCAAACATTTGATAAAACATGATTTGTGCAAATGGCTGCTGTTGAGGCTGTGCTGTACTCAGATGGTGGGCTAGCCTTGAGCTGAGAAACGGCGGTTATAGTTCATGTTGTGGTTGGTCAAGTGTGCAACAGGTGGGGTATTGGTTCAAGCTCTTCTCCAGTCACCCGGGTTACACAGCGGATGGACAACAATGATGCAATACCTGCATTTCTTGTGTGATTGGATGCATTTGATGGTCTAGTGCTGGGTACTTCCTCACCTTTGTAAATAGTGTTACCTGATTGAGCATTCAGAACAAAGGCGTGCGGAGAATGCTTTGAAGTTGGAACTTGACGGCCCTTCGTAGATGCCAGCACTTGCGGCGTACAGCTTGCCAACTGGTCGATTATCCGCAGTAGATTGATCAGATCCTTGGAGCTAGATTGCGGCATCTATGGATAGAGCGCGAGAGTGGGCTCCTGCTCTCATAGCTGGAGGCGTTGCCGCTGCAGTGGCGTACGCAGCTTACAGCAGTGCAAGCAGAGCTGTTCAGGTACATATTCCATAATGCATGTATAGCAGTAGGGCTTTGCATGCGACTGTCAAGCCGTGCTTTGAAGCTGATGATCTGACACATGCATGCAGGAATATGAAGCTGCCGCAGCCGAGAAATCCAAGCCCCAATTGCCTCCGCGAACGAAGCAGCAGCAGGCGAAAAGAACGCCCCCCCTGCCTACAGCAGAAGCCGCAGCCACAGCAGCCACTAAACCAGCAAGCAGCAGCTCCTTTCCTGTACCCCTGAAGAGCCAAGATACAGCCTCCGAAGCCAGCACAAGCAAAGCAGCGGCAGCAGATGAGTTCGCAGTGAGCCCTAGGTCTTCACCTCGCAGCAGCGGACCCACCACTCCCACCACCCCCCCAGCACAGCCTAGGGAATGCAGCCACTGCCACAAGGAGCCAGCAGACCCCTCCCAACTCCAACGCTGCTCCCGCTGCAAACGTGTCTGGTACTGCAGCAAGTCTTGCCAAGTACAAGCATGGCCCAAGCACAAATCCCAGTGCAGCAGCAGCAGTAGCAGTAACAGGACCAAAACCAGTCCAGCCACATCTGACCAAGGTCAAAGCTCAACCGCCACCTCCCAAATACATCCCGCTGGTGACCAGGACACCCCATCCACATCAGAGGACCCCATGATGAAAGCTTTGAAGGGCTTCCTGAACCAAGCAGAGCTAGCAGATGACCCCTTAAGGCGTGATTTCCAGCAAGGGGTCATGGCCTTCATCCAAGGCCAGCTGCCTCCAGCCATTCAGCAGCTAGAGGATGTGCAGACACGAGCTAAGGCAGCCGGGGAGTGGGATGTTGCAGGTGACAGCTGCAGGTGGCTGGGGCATGCACATGGCAGGGCGGGGCAGGCAGGCAAGGCAGCAGGAGCTTTTGCAGAAGGATGTCAGATAGGGAGGGAGCATGGGAACAAGAGGTTGCAGGTGAGCCTGCATGAGAATGATTTATTGTTAGGCATAGGTGCAGATGTTGATAGCAGGTGTTCTGAGACCAGGGGAGGGCAGTAGGGACTGGTGAAGGGGAGAGGGTTTGGACGGTAGTCACTCTTGGGGATGGGAGCAGCAGCAAGAGACGTGTGCTAAAGTTAGGGTCAGTCAACAACATGGTTAAGCACACAGCGCTAGTACTACTGCGAAGCAGCAGGTATTACACACTAGTCCTGGGGAAGTCAGGAGTTTGGACTGAGGTATCAGGTGCGGTGTCATTGCTAATTTCTGCTTTCAATAGTCAAGCAACTGGAACATATGAAGCAATTGCTTGGTATGAGCAGGCTTGGTGATGAGACATCCTCGTCTCTGGCAAAACGTGCATTAGCTCCCTCCTTTGTATAGTGGCATGTTTTGTTGGGCTCAGTATAGGACGTCACAGGCCATGTATGGGTCATAGGATCATGGTCGTGCTACTTCAAGCCACCCTGCCCATGTCTTGGAAGCCATAATGGTGCAGGCACTCTCAGCTTCCAGTCTTCTTGAAACCTCAACTTGTCCCTGTATGGCATGATACCTTACATGCACCCATCTGCTGTTATTGTTGTGCTGCGTGAACATTGTCTCTTGGTCTCTACTCCCCCTCCTCCTCCTTTCCCTAGGTGGAGTGTCTGTCAGGTCTTGGCTCCCTGCAGCGCACCATGGGTCAGCTCACCGCAGCTTCAGGGTTCCTGTCAGAGGCAGTGTCACTAGCTGCACAGCTGGGTGACCCCGCCCTCAAGGCAGGTGCGCTGTGTCAGCTGGGCACAGTGCTCATTGCATCTGATGTGGACAAGGCAGTCAAACATCTCCAGGAGTCTGTGGATTTGAGGGAGGAGCAGGTAGGTAGGGGACAAGGGGGGGGGGGCACTGCATTCCTGCTAGTAGAGCAGCTATAATGGTCTATCCAGGGAGCACACATTTGTCCTAGTGGGCAGTGTCCTTGCAACATCAGTGGTAGGGTGTTCAAATTTGCATGCTCTGCCTTGTTAGACCATTGAGCTCCCTCTAGTCTTTATATGTTTGTTCCTCAGGCCTCTCAGGCCTCTTCTGCAATATGGCGTACTTGAGCACATCTCGCTCTATTCCCTTTTACCTCTTAGCCCCCCTTGTCCTCTAAGTAGCCCAATCGCTGTTGCCGAGGTTACTTAGGCTGGAAAAAATGGCAACTAGAAGCACTGGCTCTGTCAAGGAGGCGCTGACTGCTCCATGCTCCTCAAACCTTGAGGCTGAGATGGGACGCGATGCAATGTGTTCTGGATGCATGTGCGGGAGAAGTTACCTTGTTCCATAAACATGCTTGTGACACTGCAGCAGCCTAATAGCCATGTATCTGTGTGTATGTTGCTGGCCAGGTGATCAGTCTGAGTGAGCAAGGTGAGCAGGGAGGTCTGGCCACTGCCATCTTTGAGCATGCAGGCTCCACTGTGGCACTGGCGGGTGCTCTGTATGTGGCACACAAGTACACAGAGGCAGCAGAAGCCTACAAGAAGGCTCTGGAGGTGAGAGGGAAGGGAGGGGGACATGCTGTGACGCGGATGAAACAATTACCTTGGGGATGAGATGGGAAGCTGCAGTTCAGGACGCGCTTGGAATGCAAATCAGGATGCTGCATGGCCATGCAATGAGGGGGCTGCATGGCGACGCAACTTAGGACTCTGCATGACGATATGCATGGTATGCCATGCATGTCATAAGGCAGCACAATGGGTGTTGCCGCAGTGGCAATATGCCGGCAATCTTTGCAGCATTTCGCTTAGGATTTACATGTGTGCAGGAGATCAGTAGCAATGGCGGAGGGGGTAGGTACCCTGAGCCAAGGTCTTGAAGCATATCCGAAGGCGCCTCTCACTCTGGCCATCTTTGTGCATTATGTCGGGAGGATGGCATGGACGATGGGGCTTTCAAACATGTGCCTGAAGTCATTGCTTAATAGAAAAAATTGGAAGGCAATTGAGTTGGGTGCCAGCATTGTTGTATCTGATTGGTGTGTGTGTCATGTTGTGGTGACACTGCAGGTGTTCAAGCTGGTGGAGGACCCTGACAAGATGGCCAAGTGCCTGGTCAACCTATCAAACATATATGAGCTGCAGGTAGGGAGAGAGAGGAGGGGGACAATGAGGGAGATCCATGGCTCCTGCTGCACTTATGTGTATGTGTCTGTGCGGAACAATGGCCGAGGGAGGGGCCCGGATGATTATTGTGGCAAACATTCAGCCAATAAAGCATATGGAGCACAGGGCATGGTGGCTTGGTTCAGAGGAGATGGGCGATGTCTACCTTATGCTTTAGCTTGTCTGTGGTGGCTTCTTTGCTGGTCAGAAAAAGGTGTTCTGACTATAGACATTGCCAACAGTTAGTGACAATCCCTTGGGAATATCAACCTATAGCAGGTTGTACGTCAGCTGAGCCACTGCACATCTGCAGCATAATCGCTGCTCTCTCCGCGCTTTGACGGGGCCATTTAGTCATTGGTATACTAGTTGACCATATCTAATCAGCGCTTGCGCCTCATGCTGCATCTACAGATATCCGACCAGGATAGCTTGGATCAGGCAGCTGAATTCCGGCGCCAACTGTACCAGCTAGCTGAGCAGCAGCTGCAAAGAGCAGTACCCATCAGCTGTGAGTTCTGTAGGGAGGATATTGAACCCATGGTACCTACATCTGGCAAACCCAACAGCAAGCTGCTGCTGTTGGCGTGCCTGCATGCCTTCCATCACCATTGCTGGGTGGAGCAGCAGGCGGAGAAAGAGGGGATGTGCCCATGTTGTAAGGTTGCAACGCCAGCGATCAACCTGTGATGGAAACATGTGAGGGATGAGCAGGGCGATGGTGGGAGGAGGGCAAAGTTTGCAGTTCCGGGGCGCTGCAGCTTGGAAAGGAAGGCGGGATTTTTGTATGTTTAATACACATCAGTCACAGCAGGCCGGAAAAGGCTAGGGAGTCGATGGATATCTTTGACATGTATGCAGTGTGGTGAAATGTGGCACCGTATACTCACTTGCCAATGGGTTTGGCTGTTAGATTCTCTGCAGCACAACTGGGGCATGCAGAGTCTTTGTAACTATGTATATTATTTGATATTAAACGTGTACCGCTCACTCCGTCCGTTTTTACCACCAATGCGATGCCGACTGAACCACTACAGACCTACTAGATCCGACAGAAAGCAGCAGGCACTGAGGAGTCGAATGCGTTGATCGGCATTCTTTTGTTAAGTCGGTATGACAAGGCATCGTACTTCCACCATTAACAGTAAAGTGCGGCTTTCTGATACCCTCACTGTGCGGTCTGTTGGCGCTTCTAGTAAGCTTTCAAATGATCGTGACGCCCTTTGCTTGTGGTCAATGCCTGTTGCTGCCGGTGCATTTAGCCCACGATCCCACTGCACAAAGAAGGGATCGACCGTTGTGTTCTTCAAGACTAAGTTTACTTCAAGACTAAGTGTTCTTCAAGACTAAGTTTACATCTTGTTACCTGCTGTGCGGGCATGCGGTTCTGTTCGTACGGCTTAGGGCTTCTGTTCCATGATCGCCGGTCGCAGCATGTGCATCATAACTATTTTATAGTTCGATCATCACGCTGCTTTTGAAATCTGCATAAGAAATGGTGCCTGCAGCGTTTTGAACAGCAGCTGCGCGTGGCTTGGATACATCTGCCTTGAGCTTCCCGATTAGATTCATAAGCGAAAGCCTACTCTGCTGCTGCTTAGTGTATGGTCTTCTGCTTCTAAACTCGTTCCATTTATGCTATCTCGGTTAAGTCAACTGGGGCCCAGCCTCACTCAAAAGAGGGAGCATCGCCCTTTGTCCTTGTTAATATTCAATCTGCCAAAAGCGGGCGGCCTCGACAGCCAGATAATGTACAAGACGCTCAAATACACAGCACAGTAACCGAGCCTCTGGCATGAGCAGGCACAGTCCGTCCGTCCCCGCCGGCCGGCCGCTCCTGGCCGGTGGTATCGGAGCTATAACATCGGAGCTTGTTAGGGGCAAGCCTTACAAACATTGCCGAACTTCTTTGGCTGTCCTGTCTCTGAATCTCTGAAGTTAACGTTGCTGCACTGCACCCACCCCATGGCTAGGCCGCTGACCGCAGTTTTGTTCGAGCTTATTGCTGTTTGCGAGTCTTCATACTATGCCTGTAAAGGTACACTCGTGCCCTTTCAAAGAGACGTGCCGTATTGCTTCACCACAGGCTATTGCCTCCGTGACATTATAATGCTGTTTGCCAGGCGTGTTTTGATCGTAAACATGGCCCATTCGTAACTTGTAACCAGCTCGGGTTCTGCAGGGTGCGCTAAATCGGAGCTTGTTTAGGTGCTACAGCCTGCATCGAGCATTGGAGACCTGAGCGATACTTGGGAAGCTTCAAGCCCATCTCCGTTCGCATCGGCCTCCATTGGTGTTATCAAAAATTTCTCTGCGATTTGAGGGGCCTGTATTCTGCTTTTTGAGAGTCCTCTTACTGACACTCTGTGCCATGCGCAAGGCACAGTCTTGCACGTTGATGTTCTCTTTGTAACCCGTTCCTTCTGGCAGTCCTAGTACACGGGGGGACAAGTAAACCTCAATGAGGCGTAAAACAAAGCAACCCGCGTTTCTGTCAACGCCAGTAGGGTTAATAGCCCTCGCAGTGGCCTTTGCACTGCTTCCTTTGTGGGCTTCCACCCCTGACGCCAACGAGGAGCGTCGAGTTGGTAACTTTCATCTGCAGCAGAGTCTGCTAAGGGAGCTATGGATGAAAGATGTCCGTCGGAGCCCTTCTCCCGTAGCAGCTGACGCCCACCCTGCTGCCCCCCACCCTGGAGTGCACAACTCCGAACCCGCTCCCCTGCTTGACCGCACGACTGGTCATGCAGCGCCCTACGGAAACGTCGTAACATCACACGCAAATGCTGCGTCGTATGCACCTCTGGTGCACTTCGGTCTCAACAAGCTCGTGCACTGGGCTACGATGTTCGCACCTCTGGCAACAGCTGACATCACCACTGGCCAGGTAAGCAGCCGAAACGTGTGCAACTTATTCTTGGCGTGAACGTGTACCCACCGTTTCCATCTGAGAGCATGAGTTTTAATCAGCTGCATGAGCATGTTCACTACCGAGCACCTACGATATGACAAGAGAGATTCCATTCACGTGGGCATCTCTCGATTCCTTGCATCACTTGAGTAGAGGGAGATATTTGGTTGCTCTTCATGACTTTTAACGCTGTCATCCGTTATGCTGCTTGTAGGGGGTGCAAACACTGGCTAATCTGAACATTACTGGACCATCCAGTAGGGGGAATGCAGTGCCCTACTCAATCACAAGTGGCGCGTCGTATCCACCCTCTGTCACACTGAGGTTGATGCAGAATCTGAAACAATGGCCCACCATCGTGAAACCTGTGAGCGTGAAGAGGGCTATTCCCTCTTGGTGCAATGTGTTGAACACTCTTCTTGTTAAGAAGACTGGGTACTGCGGGGCTACCATACTTCAATCTCTGCGTGTGAAGCAGACAGTAACCTCTTGGGCAACCATGTTTAAGACTCTGGCAACCAGCACCACCACTCGCCAGGTAGGCAGCAGGAACGTATGCCAGTCATTCATGGCGTGTGTGTGGCTCCACTCGTCCATCTCAGATCATCAGTCGTAAAACTGCTGCATGCGTCTGCCTACGGCCCAGCAGTCACAATATAAGCACCTATCATTCAATTGGGCATGTCGGATTCCTAGATCTAGAGCGTGGCAGACTCATAGGGGTGTCTGTGGAACTTTCGGTAGCACCACGTGCTGTACTTTTAACATCAAAATTGGACTATGAGCAGCTAGAGATGAAGCACAACACACGCTCAGGTGTAGCTAGACATTTTCTTTGAGAGCTCCTGTGGTCCCTCCAGGCCTTTTAATTGTCTCTGTCATTGGCTGGATTGCGTCATAGATAGACAAACAGCTAGTGATCGTACAACGCATGTAGCAGTGCCATATGATAGTTATAAAGCTGGCAACAGTTGACATCACCAGTGGCCAGGTAAGCAGCAGACATGTATGCAAGTCATTTGGGCCCCATTGTTTCCTTATCTGAAAGCATGAGTCCCATATAGATGCATGAGGCTGCTTCCTACCAAGCACATAAAATATGAGAAGATAGACCTTCATGGAGGCATGTCATGATTCCTTGCATTGCTGGAGTAGAGGAGAAGCCCTCCGTTGTTCTCTGACTTTTAACGCTGTCACTCGCTGTGCTGGTTGTAGGGGATGCAGACAGAGCCTTACATCACACCAATGCCCGTCAATATGACTGGACTGTCAAATGGGTATATTGCGTCAGAAGGCCGTGAGCAGCGCATGACTTTCAAAGTCCTGCACAACTCCACCCCGATCTATCATCCCACCCCCAAACATCACTCCACCCTCATGTATGAGATGCTGATTGGACCGGTAAGCAACATCGACTACTAGAAGCAGGGTCCAGAACAAGAAGGAATAGATTGTAGCAGGCTCAGTAGAAGTGCCTGTGGAACTTGAGGCAGCTTCTAAGATATGATTTGGACTAGACCAGCTAAAGACGAAGCACAAGACACAGGTGTAGTCAGGGCCACTTCACAAAAGCTCCTGTGGCCCTTCACAATGTCTTATTGTCTCTGTCATCAGCACGATGCCTCATATATAGACATGCAGCTAGTGACTGCATGATCCCATATGAAGATTAAAAAGGCAGTTGGGGGGTGAGCCTCATGCATTCCTTATGCATAACACTAGTGCTTTTGTTCTCATCTGGCCTACATGATTGACAGCCCGTTTAGCTGTTCCAATTTCTCATAATTGCCCTTCTTTCCACCCCAGGTGTCCAAACCAGCCCGATATGTTCCCCTGGAGTCAACCTCCTCCTCCTCCTCCAATCCCCACTATTGGGTCCTCGTCATCCTCGTAGCCTGTCTGCAGTGGATCGTGCCGGTATTGCGCTGCACAGTGTGTCGTGTGTTGGCGAGCACCCACAAGCCCCAGGGGCTGCGGTCCCATTGCCAGCAGTGGCTGCGGTCCTATTACCAGCAGCCCTCAACCTGGGGACGTACTGCTGCCGCACCCCAACTACCCTTCGCCCGAACCACCACCTTTGTCACCCTCCTGGTCGTGGCAGTCTTCATGGCTGTCTTCAGGGCCGTCTCCATTGCCGTCTTCACCCCCTGTCTGGCAGCAATGACCATCATAGTGGGTTACAAGCTGCTCACCCGCAGGAGCCAGCAGCACCACCACCAGCCGCCCTCCACCCCAACCCCCAAATCAACATCACCCAAAGGATCTGCTGCCACCTCCCCTCCACCTTCTAATCAGCAGCTCTCAGCCTCAACCTCGGGACCTCGTGCCGCCACGTCCGCTCCACCTTCGGCCCAGCACCAGCAGCAGCCAGTTGTTCCTCCTGCTGCTAGTGTGCTACGGCAGTCTGATGATACTGGTGGTGATCAGCTGCGGTCTGACCAGCTGCCCACTCCACCAGCAGTATCATCAGCTCAAGCAGCTCACCCTGCTGGTCCGTCCCCTTCAGCTGCTCCTTCTGCTCAGCCCCAGGCAGCTTCACCCAAGGCTGGCCTCGTAAGTCCTTTTAACCCTCCTCCTGCTGCTGCTGCTGGTGGCAACAAGCCCCAGCAGCAGCGGCAGTTGGTGACCGATTCAAAGCTCCGGCAGCAGCAGCAGAAGAACGGGAAGTTGGAGTCCCTGGAGCAGCATAAGCAGCGCCTTGAGAAGGATAACAAAGGCCTGCAGCAGGATAAGCAGCGCCTTGAGCAGGTTAACAAGCGCCTGGTGCAGGATAAGAAGGGCCTGCAGCAGCATAATGAGGGCCTGCAGCAGGTTAACGAGGGCCTGCAGGAGGCTAATGAGCGCCTGGAGCAGCATGATAAGGTCCTCAAGCAGCAAAACATGCTCTTGATGAATCGGCTAGCAGAACAGGGGAAAGCAGCAAGGGAAACCTCCACATCTAATTCCCAGCTGCAGGCACTTGTGGAGCAGATGGTGTCATTGGCTGTGGTTGGTGCCTGTGTCCTCAGCTTCAAGCACGCGGAGGGATGCAGGACTGTCTGCAGTTACGAAAACGTGGGTCGGGGAAAGGGTGGTCCAGTACGCAAGGGCATGTACCTGGACCCTAAGTACAACAAGCCTGTTGACGTGGTGGTTAAGGTGGTGGACGTATCGACAGCAGCGAATAAGGAGCAGGGGTTTAGTATCGTGGGCTCCCAATCGGAGGCTGTTCTCACCACCGTGGCTGATTCTCTTCGCAACAATGGTGGTACTGGTGCTGCTGCTGGTGGGGGTGGGGCTTTGGGCGGTGGTGATGTCCGGGCTTTAGTGCACTGCCAAGAGCTCAAATGGATGCCCATCAATGATACGGAAGACCAGCAGCTGCAGGAGATCCTGAATTTCGAGGTGCCTGGCAGGGAAGAATTTGAGACTGAGCTGGATTGGTTTGAGGCACGGGATGCACTAGCCAAGGTCTATCTGGAGGGAGGCGTGGTCAAGGGGAAGCTGGTGCTGGTGCTGGTGCTGCCTCTAGCTGATGGGGGGAGCATGGAGGCACATGTGGCTAAGCCTTTCGGCGGTCTGAATTGCTCGTATACCGGGGCACTGGGGCTGGACACCTTCTTATTCCTGGCCCTGTACCTGGCCAAGCAGCTCAGCTCGTATCTGGGTAAGGGCCTGTTCTGTCGCGACATCAAAAGCGCTAATATCTTGATGTCTGCTGGTCTGCCATGGCTGGCAGATCTGGATATGGGGCTGTGCAAAGGTGTCGTGGAGTGGGCGTTTTCAACTGGCTATTATGCCAAGGGTTTTCTGATCGGAACCTGCTGTGGCACCGTGGGCTATGCAGTGGAAAGCGTGGCACTTCTGGGAGGGCTTACTGCAGCCAAGGTTGCCCATTGTACTCTAGCCTCCTTGAAGCTGAAAGGGGCAGATGTGGGGGCCCTGTGCTTCACACTGCTGGACCTGCTCACAGGGAAGATCAGGTATACACTGGTTAAGGAGACCACCGGCAACGACTTGTTGGACGGCGCCAACTGTCCGGACTGCAAGTTTGTGCCTGGTTGCATACTGTCCCTTATCAGCGGCACCCCACTGCTGGCGGCCAAGGCACTCCCTGAGAAGGTGATTGAGTGTCTGAAGAAGGGGGTGAGCAATGGGGTGTCAGATGAGGAGAGGGCTGCATGCTTGGAACAGCTGATTGTGGCTTTGGAGGAAGCTTTGGAGCAGCGAGCAGGGAAGGAGGGTGTGAGTAAGGAGGCCTTTATGAGCCTACAGCGCCAGCAGCTGCAGCACTACCTTGCTCGCAACAAGTGAGCAGGTTATGCGGTTCATATAAAAGCGGTTTATGAGGCAGGTTTGTTGCATTGGCTGCTGCCTCTGTCCATCTTGCTAGACAAGTACCATTGTACTGCCTGGTAGATGCAGTACGAGCTGACCCGTGTAGAGCAGGTATCCACAAGTGTTTGGTACAGCACGCTTATGTCGCCCTTTAGGAGTTAGCTGGTCTGGGTCAGGGCGCACTGGGTGAGGAAAAATTTTATGCAACAATGTCTGGCTGTTCTATCAGATTGCTCTGTGGGGTCATATAAGACGCGTTGTTCACCCCTATGACCCTTCAATGCTCTGACGGTTTGACAATCATTTGAGAACTCACCTGCTCTGTAATAGCAGATCTGAGTCTCTCACAGTCAATGCTCTTTTTATGGGGCCACGAGACCAATATCATATCAGTCTTACAGTCCAAGGGCTGTGCAATGAGCTACATCAACAACTCTCTTACTCAGTGTTTTTAGTTCACAATTATTTCTGGCTCAGTCCGCTCCATGGCGTTCTGCATGTATCAGTTCAACTGCTGCCTCGAGGTTGTACTTGCTTCGGTTCCATGCTAAGGGTATGATATGTGGTTGTGGTGTTCATGCTGTAAAGTTGAAGTTGAAGCTAGGTAAACCTTAGGTGCTTTTGGGGGTCCACAACAAGAAACATAAAAGAATGTGGCCAGGCACTGGCATAGGCACTTGTGCCTTTTATAGGTTTGTTCCTCTACGGTGACATGTACTTTTGCAGCGGGGCTCCTTTGCAGCCTTGCAAGACCATCAAAGTTGGAGTTGTGTTGTGGCAGGAGGTGTTTAGGGGGTTTGTGCCATGCATTCTGTGATGTGGCAGCAGCCCTCTCAGCTGAAGCCCCACCAGTGTGGGTGATCGTCAAATATAATGCATGATCATACAAGACATGTTGTTGATCCGCATGACCTTTGTAGGATCTGAATGTATGAGAGAACTTGAGAACTGGGCTGGTTCAGTTAGCAGATTATGAGTGTCTGACAGGCAATGGGTTGGGAGTCTTTTCTGTAGTATCTGCCATGCACTTGCAGTATCGTAATATCTGTTGTAAATGGTATCTGTACGTGAGCTTGGGCATTTTGTCTGTTGAGTAGCTGCCTGCTAGTGGTGCGGTACTTCTCTGACAGCAGTAGTGCGAAGTGTCTACGGCACTTTTGAGCAATATAGCCCCAATTACTATTGCTGCATCCTTCACGTGCTGTTGGGCAGTGGGTGTGTTGATCTGCTAGCTTGTGAAAATTATATCATATCAGACCGAACTAGTTCATTCCATGGCATGGAACTGTGTATGATGCTTGAAAGTCATTTGCAGCTTGTGGGGAGAGGAGTATGTATACAACAGGTGTGTGCCTAGACCACACGCCTCAGCCTAGACTCCCTGGTGCCCTAAATAGTATACGCTGGTTTTAGGTTGCGGGTTCTCATGGCATGTTTGTGCTGAACGGAAGTCAACGTGGCGCGTCCGCAACATTAATTAGCACTCTAGATAATTGATCTGATGAGAATTCCGTGTCTGATACGAACGGCTGACCACCATTCTTATTATATTATTATTACATTTCATGATATGCCATAGCAATAAGTGCCATAGGCCCCATATACGTGAATCTTTGAGGCCCTCCTTGAGTTACAGTTAACCAGTTGGCTCCATGGCCTCACTAAGCGGGGCCCGGTAGGTGGGGGCAGTGCTAGCCACAAGGTGCGCCAGTATTAACGGAGTTAGATATATGGAGCCTAGGTTGGCTCCGTACGGGCGCCCCCTTTGAGGGGCCATGATGTAATCGTAATCGTAATATATGGCGGTGTATTCACGTCTGTAGTTCGATGGGTTAACGGTTTGATCAACTGGGCAACACCGTCGCCGCAAGGCCGTCCGATGAGTCGTTTCGACTTCCGGTCTTGGACCCGGACGTTAAAATTTGTTTTTTTGTTTTAACGTGTATCTAAAGATAATTTAGGCTCCAACCGCATACCCAATATATATAGTTTGTGTTTAAAAGTTCGTGGACATGCCTTTGTACTGCAGCACTACCAACCTAGTAAGCAGTACTACTTAAGTCGACGTTGCAACTTCACAAATATATGGCTTATCCATCCCTAGGCAGTCTACAGCACAGCCCTCTGCTGCTCCTTGCCGCAAGAGACAAAAATCGTATGGTACGCGCCTTGAAAGAGGCCAGGCTGTGTGTCCTCACGGTACCCGAGCCGTCAGGCCCTTACTGTCTCAGCGTATATGCCATCCACCTGTGCCCCTTCGTATCCAATCTCCAAGTGCAGATCCAACACTCTGCTCTCACTTGAGCAGGTACCCAGCTTAGTGCTGTCTACACATCCACAAAACTCAACAAAACAACCTGGGTAGCCGGCAAACTGCAAATTCCAATAAGTGAGAAAGACCTTTGGCTATGCCGTTCCAGAAGCGGACAATCCAATGCTGAACCAAACATCACAATCAAGCAGAAATATGAATTAAGCATATAGCAGAGTGCAATGCAAACACATCCCAAACCTCAATGCAAACTACCTTATCAAAGGATCAGCAATTGTTCCTTGTGAAGACACCTGGTTGCTGGCCTGCTGAATTGAGCCTGCCCCTCATGCAGATGGCCACAGTCTACCGTAAGCTCAACCGTAAATGCTGTACCAGCTCTCCTGTGAAACAATACCTAGAACAGACCTTCACGTGCTTGCAAAATGCACTACGGTTAGTGCTGCTGCAACATTATGCAGGCTGCCACTAAGCTACAGTGCCCGTGAGGCTGCTGACACACAACCTGATGCGCTTCCCCGCCAGCCAACTACCACTGAGGCAGACCGATCCAAACCTTGGCTCAAACATCTAAAGCTCCCAAGAGGACTAGGGACAGACGACAGGCCCCACCACAAGTTTGTTACACCAATAGTGCACCCACCCCTCTAGAAAAGCACCTTTGATAGCAGCAATCTAAGCTGCAACATAGCGCTCCTGCCTAGCACCAGAAACCCAACTGGCTGTTAGTCGCCAGCTTACTTCTTCTTTGCTGTGACGTTGAACTGGAAATGGATGATGTCTCCATCCTGCACCACGTACGCCTTGCCTTCTTGGCGGTACTTGCCAGCTGCCTTCGCCTCAGCCATGCCCTTGCTGGTGGACAACCTGAACCAACAACAGCAGCAGCAGCAACAGGAGAATCACCTCAGCCGAGATAAAGTGGACATACTGGATGCGTAGACGTGCAACACCAGCCAGAAGCAGTTGTGGCACAGCTTTACGTCCTGCAGCACACAGAAGCCTCGGACAGCAGCTGGGGAAGATTGCTTCGGGGGAGACTCAAATCTACGTAGATCTGCATAGCAGCAGCGTCATTGCAACATGTACAACTAAGGTCCATTCCCCACTCTGGAAGTACTGCTGAACATCCATTTTCAAGTAGCCTCACCTGCTCCACCTTGGTCAGAGCTTGCGGCTGCAGCTGAACACACATACATGTTTACTGGCAATCACAAAGGGCGCCAATGTACCTGGAACCTGCTATCCACCAGTAACACTACACAAGAAACTATATGGCATGAGGCCTGCGCCATGTCCCAGTCTCTCACCTCCTGAAGTCATCATAAGCCACCACCTCAGCCTTGATGAAGCCTCGCTCAAAGTCTGAATGTATGACTCCAGCTGCCTGGGGTGCCATGGTGCCCGCAAGGATGGTCCAACAGCGCACCTGAAGGGGAGGGGCAAAGAAACAGTGATGGGTGTGACAAGCCTTGCGCAATGGAGGACATGCCGTCTAAGAGGATTAGGGCAGCTGGAGGTGCAACAGCCGCTTGCTTGATTCAGTTAAAACGGTAGAGCGCAAAGGGCATAGCAAGTTTGAGGAGTTTGCTAGGGGATACACGAGCAGAGAAGCCTCAGGCCTGAGGACCTAGTAAACCCCGAAGACGTAGTGCAGGCATGAAATAGCTATAGGCCCAACGATCTCAACCGGAGGGTG
The DNA here is from genome assembly GCA_963556185.1 of Pseudopediastrum boryanum. NCBI lineage: Eukaryota > Viridiplantae > Chlorophyta > Chlorophyceae > Sphaeropleales > Hydrodictyaceae > Pseudopediastrum > Pseudopediastrum boryanum. The sequence goes on from OY744493.1 coordinate 6,227,151, forward strand.
AAGATCACACCTGATGACTCCAGCATGTAGGCAGACATATGATATGCAAGCTGCGGAGCTGCTATGTACACTTTTGAGCACCTGGCGGTGTGTCAACGTGCTGACTTTGGACAGTGGACTCTCCATGTCACCATCAAGGTCCAGGGGCAATAGCCACAACACAACCAAGCTAAATGTGTATATCAATAGTGACACAAAATTGAACTCGTCCTTTCACGTAACCAATATATTCAGCAGAGCAATGCTTGGGCTTTTCAGGTCCAAATGGTTCCCCTTGGTGCGCACACTGTTGCATCTAGCCTCACTTTATGTGTTGTTAGGTTCACCATTGGTTGTGTTGCTGCTGATTGTGGTACAGAGCCTTGTGCCTATGGCCTAAGTTTGTTTGGTGATTGGCATAGCTGCTCTTTTTTTATTGTTCAATTGAAGAAGTGACAGTTAACTAGATTGCGATGTAAGTGCAGCAGGTGCATGTCTGGCCATGCCATCCACATTCTTCTGTTGTCATTTCCGCCTCCTCAATCAGTCAGCATGTTGTGCTCACCTCCTTGTCACCCGCTGTGAAGAAGTAGATGAGGTTCAGCTCCTTGTACCCTGTGACCACCATCTTGGGCAAGGCACTGGCACACTTGGTCTCATCCAAGAAGGCCTGATGATGAAGACAGGAGGAGCAGATAAAGTCTCAAAATGTAGATCTTGCAGCATACTGCAGCTTCCAGTAGCAAGCAATAGCTCGAAAGTTGTTGGTGCCTTGTATCAGCTGAATACCAACAGTTTATGGTACTTTGCCCTTGCAGCAGGAACCCATATCAAGACACCAATACATAAACGTCTTCTGATCTTCTTGCAGTGCATGAGGAAAACAAACACATGGGCTGTTGCTGTCTGTCAATGGTTGCTCAATAGCAGCGGGCAGAGTCACCTCCCTCCCCCCCCATGGGCTCCCTCCCTCCCCCTCACCTGTCTGCCATCAGGGTCGTCCCTCAGCTCCCACAGCTTCTGCTCCCACTCTATACTGAAGGGGATCATGACGCCACCACCGTGCTCCTACAGCAAATATGCACACACATTCTTGACGCATATCATGGAGGAGTTAAATTGAAGCTTTACCTCGAATAATGTGTGCGCCCAGTTGCACCTGTGTCTTTTACTAGGTTGCATTGTTCTGAAGGCCCTGACGATGCCATTGAGAAAGTGGAGTATGCATGGTTGGATGGCACAGCACATGGTCATCGCGCCGCCACATATCAGTGGGAGTGTGCTGCATTGGCCACAATGCCTTGGCCTACCAGCATATCTGGTCTGCCATTCTTGACTGGTTGACTAATCCTTTTGAAGACAATGGTAGCCACAATAATGTTCTCAACCTTTTACAGTTTCAAAAGTGGAACTGTAACAACCATACTAACTGGGAGACTGGTGCTTTGTAAAAATATGGGTGTGACGCGAACCACCACACAAAACCAAGCAATGCCATCCCTTCAGCTCGCTTCAATACTGGGGTTAGATGATCCGACTCACCTGCACCCACTGGTGTATCTTTGGCAACCACTTGTTCTTTTTCCGCATGAAGTCATTGCTGCTCATGTTGATGCAGTACACCACGGGCTTGGTGGTGATGAGGCTGGGCATCTTCTCAAGGATGACCTCCACCTCCTTGGCGCTCCACTCAGCATCACGAATGGGCTTGTTGCCACTGAGCAGGGCCTTCACCTGGACATACACAGCACATGGGACAAACACACAATATGCAAGGCCTGGTCTCCGGGTTGGTTTGGGTGCAGCAGCAAGCTAAGGAGGAGCCGTGTGCATTGTCCAAGCTCCTGAAGTACAGGGCCCTCGTTTGGCTGGGGGCAATGTTGATGTGCACCTATTGTCCGCAAACTTGATGATCCCCTGCACCCTACTGGGGCAGAGGCAGGTGCATGGCTGTCAAGGTCCTTTTTATCGAGCACCATTATGCTACCCCCATGTTCCTGCCCCATCCTAACCCCAACTAAAGCCTTGTCCCCCACCGCCCATATCCCATACCCCCCTCCCCCACCTTCTCCACTGTGTCATAGAAGTGCTGTGGCAGCTTCATGTTGGGTGTCTTCTTCACATCCTTCAGTGCATCAGCCTCTGCTCGTGACACGTAGTCCAGGTCCTTCTTGCACAACTCCATCTGCAACAGGAGGAACAAGCACAAGAGCCAATGTTTTTGTCTTAAACTTGAAATGAACCACTTAAAGCAGGTTGCTTCGACATAGCTTGTATCATTGGCCAATGTCAGGAGATCGAAGTGTATGGCAGAATGACAAAGGGTTGCAACAATGCAAATCCCCTAGCCATAAGCGCAAGTTGCTAGCGTCTTCCAGCAGTACACAACATAACTGGTGTCAGGCTTAACCTAGTCATGCTGGTAGGGGGTGACGAAGATATGCCTTTTAGCAAAGGAAGACTTCTCATGGAAGCCACCACCAGCCACCTGTTTTTCCTCAGGCCGGCAGTGCAACTCTACGCACAGGGATCTAATCTTACCGGGTCCAGCTTCCTCCTGGCTACCCATGGCCTTCCTTAAGACCTTCCTGCCCCCTCTTTGTTTGATACTCAACCTGAGGATCCATTCCCCCATCTTGGAAGTTGCAGATCACTACAACCGCCATGATTTGCAAAGCCGTGGCGTTCAGGTAGAAAACTCCACATAGTGTATATAACGCTAAGACCCTAATATAAAACTACAGTGACCACCGTCTTTTCACCTGCACTACACTTCTAGCAATCCCGCTTCAAACGTACATTGCAAACTTTGCAACTGGGATACACACATTCATTGACGCACACATTCAATCACTCTCCAGATATCGGCCTCTTGTTAAGATAACACAGAGCCCCATGTCCAGCAGCCCCCTCCCCCCTGCCCCCAGCCCCTTCAAGGCCCCCGCCCCCCTGCTCACCTGTATAGTCTCCAGGTCCCTGACTGGGTCCACGCTGTCATCCACATGCACCACCTCACTGCTGTCAAAGGCACGCACCACATGGAAGATCCCGTCCACTGCACTGATGTGAGACAAGAAGGCATTGCCCAGGCCTGCTCCCTCAGCTGCCCCTCGCACCAGACCAGCAATGTCGGTAATGTGAAGGTAGGCGGGGTACCTGGACCAGGGGGACAAGGAGGGGGCATGAGGCTTGAAGGGCCATTGCTTGGCATGTTGCCCACCATGCACATCAATCTGAGTTTAAGTTCACATGGCACTGATATCGTTATTCCCCATCACGTATAAAGTACACTTAATTGCAGTTCTGAGAATGACAACGACGGCATTCAGCATAAGACAAAAGTCATAGACATATGCTTGCCTAATAAATCTTGATGATGCAAGAACATGCAGGAGCGTTCCTTAAGCATGCCGTGCCAAGGAGACCCGTGCCCTCCGCACATCCAAGATTACATCCTATCAGGACCTGTGTAAGCACAGATGGCGCCGAATGCGTCTAGTTAGTGGGTTTTGAAGCAGATGACATGTACTGAACATGAGCCCCTGGTTGCTATTAAAACCTATGCCCCTGCATCAAAAGCAGTTTGCTCATTCAATGCCATGACATGTGATCTTGAGTTGGTGCTGTGTGCGAGAGCAGCCTGCCATTCTCATCATGGCTGATGCTGTTCCGGTACTCACACACTCACATGGAGGGTGGCTTCCAGAGGTCACAGAGCCAGTCATAGCGCTCATCTGGTACTGCACAGCGGCTCTCATTGGGGTCTATGGTGCAGAAGGGGTAGTTCTCGGCTGCAATGTTCTGCGCGTGGAGATTGTCAGGGCCTGCTCATCAGTAAGGATTGTAAGGTACTATAGCACATCGCCATCACAAGGGAGCCAAGATGTCAGCGCAGCACTTTTGCAACTGTAACCAATGTCTAGGAGCATGACCATGGACTGCACAATTGAGGCCAGGCCAAGGCCTTGGCCGAGGCCAGGCCGAGGCCAGGACGTGAAGGTCGCCAGGGATTGAGCTATGCTGCTATGTGGTTGGAAACGAGCGTTGTATAGCTCTGAACCTGATGGTAATCAGTAGTGGATCATGTGATATGTATCAGTAGGCTTGATAATCACATCATAGACATTCACATCGCAGGGCAATAACTGCTTTTACTGTGAGCTGGCCGCATTTTCCAGTAGGTATTCTGCAGACCTAAAGGGGTGTGCATGTTACTGTGAGGCACTGATTGATCAAACTGGGGTACCGGGCATTTGTTTGAGAACAAGGTGATGGCTGATGGATCTGCCAAGGGCAGCTAGCAGCATGGCATGCGATTTAGCAAGGGAGGGGTCTCACCTGTTCTGTCAGCAAGTTAAAGAGTGAGCTTTTCCCGACATTTGGGAGCCCCACGATGCCCATTTTCAGGTTGTTCCTCACCCTGCCAAACCGCACAGCGCCTTTCGGTTCTTCATCTTGCTTTTTGGGCGGCATGGCAGAGACGGAAGCACGGAAGTCCAATAGCTTGATCGCGGGCTAAGCTAACTGCGTGCAGCTTGAGTGTGTGCAGCCAACCGGCCCCCAGGCGGCCACAAGTTGCGACTCCTAGCTGATGGCAAGAGCAAGCGGCACTTTTTTGTACTATGATGTTAAAAGCAAAGTCTAGCATATGCTACATGCGGTTGAACCTCAGCGCAACCTGTTTGTACTCTTTGAGAGTGCTTTTTTCGCGTTTTGCAAGCAGTAACCAGAGTAACTCAGATGTGACCGCCGTGACAGTCGGCTCACAGTAATCTGCTGTTTGTAATCATCACGGGACCGAGCGGCAAGCATTTCTGACCCAATGAGCAACGGGGCATCTAGCCGTCGGCGTTCCTCTAGCAAGCGTCAACGGCTGCCATGACATGGCACCATGACGTGGCACCGTGGTCCTGGTCAGTATGAGGGCAGCTTTAGGACGTAAGTGTTTTCCTGGCCTTGATAGTCTCTGAGCAAATACCAGCGAAGCCAGAGCACTCGTGATCCTTCTCTCAAAGAACTGCGTTGCACCTTCAAGGGCCAGTTCTCAAGGCGGGGTGCTCTACTGGCCTCTGTTAACATCAGGTCACTGGGATGCTTAATCTGTGTCGATCTCGAGATGTGGACATGGTACCGTCATAACTGACTGCCCGCAAACTTTACTGACCAACCTGCAGTGGTCAGAGAAACCTTGCTGCAAAAGTGTTGCAAGAATCAAGCAAGCAAGAGAGTTGCGGAAAGCACATGAAGGTGCTTGGTTGAACCGAAATTAAGACTAGGACGGAGCTGAAGAAAGTGGCGCCCAACCTCAGAAACGCAGACTGGACGCGCACTGAACATGTATCCATCGGACTTGTACAAACGCCAGTAGCCATGAAAAAGAAGCCAGCACGCTGAACTCAAACATCGCTCGATCATAAGGTCTGCATTATTCTGCTTCTGCTGCCAGGGAGGAGAAAATGCAGGGATGTTTGTCTGGCACTGACCGCCTGACTCTCCCTTCACCGCTCTGTCAGTAATGGCTTCCCTTTTCGGCGGACTATTATTGCATCCCAATCTGAGCATTGACTGAGTTTGGCTGATAGCATACGCTGTTATAACAGCGGCTATAACAAATGTGCCATGGGCCCTGCACCTCAAGCTGCCGAGAAATAGTGGATCGGCAAGTCTCGACGAGTGCGATACATACATCATAGGTTGGAAGTCTGGAACCAATATGATAACAGCAGCAGGACGGACAACTACTGCTGGAAGTGGACGCATGGGAGCTAAGGTAAGCCTGACTGGTGTCCTTTTGGCTGGTGTTCGGCATTGTCTTTTCTCCTGTCTTTGGATCCATCACGATGGTGCCCGTGTTTGGTCGGTCAGACCTAGCAGCTTTCTTGCGGCTAAATGTATGTTTGTTTGTCGTCAATGCACCTCAGCTTGGCGAGCCCCCCAGTTCACTATGTATGCCTGTGTAAGTAATAAACATTTAAGCTCCAGTGTGCTGCTGCCAACTACAAGCGTACTTATGCGTATCTACAGCTTCCTGACTTGAAGTGCTGAGAAGCTACCCTATAGAGAGCAGTCATTGGCTGAGTTAAGGAGAGACTGCTGCTGCCCAAGCCTTCCATCACCAGCAGGGATCCTGACAGCAGTCCACTTAGGACTAAAGGCTGACATAGTTGGAGGGACTATAACTAGGCGCGTAGGGTGTGGCGTGTCTTCCACACCATGTTAGTGAATCTGCATGCTGGATAAATGGACGATGGATGCATGCATTTATACTGCAGCTCAGTTTGTCGTGTTGACCACCACTCACGTGCTGACCCCACCCATACATGTGACTACCATGTTCCACATCGCAACCTCTCTGCTTCAGAACCATTTGTGTGCATATGGTCCTTAGTATACCTAATGGCTCACTAGCACAGGTATGCTGGCAGCACACCAACTACCCGAACCAGTCAGCCGGCTGCAACACTTAGCACGCCCAGTGTGACACTCAGTCTGCCTGTACTAAAGGTTATCACCGTTTGCTCATTACTCATTTCCAAGATTGCAACCAGGCCAAAACGTATGCTGGCTTGCTCACATCCTTGCCTTCATTCTGGCAACACAGACGCAAGAGACTCCGCCAACCAAAACGCATCTCACACTCTGGCTGCTATTGACCTGTCCACACAGAGATCGACAACTGTCTTCACCACAGGGTAGTCCCCATCTGAAGGCTGCCTAAAATGATTTGATCTGCTTGCAGCTCACACTGCAGGTGCTGACACTAGGGCTTGCATGCCAGATTAAACCTAAAACACACCTTGCTGAGCCAGGTTCAATTATTGCTGGCATGCATGATGCCAGATGTTTGAGCCAGTGCTGACTGGGGTAGCGCAGCACACTGGGCAACACTGCTTTTGACCAGAGCTAGTGACTTTGATTTGATATATAATATATACTTCCCGGAAAGAAGTTCAGTGCTCCCAAACAAAAAAAAGTGCACAATCATCACACATACTCCAACACAAAATATTGGATCACAACGCTTGAACTACTAGACACATCGTTTGCGATAGTGTTCAGACACTAAGATAGCAAAAATAATCCTGTCTCTGTGACTGACCAATTTCCAAAATGCAGTTCACCCTCAAAAGCATACCCATGAGCATCCAGTCATAACCTAGCTAAGGGCTTCCAGATAGGTGTCATCACAGGCCCAAATAGGTAGAGCAGTGTCACACCGTAACCAAGCCATCTTAAATTGCATAGCTACTGAGCACAAACTCGCCTAGCTGTCTCAGAACCTACACTAACTAATCTGCCTCGTCAAGAAGGGATACATGTGGCTGGAGACATGCCATAGTGGCTGCATAAAGCATAGTAGATACACCTATGATGACCTCCTGGGGAGGCAATACCACCTATGAGGCTAGCATGCTCTGGAGACTGCCCATACAAGGTCAATTCCTTTGTTTGCATCTACCTACTAGCCACAAAGTCTACCACCTGGAACAAGTACACATGCCACATAACATAACATCAAAACAACAACTGCCATGCATTGGCTGTTGCAGAGGGCAGTTGAAACAGCACACGTGGAACGACGTCTCACCAAGCATGGCCTTAAGACCTCTGTGCACAACCTGGGGGTTGAGCAAGTTTGCCAGGACCAACAACAAAGGCACGTATATACATATGCCATAGCTGGCGCTTGTATGTGCAAGCACTGTAACAGCAAACATGACCGGTGGGAACCCGCTTAAGCTGGCTCTTGACTAACTCATCAGGTAGTCTGGAGCAGGCAGAAGCTGGTCTGGAAGCTGCCTTGTTGGTTTCAGCTCAACATACGTACACCAGGCTGGGGAACAAACCTGAGATAAGAAGCTTGGCTAAATGCCACCTTACCATACAAAAAAGCTTGCAGAGATGCTATGCGATACCATAACTGCAGGTAAGGAACAATACGGGGACATCTGTTGCTGGAGCACGGGTCTGACGTTGCTCCTGCTGCAACAGCAAGTTGACTTCTGGGGGTGCAGCATGCCGAAAACAGATTGATGACATTCAGAGGGCACCACGCTTCAAAGAAGGAGTGCCATACATCTCCATAGCCTTCTCCAGGTCCAGAGACATGCACCTTCTTGTAGAGGTTCCCAGTCCTCTTCGCACGCTTCCATCCAGTACGCCATCGTCCATATTTACGTCATTGGGGATGATGAGCGTGAGCGGTGCCCTCAAACGCTTCCTGTGGCTCAGCTCCCCCTTGCTAATAAGCTGCTTGGGGCCTAGCAACTTTTCAAATGTTGGGCGATTGCTTTTCCCGAAGCCATGTCCAGGCTTTGCTCTGGGCTGACTTGAAGAACTCGCTGCTGTATTGCCCACCCTGCAGGAGTCACTGTCATTAACTGGGGGGCGAAGTACCTAAAGGAGGAGCTTCAAGCTGCCTCGTACCCGTTTTCTACCCTGGAGACATAAAGGCTGCCGAGCTGGGTGTCCAAGGCCTGCAGAACGAGGCAATTGCAAGACATGACTACTGGCCTTCGAAACGACTCAAAACATCTCGGGGGTAGTACTCAGTAGCTTACAGCTTGCCTCGTAGAAGCTTGCGCGTATATGTAGCTAACAGTACCTTGCCCTCTGCCCTGTTACTGGGTCAATGACTCTTGGTCTGCCGCAACTGTCGTTTGAATTTTGTGCAGGGTGAGGCCTTCTCACCCTCACACTCAAACTGAAGCAGGCTGTAAACCTTAGAGACTCATACATGGCACAGTGGCTTCCAATGTCAACCGAGACTATAGCACTGACTGTGCGGCGAGGTGACAAGCACTGCCCATGTCCACTGCCTCCCCGAGACCCGCAGTGCCCGCCTTGGAAGCCGCCTTCAGTCAATGAGTATTTGCACTTACAATGGTGCATATAGGTGTATCAAATGCTTGAACAAGCTTGCCTTCTTGGCCCTCGGACATGATCACTATGGCAGCCACTTCAGGGCTGGACTGAGCTCGCTCATTCGCGCCTTGATACTCGACACGTCAAGCCCGAGTTGGTCATGCTCTGGGCAGGCGAAAATGCTTTGAGCCAACCTAAGCTTAACAAGCCAGCAAGGCCGACAGCATCGAACTTGCGGCAAAGGGAGGGCACCACAGCCCCTTCTGCATTCGCCTGACTACGTGCTGGACTGCTCTTACATGCCGGGCTCCATATACAGAACACCAGGCTGAGCTGTCACAAGTGGGGCAATGCGTACGCGAACGCTTGGACTTCTTCAATAGCCATGAGTAAGAGTCTCTCAGTTAGTCCTGTAGCCATGGCACTGCACAGTGTGCAGTTGCATCAACAGGGCTGGATGGCACTTGGCGATGGATTTCAGTCGCACTAACCCCACCAGCAGTCGGTCAATAACAATCTGGTCTATGTTCACCAGGAGCTCAGCATCATAGTGACCCGCCCCTACTCCTTTACATAACGTACTTCCAGACCAAGAGCAGCAGTGGAAAGACGAACAAGCATCAGCGTTGTATCCATGTCTGTGGCATCCTTCAGGAGCCTTTCTTCTGTCAGGCCAGGCCCACACCACCATTTGCAATCCCTCCATCCATATAATACACCCATACCCTAGCCACCAACATGCCATCCTCAAACCTTTGTACCCCTGAGTAGAAGCAGAGCCGCCCTACTAACAGCTTGTGACAGGTGTGCACCCTCACTTATTCTCCTCTGGTGCTGGCAGTGCAAACCGTGCTGTCTCCCCTCCCGTCAACAGCCCCACCACCCCTGTATCTGCCGTTGCCCCACTGGGCAGGAACATGTCATGCCGCTGCCCACTGTACGCCTGCCACACTTCACTCCTCTGCAGCAGTGCCGCTATATGGCCTCCTGCTGCCCCTTCTTCTGCCAGCAGCTGCAGCACGTCCACTGCCAATGCCCTCTGTACTGCAGCTTCCTGTTCACCAGGGCCCCCCTCCGCAGCACCCCCTTCCCCAGCACCCCTCCAATCCAGCAGCTGCAGCAATTGCTGTGGCAGCTGAGCAGACACTGCCTGACTAACCAGCACATCTCTCTGCCTGTTTTGTACACTTAGAGCCCGTTTGAAGGTCTCCAGCACCAGCAAGGATGCCCCATGTCCCCATGCTGTCGCCTTCATACAAGTGGGAATGAAAGGCGCACTGCTGGATGCAGCAAGTGCTTCTGCCGCAACAGAAGAACTAGCCAGCTGGTGAAGCACTCGCAATATGGAACCCCCGATATCATCCGGCTTCACCAGATTCCCTCCACCCACACCACCACCACTCCCCCCTGCTGCTGCTGCTGCCTGCCGAGGTCCTGCTACCGGCATTGGCAGGCCTGCGGTCCTAGTCGCAAGGTTTGCCAGCAGCCTGTTGGCATAGCCTAGCTGTGCTACATGATCTGCTAACAAAGCATGCCCTTGCAACACAGCTACCACTGCAGCCGACAGCAGCAGCACTAGGCTGTCTCCCGCCTTCCCCCCTGCTGCCTCTGCCCCTCCAGTCCCCGCTGCTGGTATCTCATGCAAATACCTCTCCATCAAGCCTTCAATGAACTTCTGCGGGTCACGAATAGCATACCTAGGATTCTTGAGGAACAGGCGCACATACACGCCACCTACATACACCTCCCCTTGGAGCTTGTCATAGGTGAGGGTGTAGTTGGCTGGTAGGGACCACTCATAAGTCCCTGCTGCATGCTGCTTACGTATTGCTGCTGCCAGTGTTGCCACCTCTGCTGCTGCTTGGGAGGCCATGCGGGAGTCCCACAGGCACTCAGGGGTCTCCACACTCTGCATAAAAGCAAACACACAGGTTCAGGCTTTCAGCCCCAAACCCTACAACCTGCTGCCCCTGGGAACAGCGTAGTGACCTTGTGCAGAATCAGGACGCTAGTACTGATCCCTGGTCCGCTGGACCAGCGCTAATGAAAGGACCTGGGGGTCCACACCTCTCTTCTACCAGAAGTCTGACGACGCCATTTGTTATGAATATTCCACTTAAGATCAGTGCACTGTAAGAATGAATGACACAACAGCCTCAGGGTTGGGCAACAGCTGCACTTAAATGCAGCTTAACTGGCTACTGCATCCCCTTTGATGCACTGCAAAAGCACAAAGGAGCCGATCCTTGATTAGACTCATGTGTGTTATACGTTGATGTCCACCTGCAGCTGGTGGGTTCCTGCTTGTACATTACCCACCACCCTTCAACTTGACAAATCCAATCCCTGTTCTAAATCCAGTCCAACCTATGCATTTCCACCATCCCCTAGCCCTCCCTTGGTCCCCAGCCCCCCCCCCCCCCGCTCACCATGGCCAAAGCTCTCAATAATGCCTCTGGTGGTCCCTCCTCTAGCGATGTAACTAACCCTGGTGGCAGCAGCTGACTCAGCAACAGCTTCACCCTGGGTCCATGCCCCGGCTGACACATCATCTTCCCTAGTACCCCTGCTGCTGCTTTAATCACCCCCTCCTCCACCTCCCTATTAACTGCCTCCCCTCCAGGCCATGGCCAGCTACTGCCACTAGGGTGCAGCACTACATGCAGCAGTAGCACGGCCCCACCCTGGTAACCCGCCACTATAGCTGCAGTCGCAGTAACTGCTACAGCTTTCAGCAGATCTAGTGTGAGCTGTAGCACACGACATGACGGCGGCTGGTAAAGCACCCAGTGTAGCTGCCGTAGCAGCGGCTCGTCAAGCAGTGCGTCCATCACCTGGTGACTCTGTGTCACTAACAGCAGCAGCTGCAGCGCACCACAAGCCAGACGCTCTGCATCCACAGCTAAGCTAAGGCCCGTGGCTTTGGAGCTGCTGCTTCTGCTACCCCCTGCCTCTTCTCCTGCTGCTGCTTCATGATTGACACCCTTATCTTCATGACCACGGGTAAGCTCCGCGTCCCCATCACCACCCCCGCCAGCATCTCCTCCTCCTGCTGCTGCTGTTCCAGTGCTCCCCGCTGCAGCACTTGTAAGTGCAGTGCTCATCAAGGGTGGGAATGTACTTGACGCTGGTGCTAACGCAGCTACCAACGGACTGAGCGCTGTTTTACTAGCCAGCAGCCCCAGCAGCCTAGGTTCCTGCTGTAGCAGCAGCCGCAACGCTGTCATCACCTCCAGCACATCTGCCCTCTCGGCTGCACTGATGAGCTGCAGCTTGGTCCCCCTGAAGCACCTCTCCACTAACCTCTCATACAAGAACCGTACAAGAGCCTTACAAAAGGCCGGGGAGTCTGCTGGGCTGCCTGAACCCTGACCACCACCAGCCCCTGCTGCTACTGTGCCGCCTGCTACAGCTACAGCTGGTGCACGGGCACCTGCCGCAGTAGCAGCCAGTGGGTTTAGTACCCCTTGACCAGAGGTGAGTTGTTGATTGGCAGTAGCAGCAGCTGCCATGGGTGTGTACATGGTGGTAGTAGCTGATGTTACAGTGGCTGATGTTGCTCCTGCTCCACCTCCTGTTAGGGCACGGGTATTGAAGACACGTACAAATACACCGCCCACTTGCAGTTCACCCGCCAGTGATGTAAACTGGAACTTGAGCAGGGCCGCCAGGTCAGCGCCTTGGGACCTCTGAGCACTAAGGACCTGCAGAAAACAAGGTGCAATGTGTTAGCATTTACACCAGGATCAAGCTTGATGCTACAAGAAGCCAGGGACAAAGGCCGCCTGTGCCAAGACGTACTTGCGGGTACATACTCCTGCTCTAACAAGCTATGATACATAGTCGGATGGATAAACGCATTGACAAAAATTCAGGACCATGTTTCCACCTACTCCCTCCCCTCTCCTCAACCTACTGAAACCTGTCTTCTCCCGCGCCTCTCACACAGAACCGATCCTTCTTGCCTTGGTCAACCCATCTATCCGTCCCTTCTCTCTCATCTATTTCCTCTTTTCATGCGTGCTTCCCTCCCTTTCGCATCCCAATCCTTCCACCCGCCCGCTCCCCTCTGCCTTCCCCCTGTACCTTGCTGAGCTCCTCTCTCATAGCTGTGTTCCAAATGATCTGTGCTGTCTCCAAGCTGCTATTCAAGCTCCCCAGTAATGCTCTGGGGTCAGGTGCAGCCAGGCGCCCCGCCAGTGAGGTGGTGAGCAGGGCAGACAGGGCATCTTGGGCAGTGCTGTTAGCAGGGGTGGTATGAGGGGCAGGCAGAACACCTACAGCACAACAGCACCTCAGCACCTCAATGAACGGATATGGCGCAGCAGGCCCAGCCAGAGGAAGTATTGACCTGCATTCTTATTGTGACCTGCACTCATCATTCACCCTTCATGTTAGAATATCGAACATTAATGAGTTGCCATAGCAACTACGCCATAGGCCTTAGACCTCAAGCTGTTTGAATCCAGCAAGGTGGGAGATCATCGTTCTGTAGACAACTCAGCACCAACAAGGATGTGCATGTGCTACATTGTGGCATTTGAATCCTGTCACAAGTAGAGGGATGCATTAGATGCTGTGCCATTGTGAATGAAACGGTATACCAGTAGCTAAAGAAGCCATGACTGGATAAAAGCCACAAGGCCAGTTAAGAGAGAGCCGGCAGACCTGAAAAACCTGGTGATTGTTACCGTTCATTGTTCCCAACCACAGGCACGCAGAAGCACACAAAAGTGAAGCACAAGCATGTGGTGCCAGTTTTGCACCGAAGCTGTGTGCATCGCAGCGTTATTCAGTGATCGGGCTTCTGATGCATTGACAAAGAAGTCCATCACTGCAGACGAGAATAAAACTGCAAACACCGGTCCAGATTGGAACCATACCCTCCCCTCACCTGCCAGTCTGGCCAGTGCCCTGCTCGCTAGCAACGCATGCTGACTCCTCGCTTCTGACATGTTCACCCGCACTAAACCACTGTCCAACAGCTTCAATCCTTCTGCTGCACCCTGACCACTTCCACCACCACCACCGCCACCAGCAGCAGTACTAGAGGCATCAGCACTACTGCTGTTGCTGCTGTTACCGCTTGAAGGTGGGCTGAAAGGCACTGCCAATGCTGCTGCTACCTCCGGGCTGAGTGTAGGGTCATATCCTAGTAGCAGGGGCACCACATGAGGCAGCACCCCCTTCTCTAACATCAGTGTTTGACATGTGGGGGATGCTGCAAGGTGGCAGATGGCCAACAGAGCAGCATCAACAGCAGCAGGGGCACGCTCGAGGGAGCAGCACCTGCAGCAACAGGGAGATGCAGCCACGAGAATGTGAGACCTGATCACAGAGCACGGGGGTCGTTGATATGCTGGGCCTGGAAGTGCTGTGTGAAGTCAGTGAAACACAGGAGCAGTGAATCGCAGCCGCTTTGGTCAGGTATGAGGGCATTGCCCGTATGCTATTAAGTCAAACTGCAACTGGTGACACAAACATCAGAAGTATGGCTCATGTTCTAACTTGCAGAAGTGCCTTTTGTACTCCATCTGAGAGGGTGGCAAGCCTACGGTAGATTAGTGCATACATTAATAGTGGCTATTCTGAGGATGCCAGTAGCTAGATATGAGATAGCATTGTTCGTTGTTATTGCTATTGATCCACCTCTTGATTGTCCCCTTCTATTGCCCTATCGCAAGATCTTTATGAACTTTTATACCATCCGTACCAGCCCCCCCAAAAGAACTCTCAACTTGGATAACCACATATTTGTGCTTTCAGCCAGTAGTCTATAGCCCCGCACACCTTTCGAATCCTCGTTCAACCCACCCACCCTTCTTACCTAATTACATCACTCACAATCTGTCCCAGCCCTCCTAGCTCGTGCCTTCCCCCTTCTACCGCCGCCAGCCCCGCAAGTGTCCTCAGCACATGTGTGGTGATGACGGCCTGCTCAGAGTTAGGTGCAGCATCCAGTGGCATGACCCCCACACACCTCCCCAGCAACTGCCCCAGCACCCCAACACCTCCAGCACGCAGCAACTCCTCAGCATTCCGTGGTGATGTGGAGCAGGTCAACCAGCACAATTCAATAGCAGTCAATACCAAGTCCATGCGCTCCTTGCTGAAGAAACCATCACCACTACCACCAGCAGCAGCAGCACCTTCTCTCGTCCCGCCTCCCTCTCCTGTGGCCGCTGCTGGTCCTTCAGCGGCCGCAGCCGCTCCGGCACTAGTGGTACCCCCACCCTCGGCCGACTTCCTAATCGCCGTCACCGGCTGTTGCTGTCGTAGCACTTCTAGTAGCTGTGGGTATCCCGCGTACTTATATGGAGCCAGTACATCTCCGTACCGCCTGTACAGGATCACCTGCGCCCGCAACATCAGCAATATACGCCATGGCTGCGGCCCTTGGCCACCTGCTGCCCCCGCTTGCAGCCGATGATATGCCTTCTGTATTACCAAGAACTTTGTACGAGCTGCCGGGTCAGGGTTCTTGTCCGGGTGGTACCGCCGTGCTAGGTTGCGGTATGCTT
Organism: Pseudopediastrum boryanum; assembly: GCA_963556185.1. Taxonomy (NCBI): domain Eukaryota; kingdom Viridiplantae; phylum Chlorophyta; class Chlorophyceae; order Sphaeropleales; family Hydrodictyaceae; genus Pseudopediastrum; species Pseudopediastrum boryanum. The sequence continues at coordinate 6,242,516 of OY744493.1, forward strand.
TGCGCATCTCTTCCTCTGTCACTACGCCGTCTGGTCCGGGGGAAAGGCCCAACGCTTCACATGCGGCTGCCTCCGACATTGCAAGAGGTTGACGGGCCAGCTCAGCACGCCATTGCTCCATCAAAGCCTGGGGGTAGGGGGTTGGGTGGAGGAGGCACAAGGCACTTGAATTCGCACTTGAATGTGCTATCAGAGCATAGCAGGGGGGGCACACACAAGACAAGCCCTTCGTCCTTCACATCATGACATGCCAGGTCTTTATAAAACCATTCTTGACATCACAGAAGAGCAGCACACGGTTACTGTCAAGGTGTCAAAATTGCCATTACATGGCTGGTGATGCACGAGAACTCATAGATGAGCACATAGGGATGTGGACACGGCAGAACCGCTGCTTGGTAGCAGAGTAAGTACACAAGCACCCCCTGGATTCACTCCAAGCTGCTGAGCATATGCTCCAACTGCAGCAGCACCTCCTAGGGCTCAAACCGCCCTCCTCATATGTGTTACCTGTATGGTCTATTATACCACAGTCCTGGTCAGCGCACTCAACATAGCTGGCAGCCAAACCACAAGGCTACGCTAAATAAGCACCCCAGTTGTCTCCCACCCCTAAGCCCCTGCTCCCTACCTGCAGCAGTGGCAGGTGGTCCACAATTGGCCAGTCTCTGAATCGTGTCTCATCAGCCAGGTTGCGCAGGTAGTAGCGGTGGCACCACACCTCATCAGACAGCTCAGGCCAGGACAGTGGAGGCAGGGGGGTGTAGTCATAGCTGGCATGACAGTGCTGGGCCAACCGGTGGGGGAAGTCACCCAGGTGCTGCACAGGGAACAGGGAACATGACAGACAACTCCGGTCACAAGGGTTTGAGGGTTTCTATGTGCCATACCTGGTTGCTCCCCTTTCCTTGCAGAGGGCAGGGCGACCAAAAAAAGGATTTATGTGCTTGGTCCTAAGTAGCAACGTCAACAGGCTTATTGTCTTTGGATCAGTTTTGCAGGTTTCAACGCACCTATTCTCTCCAATCTTGCTCTCCCTTACCCTCACCCCTGCTTCCCACTGCCTAAACGAGTTGCTTTCCCTTCCCCTTTGCACAGCCCCTCTTTTCAATCCCAGAGCACACACCTTCCCTTCTCCCTCCTTGCCTCAATCTCCTCCTCACCAACCCCCCTCTCTCCGCATCCCCTCCCCTTTCACCTGCAGCAGTGCTGGCACCAGTCTGTTGAACCTCATGTCATTAGTCCAGACCAACTCCGGGGTGCTGTGGTCTCCTGACAGTGCTGCTGCAAACACCCCTGGACCGTAGCTATCCAACATATGCAGCAGGCTCTCAGGCAGCAGGTCACCCAGATATGAGCGCTGGGATAAGGGCAGACCAGCAGACAGCTCAGCAGGACCCCTGCGGGGAGAGGAACCAGATGCAGCAGCAGCAGCAGCTCAGTAGTGGAGTCCTTGTGAGTACTATGTTTTACACTGCTGTGGTCCACAGGGCCTAAACTATCTGTGATTTGCATGTGCCAACTGTGAGGACTTAATTATAGGGGGCAACATGCGTCCAAAGCACTACTTCATGACAGAAACCTCTAAACCACACAGATTCACAGAGAAGCAGAATGAGACGAGATGGGAAGACTGGACTTGATGGGGCCCGTTGAGAGAGAGGTATGGTGTTGCAACTTACAAATGGAAGTCCTCTTATCAAGGAAAGTCAGTACCCTGCAATGCCTCGTCAGTGGGAAAGGTCTCGGCCCACCTTACACGTGCTAAACAAACAAACAAACACATACTCATGGTGTGGTAACCACAAGAGAGCGAGTAGACTGGTACTTCATAAACAAAACATACCACATCCTGAGGTGCGCATGTCTCCATCAGCTCTTGTTGACAGTGGTACAACTGCAGACACACCAGTGTGCTAAGGTCTACCCAAACTAATTGCATACTTCCCTGTCTCCCTTCCCAGCTCGCACCTATGGCTCTGACAGAGATGCGCCACCTTGTACACCATGGCCAGCTCCTCCAGGTTACTGCCACAATACACCAGACCAAAGAAGAACAGGCCACTGAGGTAGATGCGGGACAGTGCGGCCCGGTTGTTGGACAGCACCAGCACCAGCAGCTGACAGGCAGCAGATACAAGGGCAGGCTCTCCTGCGGGCAAGTAGCGATAGAGGGAAGGAGAGAGGGAGGGCGCAACGATCAGGAGTGCATACCTGAACCACGGTTTGGAACTTACAAGAAGAAACAAAACCTGGAGCCAACGCGAGGCTCAAGGGCTACTGTACAAGCCAAACCCATCAACATTCGCTTCAACCAACTATCTCTCATCATGACCAGTGCTAAAACTGTCACACCACAACTGTCAATGTCACTTAACCAGCCACCAAGCAAACCACCAATATAGCCACAGAACTTGACAGGATACCCTAACTGGGGAGCGACCACAGAAGCTCCACGGCTTCATGGCAACAGATGGATGACCTGACTGAAGCACAAATGAAGGCCTCCATAAGCTTATATGGTTTCCTTTGCAGGTCATAGCTTCCAGTGGAGGACGTTCATTAACCCCACTCCCCAAGAGCTGCTGCTTTTCTGAACCAAAGATGTCTTGCTCAAAGCATTGTGCAATCTCAACAACTCACTTATCTCACTTGCACTTATCCATCGAAGCCTTATCTAGTCTTTCTTTTCCCCTACCTGTGAGCAGGACCTGCACCAGGTGTGGCAGATGTCTTGGCTCTGCTAGCGCCCTGTGCACCAGTGGCAGGGGCTGCAGCACACACCCCTGGTCATCCACTGCAGGCTGTAGCGCTGCTAGCTGCTGTAATACCTGGGCACACAAGCCAATGAGAGGAACATCATATTAGTGGTAAGAGTCAACAAAGCCCACATTCTCTCGTATGCAGCTACGTTCAAAGCTGCAACACCTTGAAGATACACACGATCATTTGCCAATATGCACAAGCGAGTGTCTGAGCACTGGGAGGAGAGGCATGGCGCATGAACACTAGGAAGTGGTTCACATAGCAGACACAAAAAAACTTCATAAGGCCTTTAGACAGGGCAAACACAAGCAGATTGCATCATACACATTGGCCCACTCAGCGACGATGTAGTTTCCGAAGACATGCCAGAAGGTCAATATGTGGATTTCTGTGGCCAGTTCAACAAAGGCATGCATTGTGGCACATATCTTGCATCCTTCTGGTCCCTTCATGATCAAGTTCCAACCTTCTACAACTGGCACACCTTTGTCCTGACAGCCCCCAGGTCGCTCCTGTCCTAATTTCTATCCTAAACCCTGATCCCTCAACTGTCCCCCATGTCCCGCCTGCCTCCCTCCCCTCCCCAATCACCTGCAAAGCCACCAGTGCTGCATCAAAGGGCCCCAGGAGTCCTGGCCCCTGGCTCATCATCCAACGCAGCTCACGTATGGAGCACAGGGGCTCAGGGGAGGCCATGCCTGCACACATGGTATCCACAAGGGAATCAAACAGCTGTCTCCATTAAAGTAGTGGATGTGCCATCAGGTAGGCATTTTTCAGGTGGCAATTCAGATGCAATGAGGGCCTGTAATGTGCATGCATGCCTCAATGGCACCTACCTTGATGACTTACTAGGCAGTCAAGTTGTGCGTAATACATCCCCATACTTGGTACTTACGTCTTTGCTACCAGTTATCGGCCCAAGCTACCCATACCTCTCCTAAATTTGCCCCCATCGGCCTCCAAAAGTAAGACCCGACATGCCCTCTTGCCCCAGAAATAGTCTCTTACTGCAAGACAGCTTGATTCACACCCAGACTCCAGCACATGTGGTCCCCATTCCTACTTAATGCTCTCCCCCTTCACGCACTCATATCTCCAGTTCTTTCTCCCTCTTTCCACACCCATCCCTCGGTCGACCCTCCTCCTAGCCTCGCCCCTAGCAACCCCCTGTGCCCCCTCTTCCACACCCATTCTCCCGGCAGCCCTCTTCCCCGCCTCTCATCAAGCCCCCCCATGTCCCCCCTTTGCCCTCACCTGCCGCCCAAAGACAAGTGCTGCTGTTGATGGCTCCCCTTTTAGCGAGCTGGATGATCTCATCCTTGGTAAGTGGGCCAGCACGACCTGACTCGTCTACAGGGTACTGGCTGCTGCTGTCACTGCTGCTGCTTGTTAATTCATCCTGGGATGCAGCGCCTTTGGTTGGCGTTGAGGGTGTGCCATCCGGCCTATAGCCCTTGGGGTAGAAGTACCATTCCTTGGGAGCCTGGCAGCACACCACATAAGAGTCTAACCTTCATGCATGAGTAGGAAGTGTGCCAAGCAGAATAACATACTACAGAAAAAGCATAGCAGTGGGTGCAGGATATCCTAAAAGGGAAGACACGGCTGCTTCAGCTGTAAGGCAATGTGGTGTATGGAACAGCTTGCAATGCAAGCTCAATGCTTGGTTGCATGTACTGATGCCTCTTGGGAATGCAATGAAATGCAATGACAGCATGTAGTGGGCCGACAAAGCTTGGAACCTCCTTCCTAAGCACATTACACCGGTGTCAAGCAAGTTGCATTTATCACATTGGCACCAATTCAAAAGCTCTCGAGCTTGAAACTCCTGAAAGCGGCTGCTGCTCTCTCACCTGCTCATGGCTGATGCTGGTGAGCAGATGTCCTGCCCCCACCACTTGTCCCCCACCCCCCACTGCTGCCGCCCTCCTCTCAGTACACTCATGTGCTCCAGCCACTACATCCACCAGCAGCTCAAGACCACCAGCATCTTGCAGTGCATACCCATTGGCCCTCGCCGCTCTTAATGCTTGCATCTGCTGCGCCGTAAGTCCCCCGCCCACCCCCCCAGCGCTGCTGGCCCTCCCTCCGCCGCCAGGACCACCACCAGCACTGCTGCTTCCTCCAGCAGCTTTTCCAGCTGCAATATTCGGCAGGGTGGTAATGTTGCCACCACGGCCCGTAACAGCACTAGCAAAAGCTGCGGCAGTAGCACTGATAGCCGCCGGCGGCCCTGCTGCTTTAGGCATCACCAGTGCTTGCACCAGCAACAGCAACCCGTGCCTCAAGCTCCTCCTCGTAGTCTGATCCATTAGCCTCAGTAGGTGTGCTACACCCTCAAATGGCCCAATGACCCCAGCATGAGCACTGTATGCTGCTGCCATGGCTTGTACGCATAGCTGCTGTGTTGCTCTCGCTCCAGCACCTTTGCCACCAGCACCACCACCAGCAGCAGCAGCACCCCGGCTACTAGCAGCAGCCCCCCCAAGGCCCTCCTCTTCCTCATCAGGTGGACAGCACAGCAGCGTGTGATATGCTGCATTGAAGAACTCCTTGGGGTTAGCCAGCTTGTCTACTGCTGCTGGGTCTGACCCCTCCAGCAGCAGCTTGACATACACCCCACCAATGCATAGGTGCTTCTGCAGGCTGGGGTACACCACCTTGAACTCTGACCAGTTCCAAGATGGCCAGGAGCCAGAGCCCTGAAGCAACACACAACATGAGGCTGATGGTGTGAGCATGCCACCGCAGTAATACGGACGCCAGATACATGTATGGCATAAACAGCGCTGCTGTGTCTGCCTATCTCACGCGGTGCTACCTGCCTCAACATGTACATCAACGGAAGTTCCCTTCTTTGATATAAATGTTCAGTACTTGTATGTGGTTTCGGCCTTCCTGCCTGCCTTAGACATCTCTTCACTCTTGAGCAATGGAGAATGCCTCTACACCAATAAGGGAGAGCTTGTTGCCCTTACCTGTGCCACCCTTGTCCTAGCTGCTCTCAGGCCCGCCTCCTCCCTCTCCAGAGCTTCCTTCAGCTCAGCCCGGGTGGCCTCATTCCATATGAGCCCCGCATGGCTATGGTCCCGCCCCACTGCCTCCCACAAAGCACCCCAGTTGCCCTTCAGCCCACCAGCCAATCGTGGGAGGACCACAGGGGGTGGAGGGGGGGCTGGGGTGGGGGTAATGGCCCGGGGCGGGGTGGAGGTGGGGTTTAACCCACCTTGACCAACCACACCTGCACCAGAAACAGTAACGATACAGGTATATCTGGACTATGCACGTCACTCTGTGCCAGATTTCCGTACAACTACGCAGCTGGGCCAAGCCTTTAAGACTGTGATTGAAGTTGAGATATCTGCCTTCAGAAGCAGAGGCATCTAGTTATGTCATCTTCACATGCCGAGTGTGTTTCAGATGGGAGTCCAGTTGGTGCTCAAGCCACTAGGAGATGCAGAAGCTAGAGGGCTCAGCAGCTGCAGTGCGGCACCCTTGACATGCCTGCTAAGCCTCTGGAACACCCCAAGCAGACTGGTCACAACATGTCTACTGAGTGGGTTCTGGACAGCAGAAGAATGCAAGGAGGTATGCCTTGGGGGTTCCTAGAGGTATGCAGCAACTACTCAATGCTGCATTGCCATCCATTGCAGCCCCTATGCATAGACAGGGGTGACTCAGATATGCTACTGACCTGTCTGCTGCTGTTGTGGCGACGGCGGCACTCCTGCTGCATGCCCAGGTTCACCATTTGCCAGTGGTACTGCTGCAGCACCTCCTTCCTTGACCACAGCTGGTGCAGTAATAGGGCCTGCACCTCCACTTGCAGCTACTGCTGTTGACTGCACCGCGCTATCACTGCCACCAGCAGCCCCAGCAGTAACAGCAGCAGGAGATGTTCCCACATCTTTGCTGCTGATGGTAGGAGTGTTCCCGTGGTTATCTGTGGCTGCTCCTGCTTCCCCTGCTGCTGCAACTTGTTGCTGCTGTTGGCTCTGCCGCAGGAGAGCTTGTGTCAATGGGGTGCCCTTCTCACTCACAGCAGTAGCAGCAGCACTTGCAGCAGCAGTAACCGCTGCTGCCGCCGCAGTAGCCGCACTCGTAACCCTCTGCCCTGCAGACTGCAGTAACCCGAGTGCCCCATTAGCAGTAACACCAGCCGTTGCCAATGTTGCATCTCCACTAGCAGCAGTACCCGTAGCACTTTGCTCCGAAGGCTGCGACTGTTGCACCTGAGGTTTAGGGGGAGGTAGTGTCGGCTGGGTTTTAGGCACGTTGAGGTACCGCACCAACCCCGGGGGCAGAATCTGCCGTAGCAGGGTCAATGCTGGAGCAAATTCATCGCACCAAGACGCAACGAGCTGCTGACTTAGCGCTGCTCGAGCACCTGGAGTGAACAAGGCCTTCTTCAGGTGTAGCAGCAGGGCTCCCTCCCTCAGGGCAGCCTCTCTCATAGGTGCTGCTGTTGTTGCGCCACACTCTGCCACGCACCGCATGAGGCCGGCTAGGCCATCAGCCACCCGGGGTGCAGGGTGGTCAAACAGGCTGAACAGGGGACGACCCAAGGCCGCCAGCACCTCTAGGGTGGTGGACACTAGGGATGGGTCACTGGTACGAGCACCTGGTTCTGTAGCAGTACAAGAAAGAAACAGCTTGATGTACCATGCAGTTAGACAAGTGTGTCGTGAGAGATGCTCAGTAACACAGACTCATACAGAATTGCACCGGGTCCATGCATAAACGCAGACAAGCACAGACGACAAGCAAACATGAGGTGGGTAACTGACTTTGCCCACATAGAACCACAGTACAGGGCTCCCACTACCACAGCCCATAACCCAGTCATCACTCTGGAGACATATGTCCCATGCCGAGGTGTTAAGAGCAATGCATTTACCTTTACCACTAGATGAAAATGCCTTGTCTCCCCTCTTCTCCCCCTCCTCCCCTTCGACTTTGCGCTCCTCCCCTCCCATTTTGCACTTTCTCCCTCCCTCCCTCTCTCCTCCCTCCCTCCACCCCTCCCCTCCTCACCTACTGCTAGTGCTGCAGCAGCCTCCAGCAGGCACATGCTAGTGAGTGGTGACACAGGGGGGTGGACACCCAGGGGCCCCAGCAGCACACCCAGGCGCAACGCCATGAGCCCAGGTGGGAAGCACAGCAGCTTAGCAGAGCGTGCTGTGGAGCTGTCCTCATGACTGCTGGCATGAGCCTCATCAGGAGCAGTAGCAGCAGCAGCTGAGGTGACGGCAGCAGCAGTGGACATGCTGATGGCAGAACCTGGAAAGAGATGCAGCAGAAGCAGCAGCAGAGCAAAAGTGAAATTTCATCCTCAGACGGGCTCTCAGTATCTCATAAGCATTACTACATAGCCCCAGCTGGTGTGTTGCTACGGAATCAATGAGCCCACCAAGAACGAAGACATACAACCCTTGGGCTCCAGTTGTATCTGCAGTATTGCTACACGGACTGTGCCTTGACTATCAAGCACGCGTTAGCATGCTATCCACAGCAGCTGCACCACATGCAGACCAAGAATTACCTGAAAAGTTGCTGTAAGCAAACCATACTATAAGAAAACTTGTGTGAGCTCGCACAGCCTCCCCATTGGAGTAGTCCCTTTCATGTGTCACCACAATCCGCTCTGAAGCTAGACACTACACTTAGCAAAGAACATACTATGACAAAACAGACCACAAGCACACACACTCTGTTGATACCCTGTTTTTGCATGGCTGACACGAAGCTTATACTGTGCTGGGCCTATATCATTCCCGCAGAAGCATACCTTGAGCGTGCACTATTGATGCCCTTGAAGCATGAGGACCCTGCAGCAATGTCCTCTCCCCCCCCCCCCCAAGACACCCTCAGCAGCAGGTGCTCCCTCCTCCTCCCCTGCTACCCCCCCCCCATGACACCCCCAGCAGCAGGTGCCCCCCCTCCTCCACCCTCGACCCCCCACCATGGCACCCCGGGCAGCAGGTGCCCTCCCCTCCTCCCCCCCTCCACTCCCTCCCAAAACACCCCCAGCAGCAGGTGCCCTCTCCTCCTCCCCCCTTCCACTCCCTCCCATAAACACCCACAGCAGCAGGTGCCCCCTCCTCCTCTTTTCCCCCTCCCACCTGTGCTCATCTTCCAAGGTGCTGCCCCTCTCCTTGCTGCAGCTGGTGCCCACAACCTCAGCAGCAGTCGTGCCACCTCTGCCGTCACGTGATCATCCCCTCCACCCCCAGCACCACCACCCAGAGCTGCTACTGCTGATGACTCCAGGCGTGCTGCAGCTGTAGCCGCTGCTGCTGTGCGTGCTGCTCCTGCCCCAATGCCTGCTGCTGCTAGGGTCCACAGGCGGTTGAGGAGGGTGGGGGAGGACAGCAGAGCCTCAGCCAGGCGGGGACAGGAGGACAAGCGCTGCATGCAGTGGAGCACAGCCACAATCTGCAAGGAACAACGAACGAGGGCACTACAAGCATGAGCGGACAACAGCCTTGCAACCAAAACAAAGGAGAAAGTGTTGCGTAATCAGCCACAATGAGTTCTCCGGCCTGTCAAGAGTAACAATTGCTACAATTTCTAGCATTTCGTGGCCTATATTGGCCTCAGAATAAGGTATTTCCCAGGTCGTTGAGTCATATCTTACAAGCAAGAGAGGCATGCCTGCCGCCGTCACAGGAACCGGATTGGATTAAATTCTTGTCCAGACCAGCAGCATATCCTAGATCCTCTTGTACAGTGTTTATGGTGTCACCTTGCTCCCTTATGCCAACACCCAGATGCACCTATAACGTAAACAAGAGCATGTAATCTGTCTAGTCCACTTAACCCACAGCAACCAACATCGCCTCCAGCCCTCCAGCCCTCCCTCCTGCCCTCCCTCCTGCCTTACCATCAGGTATGAGCACCATGCAATTCCATAAGAGGTACTCCAATTATACGAAGGAGCCTCAGCGCTTACCTTTGGTGCTAACCGCTACAAAACAGCCTCGCCCACGACACGCTTCAGCTCCTACCCTTACCTGTTTCACATCATCAGAGCTCATGCTACTGCCCCCCTGCACCTCCATAGGCAGTAGTGCAGTGAGTGTGGCCAGTGCCTCCGGCCCCACCCGTTCACCTTCCGGAGGCGGCACCCCAGCATATGGCACACAGGCGTTGAACTCATACACCACCTCCAGCATGAGGGAAGCAGCCTCACTGGAGGTCAGGGGATCAGGCTGGGAGGAGCTGCCCAGGGGGCGACCAAATGGTGGGATGCTGTTATTGCTGCTGCTGGTGCTGCCTGCCTGGCCCGGGGGTGTGGGGGGACCGTCAACGGTGCCAGAAGAAAGAGGGCCTGCACTGCTCAGCTGCAACAAGCAACATACGAGCACAGCGGCAAGGGTAAAGGTCTTATCCCTGTATCGACTGATTTTGTGACAGTTTGAGGTGCAAGGCATGTTGCAGTTTTCCTATGGCCCACTGCAGAGTCTGGTGTTACATATTACAGGATGCAATGATACCACGGATGGACGAAAGCCCTGAAGACTCTGGCATTTTAGGATAATTCGCCAGAAAGTGTATGAGTTCCCATGACAGGTACCCCCTCCAAAGATGTTGATTCAGTGCATTAAACGTGATGACAGTGCAATGGGTATCTGTACCACTTTGAACATAGCCTATTGACCAAAGGCCTTCCCTGCAGCATCCAGCCACTCATTTAACTTGCTTCTTACACCAATCAGACCCTCTGTGCAATGTCCCACCTGAGCATACATCCCCATGCTGACTAATGGTGCCAGCTCCCTCCCCCTTGTGTTGAGCTCCCCCATGTACACCCCCACCAGCTCTGGGTCTGCCTCAGTGGCAGGGGCATGGCTGGGGTGCTTGTGATCAGTCACAACAACGTCACCAGGGAAGGTGAAACCTAGGAGAGCAACATAGCAGGGAGAGGGGGTTGCGGGAGGACAGGGTACATGCACGTCAAGTGCTGCAGCTAGCCAACGTGCTTGCCGTCCTTACACAGAACTCTGGCGCAAATCCTCATCAACTGTGGCGCAATTACCCAACCCTCTACCAACTGAGGCGCAATAACTAAACCCTCATCAACTGTGGCGCGATAACCAAGTCCTCTATCAACTGTAGCGCAATAACCAAGTCCTCTATCAACTGTGGCGCAATAACCAAGTCCTCTATCAACTGTGGCGCAATAACCAAGTCCTCTGTCAGCTGTGGCGCAATAACAAAATCCTCATCAACTGCAGCGGCTCTATGTTGAGGTGGAAGTTTGTATGTGTAGAACATGTTTCTGAAATGACCAAAGGGTACTTCAGCGATTATGTACAACTCTATCACACCACAGACAGACTAGTTGCACAATGCTTCTCACAATTGCACAGATGCTGTTCTGGGCCCAATACATGAGCTCCTACAGCCTTCCCTTGCTACCTCTGTTCTACCCTCCTTCAACAGGCCCGTTGTGTTCACTCATACAACAACGATGACAAACCACTCACTACCCGAACACATAACAAACCAATATTCTTATGTTTGGCTGCATTCAAAGCCCCTGAGCCCCCAGCTTTTCCCTCCTGGCCCGCCCCCCTCCCCCTCCCCACCTGGCATGACAGCGATGGGTCTCCCAGCTGCTCCCTGGCCCACATCCACCATCAAGGCCACCACTGCATCCCTGGCTGCCAGCACATACTGACTAGGCGGCCCTCCACCCTCCCACTCCAGACCCAACAGCTTGGGGTCATGGGCAAAGCGCACCACTGATGCCAGAGATGACAGGGGGACGGAACGCAGCAGGGCGTGACTGGTGACGGAACGTTCCAGGAGGTGGGTGGGGGTGACCACCAGCCGCCGGGCTACAAGGTTAGCACCTGGACAAACCAGCAGCAGTGGAGGGCCCAAGGATTGAGTTATGGCGCCTATTGGTCCTGGGAAAATTTTTCTGGGGGCTGTGCAGGCTTCTGTCAAGTCTCTGTTGCGTATTCGTTAGGTCGAGGCAAGAACGCAAGCCCCAAGGTTGCAGTGATGACGGCGACCTCCTCCATGTACATTGCAAAATCTACCCTCCTCAAGCTGCTGCTATCTGATAACTGGGTGCATGCAACATGTCCACGCGGAAAAAACTGGTGGCTCTCCTGCATCACCATTTTGTAAGAGTTTTGAACTAATGACCTGGCCGACCCCCTCCCCTGCTCCCCATCTTCCCCTCCCCTGCTTCCCCTCTTCCCCTGCCCTGCACTCCAGGGAAGGGGCACAAACCTTCGTGCCCCTTCCCTTTCCCCTGCTCCCCTGCTCTTTCTCCTCCCGTGTTCCTCTTCTTCCCCTCCCCTGCTCTCCCTTTGCCCTCCTTCCTGACCCCCCTCCCCTCCACCTCCCCCTCTTTCCAGTTTCCCTTCCCCTGCTCCCCTCTTTTCCTTCCCCTGCTCTCCCTGTTTCTCGTCACGTGCTTCCCTTCTTCCCCTCTCCTGCTCTCCCTCTGCCCGCTCTCCTGCCCCCTCCCCCGCTTTCCTCCTTTCCCTCCCATGCTTTCCCTCTTTCCTCCCCAGGGTCCTCTGCAACACCGCACAAACACCCCACCATGCTCCCCCCTGCCACGCCCTTTCCTTCCTCGTTCCCCATCCTTTTCCCCCCTTCCCCCACCCCACCCCACCCCTACCCTTGCGTTGCCCCAGGCGCCATCCTCCCTCATTTGCCCCCTGCCCTCCCCCTCCTGTCCCCCCCCCCCCTGACCTCCTGCCACATTCAAACTGCTAGCTCCCGCCAGCTGCTCCCATGTCCACCTCCTGCAGCTGCTCTGAGGCCCTGAGGCCAGCAGCTGACTAGGCACCACATCAGCAGGAGGCAGCAGCACCTCAACCTCCCATTGACCCAGAGGAACATCACCACGCACACTAGCTGCAGCTGATGACGACATACCCATGCTGCTGCTGCTGCTGGTAGTGGAGACTCCTCCGGGTGTACTGCTTGGTACTGCTACCCCCTTCTCCTGTGAGGCCTGCCAGAGGGAGAGGACCTCATGGGCAGTATGCTGACCTTGGTGGGCCACTGCAGCAGCCAGAACAAGAGTAGCAGAAGTAGCAGAATGAGGGAGGGACGGTCAACACAACCAGCGGACACTGAGTCAACAGCAGAGCAGCTGGAGCACTCATACTAGCAGGATAGCATAAGTGCAGCAGAAGGGGGTTACAAGGACAAGCAATAGGCTAAAAGAACAGTGCGTACTTGCAGCAGAACATGCAACCGTGGCCCTAAGAGAACCATTTTTGTTACAACAGCTACCACTGCATGGTCAATCTCTATGGCAATTGCTGGATTACTGCGGGGCAGCCATGGTGGTGCCATTAGACGATGTTCTGAATGCACAGAGCATAGTACAGTAGCAGCTCACCATCCAGTCATTCCCAACGGTCAAAGTGAACAACTATCGCGCTTCGAGCTTGAAACCCCACCCCCAAGAGTGGGAGCCAAAGTGTGGGAGGAAAAGGTTATGGACGTTTTTGACCATCAGGACGAAGAGGTCTCTGTGGGAGGGGCATGTGAAACATGCCCAATTACACTGCCAGAGAATATTTGATCTATGACATCAGTCTTGTAAAACAGTGGTATAGAGTTTTGCGCTTTAAACTAAAGGACTGGAAGGAACCAGGAGGTTGATTGGGGGGGGGGGGGGGGGCAAGGGATGTGTTTGGTGGGGGAGGGGAAATGTGCTTTTTGATAGCAAAATCTTTTGGTTTTGGGCGGGGTTTGTGGGTTATAGGGTTGGTCGTTGTGGTGGTTTCACGGTGTGCAGATGTCAGCAGGGCTTTTTGAAGGTTGCCTGGGCTGAAAGCTGTGTTTTTGTTATGTTGGCTTGGAGGGATATATGGTGGTCAGCATTGGCCGAGTCCCTTCTTTGCTGTAATTTCACTTCACTTCACTTACCAACCACATTCGTCCCCAGCTTCTTCTTAGCCTCCAGTTGTATTGCCTTCACCAGGGAATCCCTCTGATTGCTAGCATACACCCGCAGAGGACCATCACCAGCAGCAACGTTGGCAAACACCGCAAACACGCCATCTACAAGCTCTGCCCCACTGCTACCCCCGCCATGCTTAGGTGCTGCTGCTGCTGCTCCTGGTGGTGTTAGTGTGAGTGGTGAGGGTGCCAGCAGCATGAGACCTGGGCTGCTGAAGTGAAGGTAATCACAACGCCACACCAGGGAAGCTGCGACACAGTGAAACACAAAAAAACATAATTAGAGGTGTCGCTCCTCAGGCAGCTGTAACAGAGTCTTTGAACAATTGCAGGAAAGAAGGGGTTCTCAGAACTAGGCGTGATATGCTTCTGATCCGTGGTTACATATTGCAGGTGTTTGTTCGATATGCTAGAGGGCACAACGGACTGAATGCTAAACTGCACAAAGGTGGAAGGGTGCTAATTGTCAAAAGTCACTGGATCTTGAGTGCCAAATTAGGGTGGCCAAAGGTGCACAGGGGGCAAGCTCAGAGGCTGTGGTTCTGGAAAGATAAAGATGGTGCCAAGAGCATGAAGAACAAGTAGGGACCCCTATGAATGTGGCACCATGCAGCATCAGGTAGACCCACCTGCCCCTGCCTCCCCCAGCTCCTCCACTCCTGTTGCTGTGACTCTGAGCTTCACAGACCTCCAGCTGTTGCTGTCAACCTCCCAGCGCTGTATTGTGAACAGCTGAGGGGTCCTGCGTGAATGGGCCAACCAGATTAACAGCATATCACTCTCACCAGCAATAATGTGTCCACCAGCTGTATGCATTGGTCTCTCTCAAGTAAAACGAGCATCACACATGCCAAATGAGGAGTTAATGTTGCAGTACATACTTGGATAGCTGTGATCCAGATAAACTCTAGCTTCTACCCCATGCTGCTTCAAGATTACAAAGGTCCTCAGATCCCTAGCAACGCCGCTGCTTGAAGTGGTTTCTTACCCTAGGACCTTCATGGCAACAGAGCAGCGCCCTATGGCTGCAGCTGCCCACATGCATTGGAATAAGTCTGTCAGCAGCATGGTCCTGTGCTTGCATGTGAACTTGATGGGTTTGAACTTGCTCTGCGGGAGCCAACGGCGCATGTTAGCACGCTCTCTTCTGATCCTACATGATTGTGGCACCCAACTGCAAACACTTGCCCGTTTGTCCTGCCGCACGCTGATAATGAACTCATAGTCGTCCGAGCCCAAGCTGACAGAGTCGATATCTGAATCTTCGGTGAAGCTGTATGAGTTGGTAAGAACGAGAGTCCTGTCTGGATTCTGGGTATGGACGCTGGTTGGGGTGATACAGAAGACCCTCTTCAAGCGCCCGCGCCAAGAGTGCTTTACGCAGCTGTAGCGCGACAAGCAGTCAGGAGGTTTGGACTCAGGCCGCTGCTTCCGCCCAAGGATTTTATCCATTTTACAATGCGCTGTTTCTGCTCAGACCATGGTGATAAAGGAGAGGAGTGAAGATCGTAACTGCCACCTGCTTCGTCTCTCCTCAGTTCATCAATAGAGCGACGCTTCGACAAGCTTCAGTGCCTGTAGCCAGTCCAGTAATGCACATCTGATGCATAAGAAGTGGATAAAGGCGGGTTTCGTACCAGACGAACCCACTTCGAAGTGCTGGTGAGAAAGGTGAGGAGCACTACAGAGGCAGGGTCAGGCACAAAAAGACCTCTTAAAGGACGCATAATCTTCTCGGCCGTGATCCTATGGTGAACGTGTAATGCTTAGAGTGCTATCTAGCAGGATTGGAAGAAGAAAGTTGGACATCTCGCGGACGGCTTGGCCTCTTCCCGAGATAAACTGCAGGCCTGGTCTGCTGGAACTGTGAAATAGCAGGAAGACATGGAGATGCACCACAAGCTCCGCAGGGATCCCAACTGGGATCCCCGAGGTTGCAATTTGTGCGGAGAGGTGCGGCCCCTGCCTGATGGAGTGCAACCTGGCTGCCGCGTTGGTGGCGCCTGTGCCTGTCTAGCACCCCATGTGCATAACAGAATCACTCACAACCCTGCTGCCGATGAGCATGCTCGCCCCTCACCCGTGATGACTTCTGGCTACCCTTTACAGGTGGGCCATCAAGCAGCCATGTGCCCAAACGGGACAGTGAACTGGAAGCAGATATACGGGGAAGAGGCTTTTGTGCTGAAATCTCCAATCTTTGAGTCAGAGCTACGGGCTAGGCGGAAGCTTAAGGAGGTCAACATAGACGACCTGGAACAACGAGCCAGAAGCTATGCTAAGGTGTGCAAGCAACCAGGAGAGATAGCACAGTACAGTAGTGAGTTTCGAAGCCAATCTGGGTATTCGGAGTAAGGCTGAGAAGTAGCAGACATGCAGCCGGAGGTGCATCAAATGCACATGTTTCTCAGCATGGCATTGGCAGGCAAAGCCCAGTTCACTCACTACTTCACTCCACACAGTAACAGCAAGAGCATTTCATGCATCATTTGGTGCACCTTGTAGACAGCTCAGGGCTGCAATTGGTTTCAAAATGTGCAAGCTTACTTGTGATCTGTGCCACGCTGCAGCAACAATGTGAGACCCAAGGGATCTCGTACGACCAAGTGGAGCAGCACGCGCAGCAGACGCTAACAGCGCCAGTACAAGCAGCAGCACCAGCAGGTAAGCACCTCCCCTTTCGCTCTTGCAGAAGGTCGCAGCACCACCTGCTCCAGTACCGGTAGTGAGATTGTGCAGGGGAGGCAAACCCCAGCTTCTGCTGCCGTGAGTCGCCTGCTGCATTCTCTCCAAATGACAGCAGTGTCATGGCGCGTAGCCATGCCTGGAAGCAGCAGCATGCCTTAGACATATTGTTAGGGCCAGAGCAGAAGTGCCACAGGCCCAACACAGGCCCAACATAAGCATCAGGGTGGGAAAACAGAAGCAGCAGCTGTGGTTGAGTGAACAGGGTGTGCCTGTCCTGGTGCTGCAGTGTCATCTCCTGGCTGGTCGTAAGTGTTGCCTGATAACTGGGCGTACTCGGTTGGGTACTTACTACTCCCGCATTCACAAGGCTGACTTGTAACTTTGTCCATCCGACCTCGGCTGCATGCGCATGCTCGTTTGCTTCCATCCTCCTTTCAGTTGCCAACATTTCCTGGTTGGTGTGCTGTACCTGCTACTGTTCCTGTGCATTTACTTTCTGCCTAACTGCTGGAAATACTAAAGAGTATGATGATGGAACTCCTGCATTGCTGACTGGACTTGAAGTCAGGCAGAAGCTTTTCCACCCTTGCTTAGCTCCAAACCAAATATGCATCTTTGATGGTCCGCTACCGGTACATTGATTCTGCGGCTTATCTTCTTACTAAGCATTGTTGGCCAGTCTGTCCAAATGGGACGCTCTTGCGAAGCTGCTCGTGTTGACTGGTGCACGAGGGCGGCATAGGCCCCTCGCATGCACAAGCTCTAGTAGCAATCATTGTCATCAGCTGGGTCTAATTCTGCTGTATGCTGCTGTGTATGTGTTGCTGTGTGTGTTGTGCACCCAGAGCTTCCCCCTGGCTGGGCGGTGGCACATGATGCTAATGGGAAGCCCTACTACTGGCACAAGAAGACACAGAAAACAACGTGGGTGCGGCCCACTGCTGAGACACCTATTGAATAGCCCACTGATGAGACACCGATTGAAAAGCTGCGGTGAAAGGCATCTTGGCTCAGATGGGGAGACCACGAGGGGCAGGGGGTCTATCTTCTGTGATTCTGGGGTAGGGGGTGGGGTTGTGTGCATGTGGGTTCACAGTTGAGCAAGCCCTCGTTAATGCTTTCAGTACTCCTGTTAGGCAAGCTGATACAAAATCTGGCTTTTGGGGTTTTGATCCCACCAGCGAGCTTGAGGGCATGCAGGTGCTGTGATGCCCGGACTAGCTTTAAAACTGCTTGGTTTGCTGTTGACTGGGTCAACTGGTCAAACATTAACAAACATTTAAGGTGTGGACATGGCAAGGTCTAAGGTCAGCACATGGCAAGTCGAAATGGGCTGGCCTGACATACATTGGCTAGCAAGGGATTTAGGGTGGGCTGGTGGCAGCCATTGTTTTCAGCTTGGACAGGAACTTGAGTATGCCGTTGGAGCCTAAGTTGGCTCCTTGTGGGTGGCGCTGCCACCCCCATCGGCGCCCTGCTTTGACAGGGCCATTTGGTAATTGGTATTGGTTTATCCTAGGGCGGTACTGCAGTTTGACCTTTATGTATGACAAAGTAGGGTAGAGCTTCTGTTCGGCACGCAGTGTGGCCAATGGTACTCTGGCTATGGCACTGGTATATGTATGGGCTATCTAGCTAACTGTATTGACTCCACAACTGAACACAGCTGAACCCAGCTGGGTCCTCTACCAATTGTTGCGCTCAAGCTAGGCCAAGGCAAGACCTCTGCTGTGGTGCAGTTGCCAGCTACATACATTTGCAGACTATATGGTCGTATGTTATGGGACTCGAGGCGTTTATTGCCATGAAGCCGTAGTAGTAGCCATCGCACATGGATCTCCGAGGTCGCAACGCCTTTCTGGAAGCGAAGTTCGGCGACCGGCGGGCGTCCCCTCATAAACCTCAGGAGCTCTAACCGTGTGACGTTCTGCGATAACAACCGGAATAAGGCAAGCTGCGTTGTTTGACACACTTTTTATGCTAGTTTGCGCGCGGCACGTGGGCTCCGTGGACTATGTTTCAGCGAATTATGCAGGCGTTCTGCCGACCTCCATATAGCGGACCTAAATGTGCTAGCGAGTAGACAGACCCGTATCCCGCATACTAGGGTTCCGCGGCGAAGCTGCAAGGGTGACCACCTGTAAGCATGGTGAAGCAGCATGCAGGTGGTAGATGGAAGAATGCAGGGGTGCTCGCACGAGTAGGTAAATGTGAGCATACGACCATTAGCATCTACTGGCAACCTACAGATATGAGGCAATGCACGAACCATGCAAACCCGACGGTTTAGCACAGGACTCACTTGAGCCAGCCAGTGGCAACATGCCACAGCAGCCCTGCAGCTCCAACATACATACACAGCATCTCCCCGAGCAAGAAATTCTGGGACTATGCAACCGGCTCCCTCCTATATGCACGGACTCGCAAACCGCATTAGTGACCTGTTGCAATCCACAGACAGTACATAACTCAGCGAGCTTCACTACCAGCTCATCTGGTGCAGCAAATCATCCCGCATCACAACTGGCTACAGCTGCAGACCCACTCACTCCCTTATGGACCGTTCAAACGGCCACTTAAGTTTCACGGATGTCTCACAAAGCTATGAGGTGTGCCAGCCAGTTGAGTGCATGAATTCCCTGCAACTGGCAGCATCAGTCAACAGCACCAAATTCAACAATTGGCTCCGTCAAAGCGGGGCGCCGGTATGCGGCAGCGCCACCCACAAGGAGCCAATGGCATACAGCACCTGCATTGAACACTGATGGATGGGAAGAGCATTAAATGCTACACTACCATTTCCTTGCTTGACCCTGTAGTCGAAGGCCACTACCTACACCGCCCTTTAGTCAAGGGCCACTACCACCTACACAGATGGAACCAGGGGGCCACAAAGCCCCCAGCTAGTTCTGAACATGCACCACTATTCCACATCATGGCCATGGTGCCACATCGTGCACAAAGGACACTTCCCGTTACTCCTTTGGTTGCATACAAAGACAAAGCCCAGGCAGGGTCCTGGCCCCACCTGAGGCACATCATGCAGTGAAGGCAGTACAAGGTGCATCCCAAATATAAGACAGTTTGTCCTTTCCTATCTATCTATCTGCTGTAGACTCTCAAGCTTTCAGACACATGATAGCAGTTCCGCTGGGAAGTGCGTGCATGGCTCTCAAATGCACCTCCGTTAAGCAGCTTGGCAGGCTCAGCATTCCCAGGAGAGGTATCATACTCATGGAGCAATCTGTGGCAGTGCCCATAATGGGCACAGACAAGCAGCAGAATGCACCTGGCTCCCAAGGAATTCCCTGCCTAACATGCAAGCCATGCACACTTGACCAGTCCCAGGCAGGGTTACAGCCAGCTGGCCTTCACACTGACTGAAACATGACAAACAGCTCAATGCCTGCAAGGAGCAGAGCAACAAGGCCTAGTGCAGCGAAGCCACAAACACTCATGCCTTAAGGAGAGTTTTGGGCAACGATAACTACTAGCTCAAGCAAACCGCAACCATAATGCATTGAAGTAACCTGATTTAGGGGTGCAAACCAAAAAGTGTGGCATAAGAAAGGGGTGGTTCCAGAAAGAGGCCGGACAGTTTTGCCTGCAGCTCACAGTGTTGTGATAGTATCCCAACCAAACCTAGAGCCACTTTTCAATAGAAGGCTGTCTCAACGGAACCATATATCTGCTAAACATAGAGGGAGCCCCATGCGATGAAACAGGAAATGTGATGCTTTTGACAGAATGGCAGATGACAGGTGCTTAAGTAATGGCGTCCCCACCAATCATCAACCCATCCTCTTCAGTAGCTCAAATGTGCGGAACATAGCAAGTCCCACAGACCTCTTGCTATCAGGGAGCACATCGATGCACCTCAGAATATCTCGCAAGGACCATGAAGCACCTCTCAAGGGGCCACATATGCACTTCTCTGTACAACATACAAAGCCAATGGGGACCTGAAATCAGATGCCAAGTGTGAATTGCTTGCTGGCTCCAGATTAAGGCCAACCTTCTCTCATATCATCCTAAGACCGGCCTCAATCGCCACTCCCCACCCCTTATCACAAACTAGCTGTACAGACACCAATACTTGCAATCATACAGCCCCAATTCATGCGCAAGGAGCAGACCGTTACAGATTGACAACACTTCCCAGTGTGCAGCCACCTTATTTGCAATCCTTACCAACACTTGACAACCCGAGCCTTGCTACCCCTGCAAATGCGCTGCAACACGCCCACACAAAGTCCTTCCCCTTACAGTATCTTCATACCAATTACCCACACGCACATGGCATCCTCTTTAACATAATTCAGCTTGGCCCGACCCTACAATCTTGCGATGCTCAAAAAGATGCAGCAGTTGGTCCTTGTAATCACGGGAACCCTCTCAACTGCCTAGGAATTCAACTCACTGTCACTGAAATGAAGAGATCCCCCCCCCCTCTCTTTTCTTGAAACAGCTGCCCCCCCCCCCCTTCTGTTCCTGAACCAGCTGGACCAACATACACCCAGGCCCTTGTCCCTTCTCAGGACGCATTCAGGGCTTGCAGTCCCTCAGCTGGAAGGAGCCACAGATGACACCTCCCAGTAGAAAGAAAACCTGCACTACCCCAACAAACAAACAGCATCTTTTCAGCCGCCTAGTGGCAAGCCACTCAATTCCTGTGCACTCCATCAAGGGTTATGGTTTGGACTCCAAAGCTAAAACCTATAACTACCATGTGACTCAGCCTACCATACCATGTCGCTTCCAGGATGGCAACTGTGAAGCAGCTGCTCTGTTAGCAACCACAGGAACAAACATACATGTGCAGACATGGCGCGCATGTATGGGTGTGCTCATGGGCAGGCTTTCGCTTTCGGTGGTGATAACTCCCAGCCAGGGTGTACCACATGCCGAATCAGTCTTTGGAGTTTAACACATCATCCGGACCATGCTAATCTAAACTTCCCCAGTCAACTAACACTGAGCCGCATCCATGACAGACCAAATGGATGCACACCAAACAAGCCACCCACTCTCCCCTGCTTTGATGACCTGTACCCAATCTCCAAGCAGCCCAATGGCACTGTCAAGCTGGCATGACTCGACCACTTCCCAAGCAATCAATCTACAATCAAGCCAATCAACTGCATCATTGTTCCTTTCCGGAACCTCACTGGTGCAGGGTGGCTAACAGGACATGGTAACGAGGCTGGTATTTACGGGGTGCAGATGGAGTGCAGGTGTTAATTCATCCTGAAAAGCAGAATCCATATGCTTAAGAGCAGCCTGCATGGCATTTCAGATACAGGGGAACTTGACGACACGTGGAAAAAGATAAAAGGAAGAGCGTCTGAACATCAATGCAGGAACTCAGCTGCGGCCCCCCTCCCAAACCTGGAGCCCTGCATGCAACCAGCCTACTACCATACCTATGAAAGAGCCTGGCAAATATTCTCGCACGTGCCTTGCAATTATTCCATGTATATGCAAGGTCCATTGCAGTGCATCATACAGGCTCAGCGCCAAGCATGCACACCAACCTCTGATGTACACAGCTCTGGCACTATTTTCTCAAGAGCTTAACAGCCTCTGCGTGACAATGGGACCGACCTGAGTCATCTAGCTGCCCATGCACATAGACATTTGCCAAGCTGTGTGCAAACCGAGTGCTCCATGGGTTGCAAATATGCGATCAGATCTACACAAGCAAAAGCATACAGCGATTACGGAGCAGCACCAGAGCTCACTTACAACACAGCCACCCCAGCACCCAGAGATACACGTGGCACATGCGCTGCACGCAATCACCCACGTAGTCGCTGCTGCTTATCAGTAGGTTGTCTATGTGCTGGCTGCCATGGCTCAGCGGACCCGTCTGGGTGGGGGGTTTACATTGACGGGATGGCTGATGCAGCCCCCTGGCAGCAGCATAATGCAGTTCTCATTCGACACTCTGTTGACATTGATCACCAGCTTATCCCCATGCTTAGTGCCGGTGTTCTCAGTGAGCCAGTAGGGCCCTTCCAGCTGCAGGTACTGTCCAACTAGGTTGCATGTGGTGTCATCATCGTTCATATCTGCTGAGCTTGCAACCAGGGTCTCATCAGGATGCTGAAGGATACTAATGGCACCACCTGGCTTCAAGGTGGCGACCAAGCGGTTGTCCCCGAGCTTGCGAATTAGTGCAGGGCCCATAATGGTGTAGTTGCCATACAGATCAACACTTCCCAACGAGGTGTTGATGGTCGTGTGTGAAGCTTCTGACTGCAAAGCCTGAAGAGGCGTCTTGTGTTGCCAGCCCTCATGATGCGGCTCGGCAGCGAATATTCTCTGGCGCTGCCAATCCGCGTCGACGGCCGGGACTGCTGTTGCTGCTGCCCGCGGCCTCAGGGCATCAGGCTCATGCCACTTGCTCCCTCTGGGAATAGCACCTGCAGACGCAGCACCATTAGCATAGACTGTTAAGGCACCGACTGCAAATTCTAGTGCGCTTTGGATAGAACGGCTGAACCTTACTCAAAAAACATGGCAACTTTGAAGCAACCGCCACACGTCCATGTCCACGTTACAGAGACTAGCCATGTGCCGAGTATTCCAAAACCAAGCAATTATGTAAGCTCCTGATCCGCTAGTCTGCAGACTGGTCCAAGACGTCAAGGCAGCTGGCGCGGGAGTTGTTTCACAAGCCCCGTTACCTGCAGCGTCACTTCTCCGAGAGCAAGGGTGTTCTCCTCCTGCTTCCCAACGTGCTGTCACGTTCAATCTGGACCAGCAGCGTGCCCGAGACTGACAGTAGTAGTCAAACAGCCGAGGGTTTGCTGTAGATATGCAGCGCCCAAGCTGCGAGTGCCGCTTTTGACCAAGGGCCTTGATGCTCAAGACCATGATGTAGGGGACAATCAGTACAGGTAACCTCAATTACCACGTAATGAGAAGCAGGCTGCTCTACAATAGGGTTTCATTTGCTGGGCAAGATGCCACGGTACGAACACGTTTTCAGCGGTACAGCAATTAGTCCGATCCGGCAGACGCGTTCGCGACCAAACTTGTTGTTGGAGCCTGCGTAGGTGCATTCCTATATGGTCCGAGATCTAATTCAGCTTGTTGTTTCGGAAAGCTCGTACCGTATCGGAGGCTCCGATGCCGAGTTACATGCAAGTGACTCTGGTGAGTCAGCTAGCGGCAAGGCACATACATTTGAACGCATGGCTCATGGGGCCGTGCTGATGCGCGTATCCTTATATAGCGTTTCTACTTTGGCCCAGAAGCTCCGTTAGCTACAGGCAGGCCCAACATAAAAAGCAATATCAAGTACCGTGCCCTACAGGAGGGGCTCAGCTGCTGCATCCTAGGACGTGTACAAGCTGGAGATTTCAGTCACGAGAAATATCCACAGTCATGTTGCAGCTCCTCGTGCCGGTTACAGGAGCGCTGGCATCACTGGCCTGCCGGTCGCTCAGTAGCTCCTGTCAACTGCTCCTTTCCTGTTCATACTCCAGCCAGCCCAGCAGCACGCCTCCTAATGAAGACACAATAGACTTCGGTGGGCATCTTGCACAGCAAACAGCTGATGTTGTCGCCAAGGTGACAAGACCCATTTTGCTGACTCCACCACAGGGTTCCAGCAGGTACCTAGAGAAGAGAAGCAAGACCTGGTCAGAGAGGTGTTCAGCAATGTGGCAAAGTCATACGATGTCATGAATGACCTCATGAGTGGTGGCGTTCACAGAATATGGAAAGACAGGTAGGCTGAATACCCCCCTGGAGATGAGCTGCCAGCAGCTGAAAGTCTGAGGAGCATCAGCCATCTCAAGCCACCTGACTGACCCATGCATGCCTGCTGCAGACTAGTCGAGTCATTGAGTCCAGGGCCAAACCTGAGGCATATAGATGTAGCAGGGGGAACAGGTGATGTGGCATTCCGTGTGTGGAGAGCTCTACGTGATGCCCAGCAGCAGCAGCAGCAGCAGCAACCACCAGATCCAGCAGCAGGGCATGTTACTGTATGTGACATCAACCTGGAAATGCTGCAAGTTGGGAAGGAGCGCGCAATCTCACAAGGTGAGCATTTTGCCACTGCGGACAAGCTGCAGTGGTGGGTATGGTTGAATTGTAAAACCTCAATGGTATGCCAAGGCTTGCACAATGGCAGCTCTTTGCTCAATGATGGTCTTCAGCCATTGCGGAATGTTTTGAGTGAGGTTGGGTTGCGGAGCCTGCCGCCGCGGACCTCATGGTCAATGGGGCGGTGTACAATTGGTGACCTTTCTTTATCAGATTCCAGCATAGCACCATGCTTGCGGCTTTTGAAATGCTCCAGGTCAGTTGTTGGCTACCTTCTGACCGGGGCTAGCAGGTACGGCGAAAACATCTCATAAGCAGCATGCCATGAGACACTAGTCAGCGACTTCCATCCTGAATTGTGTTATTGTTTCAGATGAGGCTGCTGTTACTGACGGTCACCACATTCCTGCTCTTGTCCTACCAGGTTTGGCCTCTGGGCTCAGCTTCGTTCAAGGGAATGCAGAGGAGTTGCCTTTTGGAGATGAGGAGTTTGACAGTTACACCATAGCCTTTGGCATCCGGAATGTCACAGACCGGGATGCAGCTTTGCGGGAAGCGTGGAGAGTGTTGCGCAGGGGCGGTCGTTTCATGTGCTTGGAGTTCTCACAGGTAGGCAGCACAGAGGCAACTGCAGCAGAAAGCAGCTCTTCTGACAAAGTAGCAGTGGCTCTAATCCCGATTAACATCATCTCCTTTGTGTGTTCTCAGAGTATCAGCTTTGGACTGCATGCAGCAGATATGTATCCCCAGCAGATCTTGCTTGATTGGCTGGGCTTGGCGCAACTGCAGCTGCCAGATGCACAGCTGCCAGGAAACTGCACATCTTCATAAGGCTAGATCTTTGTTCACACACGTATGAGCAGTGTGAAAACCACTATGCTCAGATTGTGCAACAGTGCTCTGGGGTTTCTTGCGAGATCAAACATGAGGACCTTTTGCTCATGAGCTGTTTTGGGTAGCCCCGGAGGTTGCTTAGTTGGAGTTTCTGCCATGTCCAGGCCAGCAGTGGTTGACTGCAGGCGTAGTACTTATGCATGTCGGTCAGTGCTTGCTAACGGCCTGCTGTGAAGTTGAAGGCAATTGCAGTCGCACCCTTAGGCTGTCAGCTGCGGTTGGGACTGTCAATATCGTCCTAGCAATATGCCTGAGGAGTAATTGTAGGTGATTGTCCCCTGCCTGTGTCACATGTGTCACATCCAACAGGCAAGAGATTGGTGCCGCAGATCTTACTTCTGGCAGCTGTATCTACTGCACTGTTACTGGATTGTTCTTATCACATTGCAGGTGGAGCAACCGCTACTACGTGAGCTCTACGACGCCTACTCATTCAATTTGATTCCTAAGATTGGGGGCCTTGTGGCTAATGATGAAGCAAGCTACCAGTATTTGGTTGAGAGTATACGGCAGTTTCCTGACCAGGTGGGGCCCAGGGAGATGCAGAGACAGGGCACTACTGCTAGCGGTTCACTCAAGACACACTGAGCATTGTATTGTACCTGACAGGCGTCTGCAGCAAAAGTGCATGCTCCCTAGCGCACGGCAGATCACCTGGTGATGCTGTCCTGGATTGTTAGTAGGATGCAGTATCTGTCAACCCGATTGCAGGAGGCATAGAAAGGCATTTGCAGCTGATCGTCAATCAT
Organism: Pseudopediastrum boryanum; assembly: GCA_963556185.1. Taxonomy (NCBI): domain Eukaryota; kingdom Viridiplantae; phylum Chlorophyta; class Chlorophyceae; order Sphaeropleales; family Hydrodictyaceae; genus Pseudopediastrum; species Pseudopediastrum boryanum. The sequence goes on from OY744493.1 coordinate 6,268,615, forward strand.
AGAAGCAACATGTTCCTTGAGTTTTTAAGATGAGTACCACATTCTGCTGCTGAATGCATAGTGAGGTTGTGACTGTGCATCCTACCAGACCTGTGTCGCACTTGAGCTGATAGCAACCTTCTATTGCAACCTTCCAACATGTAACAATGCAGCAGCAACGTTAGCAGCAACACCAATGTCCTTTCATGAAGCTGTTCATACACATTCCCATGCATTAGTATGAGATAGATGACAACACTTGACTTCCTATGCATGGGCCTCGTCACTAATTATTGCCTGCTTGCTGACATGAGCTTTCTTGGAACTATGCTGGTTGAACAGGAAACATTTGCCCACATGATCCGAGCAGCAGGCTTCAAGGCCGTCACATTTGAGAACTTCACAGGAGGCGTGGTGGCTCTGCATTCAGGCTTTAAGCTCTAAATGAAGCCGTAAGCACCCATGCCTGCCACCAACACAGGTGCTCCGAGGCCTTAGAGGTGGTGGTGCACAGTGAACATGTGTTTGGAGGGGCGCAGCAGGTGGATGTGAGTGTCCATGCTTGCTTGCTTGTTACCTTGGGAAACTTGCTTTAAATATCAATTGTGGTGGTTACGCAGCTAGCCTTGAGACAGCCATGCTGTGAACATCTTATTCCAAAGTATTAAGTGTACCAAATGGTCATACCGGGTGCTTTATCTGCTGAGGAACTGGTTCCAGTCTTCGTGCTGGGTACATGCTTGGGTACCCCTGTTGGTTGGTGGTGGCATCCATCGTCTTTAAATCCATCCGATGGCGTGTTTGGTCGGTCCGACCTAGCAGCCCTTTTGCCGTTGCGACACCTTGTTTGTTAGTTAACAAAACTATATGTGCCGCTGTGACTGATCAATGCGACCGTGATAGATGTTGTAAGAGCGAGAGTGTTGCGGGCTGTGCTGCCCTGATGTCTTCGTCCATGTAAGTGCAGACCTGATGCGGTGCCGTGAGGCCTTACGCAGCTGTGAGCTTCCATGCGCATATACAAAGATACCTCCTGATTACGCCTGTACAGCATGGCTGTTGCTGCTACCGCACAGCCACATCACAGCAGTCACTTAATAAAACCTTCCTTTTACTCACACCAACACAACTCATCATTCCGTTACAAGCGATCAATGTTTTGTCTGCAGCTCCTGACCTTTAAGAGACAAAGCCCATTCCACCCGTGCAGTTAAATGTATGATATGCCCTAAAAAGAGGGTATACCACACACCAAGGAGGAGCGTGATTGAGTAGAAGAAGTTTGCATTTGCTGCATCTAAGTTGATCCATTGGTGCCACATGGAAGGTGCCAGCACCAACAGCAGCACAAAGGAATTGATGAGAAACAACTTAATCTGCATCAGCTGCAGCTGCTGCTGCAAGAGGGGGAGTAGGGCCATCCAGGGCACAAAGTCTGCAATGCTTGGGTAGGGTTTGAACATTGCAGTCACCAGCAACTGACAGAAAACCAGCAGCAAGGGCCTAAATGGGAACCGGATTGCCATGGGCACCATGAACACTGCTGCGAAGGAGTGGAACACAAACTTGAAGAATGGACGGAAAGCATCAAACATCTCAGAAAAGAAGTACCAGAACAGCCCCAAATTGGGCGTGAGGTCCGTGACGTCCATCAGAAAGCCATAGGTTTGCCCCATCCAGCACCCTCCAAGCACATCATGGAAATACCCATAAAGCCCGGGTGCTATGCCATCTGCAGGAGACCCCTGCAGCCAGCCCCCTTTTATCCATGAGCGCATTCGTGGCGAGCATCGCTGTTCAGTATGGTCCCTAAGTGATAGGTCAGAAAGCAGTAGGAGGCACCAGCACCACAGTTTCATATGCACTAGGAAACTCAGGACAAGTTGCCAACTTGGTGCAGCAGCGGGCTGATGAGTTGCCTTGCTGCCTTTCTGCTGCTTGACCTGTTCCTGGCTGCCTTTCTGCTGCTGCACAGCTTCTGGCTGTTTCTGTTTGACCCCTGTCGAGGTCTGCAGCTGTGTTGAACCCTGCTGCTCCTGCTGCTGCTTCTCTGCCGCTGGCTTCGTTCCCTTTGCTCTTGGTGGTGCTGGCATGGCATCGATCCTGGCCTGATCTGCTAGGGTTGTGCTGCACCCTCTGCTTGTGTCCTCAGGCCCCAGGGCTAGCAGCTGTAGCACAGACACCTGCAAGCAGCAGGGCCAAGGACATACACCTAAGAATGAGCTTGGCCATCTCAGAGAGTCCTGAAGGTAGTGCACATTAGGTTTGAAGCCTAGCAAAGCCCCCATGGGGTGCAATGCCACACTCATCAGAACAGATATCTGCAACCTCTTCTGTGTAATGTCAGATGGCAACTCCACCATGCGCAATGCATCTGAACCATGCACTTGATGGAGCCTCATCAACATGGTTCTTGCAAATATACTTTGGTCTCATTCACCCAGGATCCTCATACTCAAGACTCATCGGCTTATCTTATGTCTCATGATGTCTACCGGCTGCATCTCACACAAACATATGAAGCAGAGCCCCTGCTTTTTTCGTCCTCACGTCCCCTGCTTTGCATGTGCCCCTGCTGTACCAAACCTCGGAGCCCACTTACCATGAGTAGCAGCGGGTGGAGGCCCACATAAGCTCCTGCTGCAACACCAAAGCTGGCAAGGGGCACATTACCCTCCACTCCACCCAGGACCCCAACCAGAATTAACAGGTTCTCAAGGGAACTGCTGGTGCCAGCCACACTGCTCAGAATGGCAAAAGGATTCCATAGGTACATAACAGCAAGCTGGCCTGGAGTGAACCAGCAAGCACCTGCAGCAAAGGGAGAGCTGGTCAGAGTGAGACTACTTCTTAACAGCACACCAGCACTGACGCAGTAGTCTGACAGGGATTCTGGCTAGATAAGGGAGGAAATTGTCGCTGCCACCTGTCAGCTCCCTGAACTCAACGTTTTCCTTAGGTGTAATTGGTTGAATGTTTTGGTTGATGCACGATGTATGCCCAGGCCATGCATATGTGATTGCACTCTAACAGATAGTAGGTGCCATGTCTTGCTGTAGGTACACGGTTAAGGGGCCAGAAAGACATAGAATGCTTTGGCACCTTGGTCATACCTGTATCATCATGTCTTCTATGAGCCGCAGCTGCTATCTGGCTGACCACCGCAGCACCCAGCAGATCACAGATAGTAGTAGGCACTATGTACCAGATGCTTGATACCCATGGCGCCCATAGAGATAGCACCAATGGTGGGATGTGGCATCCAGAGCCAGAATAAGGTGGTACAGAGAGCTGCAGGAGCTGCACTCCTTCCCGTATCTGCAACAGGCTGTTTGCTGGGGTTGTCACTTCAGGCCTCCATATAAGAGTGTTGAGTACTCCAAGCAGAGCTAGCACAATCCGTATGGCAATGGCAGTGCCAATTCCCCAAGCAAGGCGAGTTCTACTTGGCACGTTCTTAAGCAGCTTCACCATGTTGTGATGTCTCTAGGATGGCCGACGTCAGCACGCACGCACTGCTGCATGGACACCAGAACTGCGTGACTGCTTACTTAGGCGGAAAGGGGTCTTCTGCTGCGCTATGAGACATAAATCTCAGGGTTAGCGGCGTGCAGATCAAAGTCAGAGGGGAGCAACATTGTGATGGGCTGTTTATGTCGGAAGTGGCAAGCAGGACGTGCAGGCACTGCAGTAGAGGCTCTGACGAGTCTGATTTTTGGGATTGCTTTTCCTTTTGAGCGCTTTGAACCGTTTGTAGTGACTGGCACTACAAGTGAGACCTGATCAAGTCTTCTCCCGTACGCCGTCGCCATGCGCTCATTTTCTGAGCCCTTGAATGTATTTGACCTATCAATGACATGTCCGAGTTCAGGACAGTGCAGCGGTTGTGTGCACAGGGAGACCACATGCAAGTGACTTGACCGGTAGCTTCCAGCAAAGCGTGCTTGACTAGGGCCCTGCTTGTGTCTGACGTTGCTTGATGACGGAGTTGCGGTAGCATTAGTATGCTTCGATGAGACCGGCGCCCGGGTTCCAGGGATACCGTGCAAGATGTAGGAGCGTTACCTTACCGACGTACGTAGCAGCAGCAGGGAAGAGGTCGTTCTCGCAGACGGCAGGTACTTCACATAGTTGTAGAGTAACAGAAGAGGCTCTTAATCATAGTCCTCATTCGATCATCTCTGCAGGGGCTAGTTTGTATGACGTGCTGAAGGTGACTCCAAGTGCCTCTCCTGGGGAGATCCGGTTAGCCTTCAGACGTCTGGCTCTGACCCTGCACCCAGATGTAAACCCAAAGGTGAGACTAGTGTGGGGAGAGGACTGCTGTGCTTGCTGAAATCTACAACCATAGCACGGTTAAGTCAGAGAGAGTCCTGATGATGACCGGGGCTCCTGATCTCACAACCTAGGTGCTGCTCTGCAGGAAGACACTACAGCCCAGTTTTTGCGATGCAAACTGGCATACGAAATTTTGTATAATAACGACCACCGTGAGCAGTATGATCAGTACCTTCAGACATCTCAGCAGCCACATCAAGCCAGTGCAAGTTACTACACAGAAGCATGCAGCAGGCCAGCATCAGGGAACCAACACAATCACTTGCATGCATCTGTGGCAGCAGCTGCTGTGGGAAGCAGCTCACAAGGCCTTTCACGCATCCCAGGCTCTCGGCACAGTATGAGCAGTCTCAGTCCTGCTATGACAGGCAACAGCCCCCGAACCTTCCCGTCTGAGCCTCCTCTGGGATCGTCCATACCAGCACACCTCCGCAAGGTCCTTTTCCAGGAACATGGGGTGGTTTTGGAACAGTTCAGTAGCATAGAAGAAGCTTTGGTGTTTCTTGAAGAAGTGGAGAGCGGTTTGCTGCAACAAGATAGCCCAGCTATGGAGCAGGGAAGGTTCATGTCCCACCAGCAAACTTGGAATCCTACTCATGATGCAACCAACACCGTGGTCGATAAGAGTGCTAGCAGCAGCACGAGTCATAAGCAGGATTCCACCTTCAGCAGAGGGGAGGCCAGGTACGGTGGCGGTTGGCACCCTGGGAGGTTCACTCCACGCAAGTTCTGACTGTGAAAGAAGTTGTGCCTTTCATTCATACTGTGCAGCCTCCAGAGGCAAATGAAGCAGCAACCTCCTCTGCAGGGATATGTGCCATGGAAGGGGTGGGGCAGATGCAGCCCTCTGGGGGCTACCAGGCCGGGTGGATGGTGAAGTGTGAAGCAGTTGGTGCCCCTGGTGATGAGCATGGTTACGTGAAGGACAGAGCTGTTTGCGTAAACAGGCAGTGTCCAGATGAAAAGGAGCTGTATGGGCGTGCATGAGGCGGCAGCTTTAGGCTGTTTCCGGGTCCTCTGATTACCTTGTATTTGTACATCAAAGCTGTTCAGGACTATAAGCTTAACAACCTTGAGGCACTGCAATAGCATATGAAAAGGCGGTGTACGTGGCAATTGGTGGGCTTGGGAAAGTAATACTGTTGCTCATATATATGCTTGAAGGGTTTTCAGTTTGTAGGCACTTGAGTGTATGGTGACTCTACTGGTTGGATGCATCATAGTTGGATGCATAATAGAAGTGGACTGAGGTAATGTATAAGTATATATGTGTTATAAGCAGTTTGATAGACCTTGGAATCAAAAGTAGCTGGCAGCCACTCTGTAATGTGCGGAAAAAGTAGGCACAACTATGCGTGACTTCCTTCAAGGCAACATGCCGTATATAGCATGTCCTCAGGTACCCGTTCCTCAGCCTGAGTGTGTGCCACCAGTCACTAGTGTGTGCGGAGTGTGGACGAGTGACCTCCGTAGTACGTCCGTTACATACCTCCCCCTCTAGTTTTGTGACTGTCCTCAGTCACGTATACGCTTACGCTTTGAGCGTGTGGAGGGTTGTTTAGAGGTAGTAAGTGGTGTTGCCCTTTTGTTGGACTGTTCACGTAGGAACTGTCGCAGTAAGTCAGGACAATGTAAGTAGCTTCAGGCTCCCAGCTGTCATAGCTGTGATCATAGCCTAGCCATTTAATGTAGTATTGAGTAACACTTTTCTTGCCCCGCTTAATGACACGAGAGTCAAGAATTCTTTCCACTTCATATTCAAGTGAGCCATCTTCCATTAAGATGGGTGGCAAAGGTCTGTAACCACCTTTGTCATTGTACTTTGTCAGTAAAGAGGCATGAAACACAGGGTGTAGCCTCTGCAAAGTGTCAGGTAAGTCCAATTTGAAAGAGATGGCTCCCACCTGTTCCAAAATGGTAAAAGGTCCAATCCATCGAGGAAGGAGTTTGTTAGAACCTGGATGTTTCAGGTTTATGTTCTTCGTACTGAGTAAGACTTTCTGCCCTACTGCAAATGAGACAGGTCTGACATTTTTGTCATAGCAATATTTCTGTCTGTCCTGTGCTGTTATTATTACATTTCATGATATGCCATAGCAATAAGTGCCATAGGCCCCGCACCTCAAGCTGTCACAAAGAGCAGCGAGGTGGAACAGAATACGGGTAAACTTCGACATGTATGACAATATATGCATGCCTAAACATGAGGTCCAGCAGCTAGGTCAAAATCACCCAAAACCTCCACTGCCCCAATGGGGGTAAGAGCCTCCCTCCTACTTGAGAAAGCAAGGAGGGCTTGTAAGCCCGGGTGCAAGCAATAGTTGGTAACAAACCCCATTGGTTGGACCTCACGCCACATCAGAAGGGTGAGCATAAGCATTCCTAATCTTCCAAGCAGCTGCAACATATTTAGCTATACACTTAAATGCATGCTTGAAAGGGCCATATACTAAGCCAGACTCCTCATCGACGTCTACACCCCAAAACTCTTCATTAAGCATGCTATGCAGCTTCTCCTCATCAGATTTGCCATCCAATATCTGACATTTTGCAGCAACATCAGGGTCAGAAGTCAGCTTCTCCCACAGCTTTTGCCTTTGTGCCTGGTAAACAGGACAGTCAAACAAGAAGTGTTCAGGAGACTCAACTTCACCTCCCAATTCAGGGCCAAGATCACAGGACTTGCAGCACTCCCTACGTGCACTTTGCCTGCTAGCGCTCTGCCTACCGAATTTTGCTGTCATAGCGTTGAGAGGAAGAGTACCTGCACGCAGCTGCATAATGAGTTCCATGCCTTTGCTCAGAGGGCCTGTGCACATATATGGCTGCGGCTTGAAATAATTGATATCGTCATTGTAATGCTGCATATATGTCGCTAAAGTAGATTTATTCCTAGCACCCTCCTCCTGAACAGCCCTGTCTCTTTCATATATACTCCACCTGACATATGCCCTGAAGCTAGGTAGGTGTCCCTCTCTCACTCTTGCTTGTAAGGTTTCCTCCTGCATGCCTAGTTCAGCCCTGAGTTTATTGAACCTCTTCTGCCAAGAAGTTTATTGTCCTGTGCTGCTTGCAAACATCTGCGAGCACGTGTCAAGAACACTAATTGATCTTGTGTGAATTTATGCAACTTAGGCATCTCCCTTTTTGGAGGGTGACTCATAGAACGAGTCGGTAGTTGTACCGTAAGCGGTGTGGATGGGTGCCTTCTATAGTTCATATAGAAGGGGGTGCTCTTCAAACCTTCATGATGAGCATTGTTGATAGCAAATTCTATCTGAGGTAGATGTTCATCCCAATCATCCTGAGTGGGACTCACATAGTGACGAATCAGACCTTCTACAACCCGATTCATGCGTTCCGCCTGACCATTCGACTGTGGATGGTAAGCTGTGCTGAAACATTGCTTTATGTCCCAGATTTTACACAATTCTCGGAAGAACCGTGATGTGAACTGTGAGCCTCGGTCTGAGAGAAACTCACGGGGTAAACCATGGTATCGAAACACATGGTCAACAAACAGTCTAGCTGTTTCAGGGGCATCACATTCATTTGTGGTAGGTACGAAGTGAGCCATTTTTGTGAACTTGTCCACAAATGTCAGGATAGCATTGTAGCCATGTTTAGTTTGCGGCAGTGCCACAATAAAGTCCATTGACACTGTTGTCCAGGGTCCTTCGGGAACTGGCAGTGGTTTTAAGGGTCCCAGTGGCTTCACTGGCATGGACTTGTTTCTTTGACAGGGTTCACATGCTGAAACAATTTCAGCTACATCAGCCTTCATATTAGGCCACCAGAAATATCTCTGGATTGCTTTTACGGTCTTGTTAACGCCGTAGTGTCCACCATACGGTGAGGAATGACTATCAGTTATGATTGCGCGCTTTAAGTCATTGTCGTTAGGCACCACGATGTGTGCGCCCTTCCACCAGACTTGCATCTCCTGATGCAAATCGGCCGTGAATGTAGAGTCAGTGAACCGTGCGTCAGTAGTATAGGCCCTAAACAAACAAACAAACAAAAATTTAAGGTGGCCCTAATCAGCTCGCGAACAAACGGCAAGGAATCCGAATTGTCTGACGTGGGGGCAGACAAATGGTGAGAATGAGCCGAGACCCCAATTGCCTGGTCCCCACGGCCAGCTAACAACGTATCGACAGAGTAAGAAGGTGGGGCCGCGTGTGGCGCACGACTGAGAGGATCAGCCACATTGATGCGTCCAGGCCGATATTCAAACTCGAAGTCAAAACGTGAAAGCTCATCAGCCCATCTCGCATGCCTTTTGTTATGCAAATCCTTTTGGGTGTGAAAGTAAGTGTTTGGGTTATGGTCAGTGACCAATGTGAACTGTAGACCAGCCATGCGAGGTTGGTCCAAGTAACAACGCCGTAAGTTACAGGCGCGGACTACCGCAAGCATTTCCAGCTCGGTAGTTGTGTAGTGTTGCTCCGGAGTACACTTTTTACTGTCATATGCGACGACACGGTCGCCTTGCATAAGTACGGCTCCAACAGCTAGGTTGGATTCAGAGGCATCCACAATGACTGTGAATGGTTTAGTAAAGTCTGGAGACTTTAGAATAGGTGCATGTGTCAATGCATGTTTAAGTTGCTCGAAAGCGTGTTGACATTCAGATGTCCAGTGGAAAGATGTACCTTTCTTCATCAGGTTGGTAAGTGGCAAAGCTACTTTACTGTAGCCCTGGATAAACCTTCTGAAGTAGTTGGAGAGTCCAAGGAAGGTGCGAACTTCGTGTGCATCCTTGGGAGTAGGCCAATTTTGGACTATGGCCACTTTCTTGGGATCAGGCTTGATTCCATCAGCACTGATGATGTGTCCCAAGTATTTGAGCTCTGTCTTGAAGAACTCACACTTAGTGGGTTTGATGTAATACTTATTTTCTCTCAGTGAAACGTTCATGGAACGTAAGATATCGCAAGGACCCTTGAAGCACCTTTAAATAGCCAGACCCCAGTCTTTCCTTGCTCCCTGGCTATGCCGGCTGATCTGCACTACCTCGGAGTCGCATAGACATACACATAGTAGCTGAGTCAACTACTAGTGGCCGAGGAAGTCGCCGCCGGTGGCGCACGCACCTGCCCATGTAGCCTATGACCGACAGACGGATCACTAGGACTACATGACAGGCTGCTGACCGTTACATTTGCTCCCCACCTAAGGACCTGACGTCCCTGGCAGGTCGGGACATGAGCAATGCCAAGTTATACTGACGAACAGCATTCCCTTGGAGGTCAGCGTGTTGGTGTAGCGTCTGTCACGCTACAGTAGTGACTGTCGCGGAACAAATCCCACAGTCAGTTCCTGGTGACTTTGGTAGTGAACTTCACAGGGTGATCAGTCCTGAGTCAGAACTTCCCAAAGACACTCAAAGTGTCGAGCATAGGTGAGGCCTTCACCTGTTGCTCTACCTCATACAGTACCTTAAGCCTACTAACTGGACCAAGGCTATAGCTGGATCGCACACAGCGTCACCCAACCGCCAGGGGCGTTGCCGTATCCCTCTCCCAGTGGGAGCAATCAGTCAACAGCGTTCACTTTTCGGTCTGTACAAAGTTTAGAGGGTGCGACCCCCTATCGCAAACGGTTTGACTTAGCAAATCCGTCTGCCACAACCCGGACAGAAGAGCTCATCGCCCTCGGGCTTGCAGCTGTGCCTGCCGATCCTGCCATGACTTGATGGCCAGGTCGTTGAGGTTCTCTTCAGGCTCCCAAGTATTGTGCTCAGCTGAGTAGCCTAGCCACTTTACACAATACTCAACCTTGATCCTCTCGCGTGACTTCCTTCCAGTTCGTTTGTTCTTGCGGCCGCCATAACGAACTTCACGCCGATCTAAGATTGCTTCAACCTCGTACCACTCGCCATCTTCATCCACGTCCAATGGAATAGGCGGAGGCTTTACTCGTCCATTGTCCCGGTATGGAGCGAGCAAACTTACATGAAACACATCATGCAATCGCTTCATAGTTGGTGGAAGTGCCAACCTATAAGCCTGAGTGCCAATGCGCTCAGTAATCTGGAAAGGCCCGATCCAACGGGGTAGCAACTTGCGACAGCCCTTGAACCTGATATTCTTAGTGTTCAACAGTACAACTGTGCCCACATCATGTTCAACATGCTTCGCTCTCTTGTCGGCATACGACTTTTGGCGCTGCTGTGCTGCTTCAAGCAGGGTCTTAGCCCTTGCGAGAGCTTCCTCCAAATCTTTACCAAAGGCCTGCGCTGCAGGAACTTTAGTGTCAATCTCCATGCTTGCTGGAGTCAAAGGGTGCTGACCAAAGTTCAGCATCAATCAAAACGCAAGACCAGCAATGCCAATGGCCAAACAAACCTAGGCCACAAACACAAGGCTCCTGATCACAATCACGAAGCCACACAACCGATGGTGGATTTGCCACACACAAGCTGAGGCTAGATGCAACGGCGTGCACACCAAGGGGAAACAAACACCACCACTAAAACCCAAAACCTGCTCCACTTCCATCACACATGGGTGGCGGGGAGGCAGCAGGATCAAGCACCACCCTAGTAGGGGCTGGAGGTGGCTCCCACCACCTAGGTACTGGTGAACCACCATCCTCCCAGCCACTGAAAGGCATCACATAGCGCTCGACATGCTTATCAATAGCTTGCTTAGTGCGCCTTCTACACCTCACTAACCGTTGGCTTTCCCAAGGGTGCGTAAGATCCCACAACCTCTTCCTCCAAGCACTCTTAATCTGACATGAAGCCTCCCAGCTCCCCTCATCTTGACCAAGCACCTTCAGATCAGCACACACGCATTTCTCCCAGGTATGGCGAGGCCTACCCACTGGCCTCGTCATGTCACCATGTAATGAAGAGAACAACGCAATATGCGGCAACCTGCCCTCCTCCATGCGGCCCACATGCCCCAGCCACCTCAGCCTATTTGCTGTGATGTATGCTGACAAGGTGGCTACCCCACATGATTTCCTGATATGCTCATTGGTGTGCCGATCTGACAGCCTGACCCCCAGGATGCTCCTAAGGCAGCTAGAGTGCACCCGCTCAAGCTTTTGCGATTGCACTTTGGTCAGGGACCAACACTCACTCCCGAACAGCAGAATTGGCAACACATATGCCTTGTAACACTTCACCTTCGTAGCCAATGACAGATGCTTGGTACCCCACATCTTTTCAAACTGCTTAAACCTCCCCACAGCCTTACCCCTCCTGATATTCAACTCCACATCCAACCTGCCATCAGTCACAAGCACACTTCCCAAGTACTTGAACTGTGACACCTCTTTTACCACACCCTCACTGATAACCACCTCTGGTCCTTGCTGCACTGGCACATCCCCCTCCTTCCAATCCTTGTCAATGGACAGGATCTCAGTCTTGCTTGCATTGATGCGCAACCCAAGACTAGCAGCAACCTTGTCCATCACCTGCAGCATGACCACCAACTCCTCCCTGCTGGGACTTAGCAACACCATATCATCTGCATACAGCAGAACAGACAACAGCTCCACACACCCACCACTACCACACCCATCACGCTCAAGTTTCCCATCTGCATGATAGGCTAGCTTCACCCCACATCCCTCCGGCATCTGAGCCATTGCCTGCCGAACCACAAAGTCCATGTAGATGTTGAACAGCAAGGGAGCAATGACACATCCCTGCCGCACCCCGCCATGCACATCAAACCACTCAGACACCACACCACCCATCCTAACAGCAGCCTGTGTGCCAGTATGCAAGTCCATCAGCAACTCTATCAGCTTTGTGTGTACCCCGTACACATGCAGGATGCGCCATAGCGTGTCTCGCGGTACAGAATCACATGCCTTACGCAAATCCACAAAAGCCATGAATAGAGGCTGATCGAATGCTACAGACTTAGAGATGACCTGGCGTATGGTGAACAGAGCATCAGTGAGGCCCCTCCCCTTCCTAAAAGCAGACTGGTTATCAAGCAGTTGTGCATCGATATGAGAACTGATCTTAGCCAAAATGACCAAGACATACACCTTCCCCGGTATACTTAGCAAGCTTATCCCCCTATAGCTATCTCTCACTTTGCGCTCTCCTTTGCCTTTATACAGTGCCACCAACAGTGCACGTTTCCACTCCACTGGCGCTTTCCCTGACTCCCACACCGCCACAATGACCCTGTGCAACCATTTCAGCATGGTCCCACTGAGCTTTAGCATAGGCGCTGCGATACCATCAACCCCAGGAGCTGCCCCATTACGACAGGAAAAGACAGCTTCTTCAACCTCCTGCACAGTAGGTGGCTGAGCTGCTGCTTCACTCTGCTGGTTTGCACCTTGCCCTGCCTCCATCTTCTGCACTAACTCCTCAATGGTCTGCTGCATTTGCTGGTCGAGCTTGGCAGGGCAGTTGAGGACATCAGCAAAGTGCTCAGCAAAGCACTTCACCACCTCCTCCCTGCTTTGGAACAGCTGCTTGCCATCAGCACCCCCTAGCACAGCTGTAGGAGCAGCAGAGCTACTGCCCTGCTGCTCCTTGAAGATCCGCAGGACATGCTTGTGGAACACGGCTAGATTACCAGCTTTTAGAGCATGTTCCGCAAACAGCGCTTGCTGCTTGAAGTACCGCTCCTGATCCTTCTTAACCGCTCGCCTAGCAGCATTATTGGCCTCCCTGTAATCTGCCCTGGTAGCATCATTAGGAGAGGACAGCACCGCTGCATGTGCTGCATGTTTCCGCTCAATCTTCTGCAAGGTCGCATCGGATATAGCGAAATCTCGGCGCCGCTGCTGAGGCTTGAGGTTTAGACCAGCCTTATGGGCTGCTTGGCTGGCTGCCGCTGTTAGCTGTGTCCATTCGTCTTGTGCGCTCTGCAACTGAGCCCCTACCAGACGGCTGAACTGGTTAGACATTGCCAGCTCAAAGCACTGCTGAGTTGCTGCAGATTCTTGCAGCCGGCTGCAGTCATAGGGCCGTGCTGGCTGTCCCTTCGCACTGTGCTGCTTGGCCACTGACAAGCGGAGGCGCATCGTAAGCACCAGCATTCTATGATCAGAGCCACCTGTATCAAAGCTGCAAAAGACCCTGCAGTCTGTCACACTTGACATGAACCGCTTGGAGACAGCTATGTAATCGATGACCCTGAGCACATCCTGCTTGTTTCTATTAACCATCTTGTGAGTAGCAGTCCGGTAATTGCTGTGCTTGAAGAAGGTGTTGGCTAAGCGAAGGTTCAAGGCACCAGCCAGCTGCAAGAGTCGCTCACCATTCCCTGAAGGCATAAAAAAAGTTCAGCATAAAAGGAGTATTCCCAGTACTCTCTTGCCAAGCATCATTGATGGCAAACTCAACACCTGGCAGGCGCTCATCCCAGTCATCCTGGTGAGGCCCCACGTAGTGCCTGAGTATCTCCTCAACTGTGCGGTTCATACGCTCAGTCTGGCCATCACTCTGCGGATGATAGGCCGTGCTTAAGCACTGTTTCACGCCTAACAGCCTACATACCTCCTTCCAAAAGAGGGATGTAATCCTAGGATCTCTGTCAGAGACAATCTCCCTTGGAACCCCATGATGCCTGAACACCTCATACATGAAAGCTAAAGCTAGCCCTCTTGCAGAGATCTTAGTGGTGCATGGGTACAGGTGCACCATCTTGGTAAGCCTATCCACAAAGACACAAATGGCGTCCTTGCCATTCTCAGTCTGTGGCAGATCTGTGATCAAAGACTCCCATCTTCTGCCTGGGATTTGCAGTGGGGTCATTTGACCAGCACGCCGCTCGTTACGAGGCTTGTTACGCTGACACAGAGTGCAGGTAAGGACATGACTTTTCACATCCATCCTGATTGTAGGCCACCAATAGATACGTGTAGCACGCCTAATGGATTCATGCACCCCCAAATGCCCACTGAAAGGTGTGTCATGAATAGCTTCCATGCACTCCAGTCTTAGGTCATTCCAGTCAGGGATGACAAGTCTGTCACCCAGCCACCAGAGTCCATCCCTAGCTTCTAACTCACCAGTGTTAGATGCTTTGGAAAACCAAGGGTCCTGCAGATAGCCCTCACGGCATCTGGTCATCAGATCCTTAAGTTCTGGAGCTTCAGGGTCAAACAAACTCTCCTCTGCTCCCCCCCTTTGGAAACTGTTGTCCTCAACAGTCAAAGGCTCTGTCTGCTTGCGCTTCCGAGAAGGCTTAGCAGGAGCAGGAGGAACAGCAGACTTGGCAGGTGGTGCAGCAGCAGCACTAGGTGCTGCAGCCTGACTCCTGGTTAAGGCAGACAGTGCAAATTGTGCAGCGGAAGGCTCCGGCCTCCTTGACAAGGGGTCAGCCACATTAATTCTGCCTGGTCTGTATTCCCACTGGAAAACGAACCGAGACATGTACTCATACCACCTGGCCTGTCTACGAGAGAGAGTCTGCTGCTGATGGAAGAAGGTCAACGGGTTGTGATCTGTCACAACTGTGAAGTTGAGTCCTTCCAAGTAGCACCTCCATTCCTGCAGAGCATAAACTACTGCCAGGAGCTCTTTCTCACCAGTGGTATAGTTTGCTTCAGCAGGGGAAAACTTCTTGCTCAAAAAGCAACAAGGATGCCCATCCTGCATAAGCAAAGCACCTACACCATGATCGCATGCGTCTGCCACCAGCTCAAACTTCTTTTCAAAGTCTGGCAGGCGCAAAACAGGTGCAGAGCACAAGGAAGTTTTGACGTTTTCAAAAGCCTGCTGAGCTTCAGCAGACCAACGTATACCGGCTTGTGCTGCTTTCAGTTGATCCGTCAGAGGTTTGACCAACACAGAATACCCCAGAATGAACTTTCTGAAGTAGTTGGTGAGACCCAGGAAGGATCGCAACTGATGGATATCCTTGGGAACAGGCCAATCAGCAACAGCTGAAACCTTCTTGGGGTCTGGTTTCAGACCTTCGCGTCCCACAATATGGCCAAGGTACGCAACCTCACTGCGGCCAAAGGCACACTTGTGCAGGCGCAGGTAGAACTTCTGCTCTCGAAGTGCCTCCATGACCAACTGAACATGACGAACATGATCCTCTTTGGTCTTGGAAAAGATCAGGATATCATCCAAGTACACGAGACAAAAGTCGCTGTACTTGCCCAGAACGCGGTTCATGACTGCTTGGAATGTGCTGGGGGCATTGGTCAAACCCATTGGCAGCACCGTAAACTGAAAAAGACCCAGCGTTGTAGTTAACGCTGTAAGCGGCTGGTCTTCCTGATTCAGTCTAAACTGATAGTAGCCCGAGGCTAAATCCAGAGCAGTGAACCAGGCTGCACCGTGCAAACGGTCATGCAGGTCAGCGATGTTCGGCAACGGATACGCATTTCGCACCGTTAACTTGTTAACAGCCCTATAATCTATCACCATACGCAAACCTCCGTCCTTCTTTGGCACGAAGAGGAGTGGTGACCCCCAGGGACTGTTGGATGGGACTATCCATCCCTTCGCCAGGAACTCCGTAATCTGGCGTTTCATTTCCTCATATTCGGCTGGACTTAACCGAAATGACCTCCTGTACTGTGGCTTAGCTCCGTCTATGAGCTTAATGACATGGTCAATACCGCGGTCAGGTGGTGGCCCTGCCGGTATCTCTTGACCTAAGTCCATGTACTTCTGTTTCACAAACAGAACCACGTCAGGGTCATCGTCTGGAGTACCGTTCCAGTCAGGGACTGCTTTAGGCAGCAAATCGTCAGGTTCGTCCTCATCGACACACTTGAGAACTACCAGGTAACCCGGATTGCCCTTACGCAGTGCACGTTTGAACTGCATAGCTGACATGGGCCTAGAACCTGTTGCTGCTGACTGCTTCTCTGAAGCTGCAGTGTTAGGAGACTTAATTGTGAAACGTCTCTTGCCCTTAAAGACAGTTAGAGTTTCTGCTCCATAGTCCAAGACAGCACTAGTTGCTCTCAACCAGCTGTCACCCAAGATGAGATCATGTGCTCCATGCAAGTCCACCACTGTGCAGACAATGCTAGCTCTGTAAGCACCAAGCTGTACTAGCACTCTGACAGTACCCCTGGTATGAATTACTGTCTTGTCTGCCAGCTGCATAGAACCCCCATCCGGCTGAGGCAGTGCTATTCCACAACGCTTAGCAAAGCTAAGGTCTAGCACTGGTCCTGATGCAAAAGAATCTACATCAATCCTTGCTGAGGCACCTGCAACTTTGCCTGTAAGTGCCATAAGCATACGGTCACTAGCAACAGAATCTGCTGCTACTGCTGCTGCTGTTGCAGCATGAGATACTGCTGAAGCTGGAGGATCATACCATGCCTGCACAGGCCATGGAATTCCAGGCAACTTATGCCTACTGCTGTCAGCTGTATCAGGGTTTAGAGAAGGAGCTTCAAACAGGTGGTATCCCTTAGGATACTCTTTGACCAGCTGCATATTAGCTAGTAGCCCTCCCCAACGTGAGTTTCCCCACTTAGGCAGCAAAATAACCGCACTTGTGGTGTGGGGCTGCTGCTTTTTGCAGTACAGGTAGTGCTTAAGAAATTTACCAGCTTCCGCAAAGGGAGGATTCAACCACACAGTTTCCCCAGCACAGTTGTACTCAAAAAATGACTTGTCAACAGAACAATACTTATCCAACAAAGCATTGCTGCCGTCATTATTGCAACAGGCATCAAGAGTGAACACACACCCTATACGAGACTGCAAAGCCTCAAACTCAGACATGAGAAGGCTTCTATCCTCATTTGCGGGCCTCTGAACTCCTACTGTGACAGTCCCCACACCTTCACTACTGCCATCAGTTCTGCCAGTGCCTGCTTCCTATTTGGGACCCTTGCCACCAGAGCCACCAAACTTTTTCTTGCCACCTTTATCAGTACCCCCCTCTGCCTTCCTATCAGTGCGGGGTGGCTCAGGGCATTCCTTGGCAAAGTGCCCCCTCTTGCCACAGTTGTAGCACTTCGGCCCCTGCACTTGCTGCCACTCTTGGCCTGCAGGCTGACCACTAGCACCCCCCGGCTTCTTAAACTTCTTGTGGCCTGAACCACCACCACCACTAGTACCCGCAGGGCGCTTGCCACCACCACCACCAGAGCCACCACCCCCAGGCCAAGGCTTCCCAGACCCACCAGAGCCCCCACCACCACCGCCACCACCACCACCTCCACCACCCCCAGAGCCACCAGACCCACCAGTGCCTCCAGAGCTTCCAGAAGTAGGGCGGGAGCGGTAGTTAGGCTGCCCCGGCGTCCTTGGTCCATACCTGCCTGGATCCGTGGCCTCCAGCTGTGCTGCATGCTGCTGCTGCATCTGCAGAGGGTTCTGATCATCTGGCACATTCACATACCAGAGGTTGGATGTGAGAGGGTTAATGCCCACATCTGAGAAGAGGTTTTGGTTGGATAAACCCTCCCTCCAGATGGTGCTCTGATCAACTCTGGCCATGGCATAGTCTGGGTTGGAGTTGAACCTGGCCAGAGTGCTGTTGAAAGCAGCACTGTAAGCTGCTACCTGCTGCTTCCCCTGGTAAAGAGTCTGCAGCTACCGCCGAGCCTCTAACTCTGGCACACTGCCCCCCTTGAAGTAGCTGCGTATGGTCTCTGCAAACCGCTGCCAGGAGGTACCCTTAACCAAGAAGTCATCAGCATCACTGCGGTCCTGCATCAGCCGAGCTGCTGTCCCCTCAAGGTGCGTGAAGGCAATGCGCACCATCTCATCCTCTGGGAACTTCTGTGCAGCCAGCTTGGTCCGAGTGGCACTGAGCCAGTCGGTGGCCTCAGTCAACCCTACCAGCTCAATCTGCCCGCTACGTGCGTTGGACCGCTCCCCGGAGAAGCCCGACACACGAGCCATGCTGCGGTGGAGGTTGCCCACTATGCGAGCTGCATCTGCTGGGCTGACAGTCACTTGGGAGCGCAAAGCTGCTAGCTGGTTGAAGTGCTCCTCGAGAGAGCGCTCCACAACGGCTACCCTGTCAAACACGGCGCTCTGCTGACGCTCTGCTGCCTGCTGAGTGCCGTCTATGCTAACCTTAACCAGCTCCACCTTCCGCTCAATGCGCTGCATCTCCTCAATCAGCTCATCCATGAAGCGAGCCATCTGATGCATGCCAGCGTTGATAATGGTGATAAGCTCTCTGGTCATGGGAGGCTGCTCACGGTAGCTGCGACGCTGCGCCATGCGAGAGGAGCGCTCACGGTAGAGGCGCTCATAATGGCCGCAGAGAGCCTTGGGACGTAACACATAGCCCCCTGGCTCAAGCAACTGCGGCAGCTGGCCGTTGTGCAAGGTGGGATAGGGATCCTCACGCTGCTGGAGAGGAGGGAGCTTAGACACACTAGGTTCCTTCTCAACAGCAGCTGTGGGCTTAACAGGAACGGGAGGAACGTTCTCCTTGTCACTGTCAGTAACCTCGCCTGCGTCAGGGTCCTCAGTGATTCCTTGACCGGAAGAATCACCCTCCTCTGACACTAACTCAGGAGGCTCGTCGTCTGATTCCTCAGCCTCCTCTTCTTCCTCATCTAACCCAAGAGAAACCACATCCTCGTCCTCACCAACGTCAGCGCCAGGCTGATCTTGGCCGACGGCCTCAGCAGCCTGCCGCTGGGACGGTGAGTCAGAGTCCGTTTCCCCAGAACTAGTGGTGTTCTGAGAAACCTCTGCCTTAGGTTTGGTAATCAAGCGGCCCATAGCAGGGTGCCTAGGAACCGGCTTGCTACCAGAGCCCATTGCGACTGACGCAAAATTAACCAGAGAAACTGGAAACAAGCCTGACACACAGGCAATGAAAGATCCAATCAAAGGCAAACAACAGTAAGCCCAAGAAAGGCCCTCCCAAAAAAAAATCAGAAGTAGCACAAAGAGCTGTAACGCTCAATTGCGACTATGCGTGGATGTGCCACACAAGCCGCAGGATGTATTGCTCCGTAAACCAAATGAAACGTTCATGGAACGTAAGATATCGCAAGGACCCTTGAAGCACCTTTAAATAGCCAAACCCCAGTCTTTCCTTGCTCCCTGGCTATGCCGGCTGATGTGCACTACCTCGGAGTCGCATAGACATACACATAGTAGCTGAGTCAACTACTAGTGGCCGAGGAAGTCGCCGCCGGTGGCGCACGCACCTGCCCATGTAGCCTATGACCGACAGACGGATCACTAGGACTACATGACAGGCTGCTGACCGTTACACTCAGAGTCTGGAGAACAGAACGGAGGTGCTGTTCATGCTCTTCCGCGGTTTTGCTGAAAACCAGGATGTCATCCAGGTAAACCAGCACGTATTTGTTGGTTTTGCCACGAAACATGTCATTCATGGCCCGTTGAAATACTGCTGGGGAGTTTGTCAACCCCATCGGCATTATTTTAAACTCGTAGAGACCCAGTGGAGTCTTGACCGCGGTTTTGTGGATATCTGAGGGGTGTATGGGCAGTTGATAATAGCCCCCTACTAAGTCAAGTGAGGTGAAGTATTTTGCACCGCTGAGCCGGTCGAGGAGGTCTGCAATGTTAGGAATAGGTTCCTGATTGCGTAGAGTGATTTTATTTAATGCTCTGTAGTCAATACACATCCGTAGTGAGCCGTCAGGTTTAGGGACAAATAACACTGGAGCGCCGTATGGGCTAGTGCTAGGTGGGATAAGTCCCTTGCTAAGAAGCTCGGTGATGTAGGCGTCAATAGCTTCGTATTCCCTTGGTGAATATCTGTATAACGGACGGTTTGGTGGTTTAGCATTAGGCTCAGTGGGAATCGTAACCTGAACATTCCGAGGAGCGTCAGGATTCCAAGGGGGAATTTCGCACAAATCGAGAAATGGTTCCAAAATTTTTTAAAAAAAGGGCCTTTTCAGAAAAGTGAAAGACTGGTAATTGATGTGTGTTTTCTAGTAGATTATGAAGTCGCGTTAGTTGGTCCACGCTAGCCATGTCAAAACGGCAGAAGCCAACCAGCAGTAGTGGGGGCTCCCAGCAGGCTGCTAGTATTAGCAAAGATGCTTATGACGACCTCCTCATTAGCAATGCGACCCTTAAGGCGCAGATGGAAACCCTGCAGGAGCAGGTGCGTGTGCTCACCGAGTCATTCACCGAGCAACTTGAACGTGCGAAAGCGGAACTTGTCGTTGCCAAGGAGGTCATTACGCAGCTGCAAAAGGAGAAGGCAGAACTTGATGCCAAAGTGACGGAAGCTCGGCGTCAACGCCCTGTGCCTGCTCCATCTGCTGCACCCGTCCCCGAGTCTGACCGAGTGGAGCGGCTTATGCGGGCTGCCAATGACTGCAAGGTGATTGTCTTCACTCGGGGTGCCCAAACCACTAGCACGGAGGTCTCCGCTAAGTTGCGTGCAGCAGCTGGCCTGCCTGACTATGCTGTTGCGGAAGCCTTCAAGGCAGGTTCGGTATGGTTCGTCACGCTAATCAGCAGGACCTTCACCCTCACGGCGCTCCAGCGCTGGTACGCCTTCAAACAGCTGAGCGGGTGGGGTCTCGACCAAGCCCTTACCAAGCAGCAACAGGATGAACGGTCCACTCTGAAGCCACGTTTCCTGGAGCTCAAGACAGCAGGCGCTTTCCCACGGTGGCATGGAAGCGAGATCTTCGTGCGGGTGCAGGCTGGTGTACGACCGGCCACGCAGTGGAACCCAGCCCAGTGTGTGCCCCCTCGCCCAAGGGCCAACCCAGCAGCAACAGCCCCTGGCGCAGCAGCAGCACCCACAGCAGCAGGCCCAAGACCTACAGGCCCCACTCGGGTACGCAATCCCTCCCCTGCACGGGAAGGAGTAAGCCCAGCAGCAGTACCAGGATCATCAGCAGCTGCAGGGCCATCAGCAGCAACAGCAGCAGCAGCAGCAGGTACAGCAGGAGCTGGACCAGCAGCACCCACAGCAGCAGGAGCTTCTGGTAGCAACGGCCCCTTCCCCCCTCCTCCCCCTGGAGCTGTCCCTCCTCAGGCCGCTGCGCCGAAGTCAAAGCTGGCTTGAAGGGGTGGGCAGCCCACCGTGACTTCCCTGACATTGCTATCGTATAATGTCAATGGTACGTCACCCACCAAGATCCAGGCTTTTTTGCATTGGCATCATTTGTTTCGGCAGCATTCGGTGGTTGCATTGCAGGAGACCAGATCCATTCTTGCTGATCCCCTGCATGGGTTTCTATCACAGTCACATCGTCCATATGTGTGTTGTGGTCCTTCTTCACAAGGGACGGCTGGCCATGGTTTGGCCGTATACGTTCAGAACGACATTCATGTCCGGTATCAGGTTAAGTTACGAAAGTTATCTCCATATGTGATCTGGCTCCAATTCTCCACCGCTGTTGGTAGGCTCATTCTCGGTACGGTGTATGTTCCGCAGAACAGCACAGCAATGCACGAGGTGTATGACACATTATTGTCTGAAATAGGTGCCTGAAAGGAGCACAGGTGCTCTGCATAGGTGACTTCAATGCACATGTTGGGGATTTGGATGATAGGGGTTTAGATCCTTCTGGTCGACCGATTGGACTGGCATGCCGCCGTGGTCCTGACTCTCATGCGATGAATAGCTCTGGGCAATGTTTGATAAACTTATGTTTGACCACTGGTACCCTCCTCTGTACAGGACGGGGCGCTGGTGGGGGTGTGGCTGTGCCGATTGTACCGTCTTTTACTGCTCGTGGAGCACAGACCCGCCCAGATCATTGTTTGGTATCAGCCGGTCTGCTGCCTAGGGTTCTGAACCCTGTTGTACTTAGTCATGTCCATGGTAGTGACCACCTGCCCATGTCTATGGGGCTTGCTATGTCATCTTTGGAGAGTGTGGGGTCTCCTTCTGCTTTTGGGCAAACAGAACCCATGGTGCGATTAGTGTGGGATGAGGCAAAGCGTATGGACTTTTATTCTGCACTTGAGACAGACCCAGCAGTGATTGCTCTGCTTGCAGATGCCCAAACAGCTACTCTATCTTCTGAGACACTGGATCAGTCTGTCCAGTTGCTTGGGCAGGCCCTTTTCCAGGCAGCCAAGGTGGTTGGGATGAAAATTCGTGCGGTGTCTAGCTCTTGTCGGCGTAAAAAGGTCCATCAGCCATGGTTTGATGATGAGTGCAAGGCCGCCGTGCGGGCCCTTCGTGGTGTGGCTGTCACAGCTGAGCAGACCAAGCAGCTTCGCAGTCTCTATCAGCGCAAGAAGCGTCAGCATGCAGGACAGCAATACTCCAGGTTTGAGCAGCTGTGTCGGTCTCAGCCCACATACTTCTGGAAGGCCCTACGCCGTGGCATTGCCCAATCCAGCCCTGTTGTGCCTACAGCTGATGAATTTGCCCAGCACTTTTCCAGCGTCTTCAGTGGGCCGCCTGTGAGGCCCCCCTTGCCATCCTTGGCACCTCCTACAACAGAAGACTTAGATGACTTGTTTGGGGATGATGAACTTCAAAGTGCCTTCAAGCGACTTAAACGCCGGGCCTCTCCTGGTAAAACAGGCCTCCCAGTGCCTGCTCTGGCTGCCTACCCTGTTCGATATTTGATACAATCCATTCTACGAGCTGTGCACTTAGCTGGCAAGGAGCCCGCTGAGATGAGTCTTGCCTTGTTGAATCCTATATATAAGCGTGGGGACCATTCTCAGGAGGTTAACTACCGCCCTATAGTGGTGTCCTCACTACTCCACAAGTTATATGCAAATTGCTTGGGTTCTGGGGTGTATGTGGCCCACACTCAGTACAGTCACCAGCATGGTGACATGTTCCCCCGGCAAGCAGGGTTCTTGCCTGATCGGAGTACCCTTCATAATATGTTTGTTGTGCAGCATTTGGCTCATCATGCGCTCACTACCAATCGTCTCATGTATGTGGTATTCTTGGATGTCTCGGCCGCATATGATACTACTGATCATGGCAAATTGGTGGAAACTCTCCTCCAGTTGGAGTTTCCCGAACATCTTGTGCGAGGGATTGCAGGCATGTACCAGGGTTTGCGCTATCAGGTGGTTACCAATGGAGTTGTTGCAGAGCCTTTCCATGTTGGTATTGGGGTCAAGCAAGGATGCCCCCTGAGCCCCATGTTATACAATTTGTATGTCCAGCCACTAAGTGGAGCATTAAGTGCACTTGATAAGGGGCCATGCTTCCCTGGTCTTCCTGGGTGCCATCCGGACTATCATTATGCTGATGATGCTGCTCTCATGGCAGAGTACCTCCCCGACTTGCAGGCTTTGCTGACCCATACTAATGTCGTGCTCGCTGCTCGCAATCTTAAGCTGTCAGTGCCTAAGTGTATCGGACTCGTTTTGGGTTTGCAGGCGGGAGCTCCAGTTGGTGAATGTTCTTTGAGTCTTGGTTCCGCGCCCCTTGCATCAGCTTCACCTACTGAGGGGACACGCTATCTTGGCCTAATTTATGACACAGCAGCCTCTGCGGGCACTATGGCAGCTCATAGGGCCTCCTGTTTTTCCTCTTCTTTTCATGCTGCTACTGCTCAGATGCGTGCGGCACCAGACTTTCCCTGTGCACTCCCAGCCTTCTTGAAATTGTTGCACACTGTTATGGAGCCAGCTGGTTTGTATGGGTGTGAACTCTGGGGCCTTCTATCTATTCCGGGTTTGTGGTCGTCTGGTTGGACCCTAGCTCAATTCTATAGCCTTACAGATCCTTTGGAGGTTAAGCGGTGCCGTCTGGTCCGTCAGTGGTTGCAGCTCCCTCAGTCTGTGCCTCTTTTGCCTTTGTTACATGAGCTTGGATCTGAACCTCTTGTGCATTGCTATGTTCGGCGTGCTGTTCGTTTTTATAACTGCCTTGCTGAGTTGGATGCTGCTTCAGTGTATCGAAGTGCTCTGCAACAGAACATTGATGATGCTCTCTCCACTCGCTCCCGTGCCCATAACTTTGTGGGGGCTCTTTTTCAGGTGCTACGGATCCTTTTGCCCCGTGAAGGTGGTCTTACTCGCACCTTGCGAGCTTGCCTGACTTTGGATATTGATGGCATTGATGAGGCATTGCATACTCGGTACACTGAGCACATTCAGCGTCTGTCCCAGGTTGTCAATGGTCCTGGGTCCCGTACTGGTCTGTATTTCAGGGCTGTTGGTACACATGTTTTGGGCGTTGTCCCTTCTTTTTACTCATGTCGACTGTCTCATGGTGTGTTGGTACGTTTCTTGCGTTTTCGTCTTGGTTGCCATCATTTGCGTATCCATACTGGGCGTTGGCTTCCGCCCCTCCTTCCGCATTCTCAACGCACATGTTTGCGGTGTAGCTCCACAGTAGTTGATGATGAGGCGCATTGTTTGTTCATGTGTGAACACCCCACAATTGTTGAGGCTAGAGATTTGTTTCTGGCAGCTGTGGTTCCCCCCGTGGCCGCGTTGTCCTCGCTCAGGTATGCTGATTTCTGGGCACTGTCAGCCACTGACTGTGTCCCTCTCTCGGCCTTGGTCAAGTATGTGGCCGTGTGTGTTCGTGTCTGTTGGTACTGCCATCAGTCCGGTGGTACTGATGTGGTGGACTTACCGGATATCTTGCTCCCGGCAGGTCAATATTTGGATCTGTTTGATTCGGAGTCGGAGACAGATGTTCCTAGTGATTCGTCTGATGAGGAACTGGTTGAAGTCTAGATAGCTACATGTTTGGGTATTCGCCTTGGTTGGTGTGCTGGCCGTCTTGGGTGGTACATATGCGGTGGACTTACTGGACAAACAAACAAACAAACAAAAATTGAAGGTGCGGCAACCGCAAAGGGCTGCTAGGTCGAAACGACCAAACACACCATCGGATGGGTCCAAACACAATGGCTTCCAGACCACCAACCAAGCAGTACTGATACCGAAACATGTATCCAGGCAAGACAGAGCCCATGATCAAGGACACCACCCACTCCTACATCGGTTGCAATGGCATGGCAAACAATGACGATTACCACGGGCTGGAGATGTATCGTACAAGAACCATGCAAAGGACTCAACCACAGAGGGATATATGCAACCAGACCCAACCACCATGGAATGTGGCCACCATGGAATGTGGCCGAATCAATCCCTCAAAGTTAAGGCAACGCTCCTATCGACACAGAGCCCATGATCAAGAACACCACCCACTCCTCCATCGGTTGCAATGGCATGGCAAACAATGACGATTACCACGGGCTGGAGATGTACAAGAACCATGCAAAAGACTCAACCATAGAGGGATATATGCAACCAGACCCAACCAACATGGAATGCATGTGGCCGAATCAATCCCTGAAAGGTCAAGGCAACGCTCCTAGTGATTGCAGGCAGGTGCGGATGATGGGACACAGCAGTCCTCCAATGCCAGTCCACAAATAGCATCAAAGAGAAAGTTGCATCAACCATAATGGCTGGCCACAAGCATGGAGTGCTATAGACCAGCCCAGCAACAGCTGGCCCCCCTCCATAGGCAAGCTGCTCCTGCGCACCACGGGACACAACGTATCGCACAGCTGTCTGAAGAGGCTAATCATCAGGTTGTCAAAGCATAGAGCCCAATGGCTGCCACCAGCCCACCCTGGATCCCGTGCTGGCCAATGTATGTCAGGCCAGCCCATTTCGACTTGCTGTGCGCTGACCGGTGGACCCAGTCAGCAGCAAGCCAAGCAGTTTAATGCCTTGCTCGGGGCTCGGGGACATCCTGCTTGGTTGGTGCTCTGGATTGTGTTTGATTTGGATACACCCATCAGTCTCCTGCTGGTGATTTGTTTGCCGTGTCCGTAGTTGGATGTCTGCTTGGGTATTCCTCTTGCTTGGTGGTATGGATTCCATTGTTTTTGGACCCATCCGATGGTGTGTTTGGTCGTTTCGACCTAGCAGCCCTTTGCGGTTGCCGCACCTTAAATTTTTGTTTTTTTTTGTTTTTGTTTCCATTTTGAATAACAACAACAAACATTGAAGGTGTGGCAACCGCAAAGGGCCGCTAGGTCGAACTGACCAAACACACCATCGGATGGATCCAACACAATGGCTTCCAGACCACCAACTCAAGCAGTACTGATACCGAGACATGTGTCCAGGCAAGACAGAGCCCATGATCAAGAACACCACCCACTCCTCCATCGGTTGCAATGGCATGGCAAACAATGACGATTACCACGGGCTGGAGATGTACAAGAACCATGCAAAGGACTCAACCACAGAGGGATATATTGTTTTTGGACCCATCCGATGGTGTGTTTGGTCGTTTCGACCTAGCAGCCCTTTGCGGTTGCCGCACCTTAAATTTTTGTTTGTTTGTTTGTTATATGCAACCAGACCCAACCACCATGGAATGTGGCCACCATGGAATGTGGCCGAATCAATCCCTCCAAAGTCAAGGCAACGCTCCTATCGAGACAGAGCCCATGATCAAGAACACCACCCACTCCTCCATCGGTTGCAATGGCATGGCAAACAATGACGATTACCACGGGCTGGAGATGTACAAAAACCATGCAAAGGACTCAACCACAGAGGGATATATGCAACCAGACCCAACCAACATGGAATGCATGTGGCCGAATCAATCCCTGAAAGGTCAAGGCAACGCTCCTAGCGAGGTGCGGATGATGGGACACAGCAGTCCTCCAATGCCAGTCCACAAATAGCATCAAAGAGAAAGTTGCATCAACCATAATGGCTGGCCACAAGCATGGAGTGCTATAGGCCAGCCCAGCAACAGCTGGCCCCCCCTACATAGGCAAGCTGCTGCTGCGCACCACGGGACACAATGCATCGCACAGATGTCTGAAGAGGCCAATCATCAGGTTGTCAAAGCATATAGCCCAATGGCTGCCACCAGCCCACCCTGGATCCCTTGCTAGCCAATGTATGTCAGGCCAGCCCATTTCGACCTGCCATGTGCTGACCAGTTGACCTAGTCAACAGCAAGCCAAGCAGTTTAATCATCTTTATATTCATCAAGTAAAGCTTTTAAGCTGTCTGGAGTTTTGGTCGGTGTGTCAACTTTAGCTTCAGTCACAAAGGCTATGAAAGCTTTAGTATCTGGTTGCCGACGTAAGATCCTTTTAACGTGCATCCGTGAAATCAGTAAGGAAGTTATCACGGGCTTCTCAATTGTTTTATCAATTGGTTTATCCAATTTGTCGTTGGTCTGGATGGCTGGCTGTCCCTTCAGCACTAATTGCCCTGCCTTAGTGAACAAAAGTGCAGGTAGCTGCTGCGAGGTCTAGGATAGCTTTATGGTCTACTAGCCAGTCAGAGCCAAGAATAAGATCAAAGTGAGGCGTAAGATCACATACGATACACTCCAGATGCTTCACACGTAAGCTTTGTAAATGTACTGTAATAGTAGCAGTACCAAAAGTCTCAACATCTGTACCATCAGCTAACTCTACTGTATCAGCTACATGCTGACTTCTCCTAGTCACAACCCCATAAAGATCACAGAACCGTTTGCTCAGAAAGGCTGTGCCCTTCGCCCCCGTGTCCAACAGTGCGGTGGCTTTGGCCTTGTTGACCAAGCACTTGTATGCCATAGGTAGCTTAGCAGGTTGCTCAAGCTCCTGTAGTGTGGCAGGTGCTGTTGGTGGGCAGAACCAGATTTGTACTGGCCAGGGTGTGCCAGGTAAACGCCGTCTAGCGCTGGCCCCTGTGGCCCGGTTGGGAGAATCAAACAGGTAGTAACCCTTGGGGTAAGTTTTGACCAGTCTGGAGTATTGAGCAAAGAGTGGGTGCTGCTGGATTGTACGCCAGGCAGGCACAAGTATGGCTCCACTGAGTTCAGGGTGAGCCTGTTTTTGCTCCAAGAAGTGATCCAGATATGTAGAGAGCTGTGCAAAGGGTGGATTCAACCAGACTATCTCATTGGCTAAATCACGTGTGAGAAAGGAATCGTCTGCTGAACAGTAGTTAGAGCATAAAGCATTACTGCCATCAGCAGTTGCACAAGCATCTAAGGTGAAGTTGATGCCTAGCAAGTCCTGAAGTTTCTGGAATTCAGACGGAATGATTCGCCTGTCATCCATGTCCAGAGCAGAGCTAGTGATTGTGCCTAAACCCTCAGCAGAGTCAGTTTGTTGTGTGTGGGAGGTAGGAGCTGTGTTGACCTTCCTCCGCTTACGCATTGATGCTAGCATGTTAGTGTTAGCTCTAGCAATGCTGTTTGTCACAAACTTGACACGCATGTTCTGCTCGTACTGCCAGTACTCATCAAAAGCTATGTAAGCCTCAATGAGCTCATCCAGTGTGGGCTCTGTGCCAGTACTGGGCTGTGCTGCAGAGGTACCTGCTGCTATGGTAGCTGGCTCAGGGACATTATCACATGCATCTTGATCAACAGAATTGCTGCCAAGTACACATGTCTCAGAGCTGCCAATAGCAGGATCTGCAGTAATGGCTGTAGTAGGGCTGACATTGTCATGAGTAACAGGTAATGCTAAGCACATACCTGATGGCCCTTGTTGTTCAAGCAGCGGTGTGTAGGGGTCCAGTCCGCCTTGCAAGGCACACACTTCTTGTCAGCAGCCAGCTGCTTCTGCTCGGGAGTCCAGGTGTTGTAGCCCCTTGGCTTCTTCACACCACCAGACACTCCAAGAGTCCTGTCTGCTGAGCTGTTGCTGTGGCGTGAGTGCTGCTGCTGCTGCTTGGTCTTGGCATTAGCCTTGTCCTTACGTTCTGCTTCTGCAATGAGACGCTCGGCTTGGCTGCTCATGCTGACAAGGTGATTGCGAAGCGCCTCATAAGTGAGGAACTCCTTATTAGTAGCAGGGTCGATCTGGCAGAGTGGCTTAAGCGCTGGGTGCAAGCCGTTTATCACTGCGTACACCTGCGATGCTGCGTCCAGCTTGGCTGTGCACTTGACAAAGAGCGCTTCGATCTTTGCCAGGTAATCTGCTAGAGGCGTGGTCACGCGAGTAGTAGGATCGTACTGCCTTAGCTTTCTGAACAGCGTCTCGCGGATAACTCCGTTCGTGTCCAGGTGTGCGACCTGATGCTGCTCACAGAACTCGCAGATCTTCTCCCAGGTGACGGTGCTAGAGTTAAGGGATGTAACTGGATGTAACTGGATCCAAGACACAAAGGCCTGCTGCGCTGACACTGGCAGGTAGGTCAGTGCCCGGAGACCCCACTCACTCCTGTCCTTCACGCAGTTCAGGAAGAAGAACACGAGTGTGATGGAGAACTCAGTCCAGCTCATCTGCTTCGGATTCCACCGATCAGGAGCTTTCATGCCCTCGATCTTGCCAGAAGATGGGCCGGGTTGCTGCAAAGCTGCTCGCTGCAATTGCGCTGCCAGCTCAGCATCCTCTTTCTCTTTCCTGAGACGATCGAGCTCAGCACGCTGTTGTGCGATCTGCTGCTGGAGTTGAGCTGTGACCTCGTCAGGGTTCTGAACCTCCTCTATGTCCTCCATTATCTCTGGGTTTTGTTGCCGACCAGACATTGTGCATCACTGGTCGTGAGCGCAAACGATAATAGACTATGGCGATCTCAACATCGCTCCGAAACCAGTTGTAATGTGCGGAAAAAGTAGGCACAACTATGCGTGACTTCCTTCAAGGCAACATGCCGTATATAGCATGTCCTCAGGTACCCGTTCCTCAGCCTGAGTGTGTGCCACCAGTCACTAGTGTGTGCGGAGTGTGGACGAGTGACCTCCGTAGTACGTCCGTTACACACTCTTCTGTTGTTGAAACCCTTGGGGGGCGATAATGACCTGAATATGTGTACTTAGATGTGGGTGCTTGGTTGTCTTGCACGTGTAAGTTTCGAACATCTTTGCAGTCTTCCGCTTGAATGCAGTGACACAAATCCAACCATTGAAATCATGCTGAGAGGGGA
This sequence comes from Pseudopediastrum boryanum, assembly GCA_963556185.1. Lineage (NCBI taxonomy): Eukaryota > Viridiplantae > Chlorophyta > Chlorophyceae > Sphaeropleales > Hydrodictyaceae > Pseudopediastrum > Pseudopediastrum boryanum. Next base: position 6,298,655 of record OY744493.1, read on the forward strand.
TGCACCATCATTAGACCATACACGTGTCATGTTTCCAGGGAAGGGTGAGTTGCCTGTTCAGATGTAACCGGTGAAAGAGTTTGTGCTTGCTGCATGCCAAGGTTGCAACATAGCTTTATTGGAGTTCTGGTGATTTGTCTGCTGCCAACTGTCTGCGGTCTCGTCATATAGTTGGATTGTCTGCTTGGGTATTCCTATTGGTTGGTGGTGTGGACCCCATTGTTTTTGGATCCATCCGATGGTGTGTTTGGTCGTTTTGACCTAGCAGCCCTCGCGGTTGCCGCACCTTTATTTTTTGTTTGTTTGTTTACCGGGATTGTGTTGGCTGGACAGTTGGACGGTCCGGCCAAACCATTCACAGGGTTTGTAAATGTTTCTGCTTGAACGGGACAATGTGACTTGCTGTGCATGAAGTTATTGGAATGGTGCCTGTTGTTGGTCTCAGGGGGACGGCTGTACAGTCCAACATACCAACTAGAGCTTCATCGGTCGCACTCATGTGTTCAGTATGTACTATACTGTGATGGCGAAGTACATACCCTAAGGAATGGTATGCTGCTGGTGCCGAACGGCTTTGCCTGAGTGATAGATGTTCTGTTTGATGTATTTAACATGAAGGACAGATGTAGAGATGAGAGTAGAGTGGTAAGTATAGGTGAAGTGCTGCTGATGCATGTTGTTCAGGTCGCGCCTCACCTTGCTAACCTAAGTTCTCTGCATGAAGCATATAGTCTCCGCTAGTCGCATAAGAGAAATAAGCTGATAAGCTATGGCGCTACACAGAATGCAAGAGCTCTTTTGCATGGCAATGTATAATTCAAACCGACACGTCGAAAGTGAGCATGGCCCATAGTATGGGCCCTATAAAGTAAAATATTTTAAGCTGACACGCAAGTTATACGTTCTGTTGATGCTTCAGGATGGAAAGATCAGGCCTGAGGATGATCTAGTTTGCTTCCATCCGACCTTCTACCTTATGCAACTAGGGAGACACTAGAGGAGCTAGGTCTGGTTGGTTATCAAATTGATACGTTTTCGTCTGACTATGATGATTATATTGATGAGTCTGGCATGGTGTATGATGCCCATGGAGCCTAGTTTGGCTCCGTTACGGGCGTCCCCTTTGTGGGGCCACTTTGTAATCTGTAATCTGTAATCTGTATAGGCGTACGGGTCATAAACGAGGATAACAGGGGTCTGGTAGAATTCGTATTTGACGCCTTGTAACCAAGCAGTAGGAGTGAGGCGTGTTTGTTGGTGACCAGCCCAGGCAAAGACGGTGACACGCCCATGGTCAAACCTGAAAGACGGTGACACGGCCAAATTAGGAGCGGTCAAAGCAGCAAATACCCGAACGCCTATAGATGTGGCGAAATTCAGTATGCTCGGCAGCCCTCGTTCTTGCTCGGCTAGCGCCTCGCAAGACCTCGGGTGACCCCTCGTCTTTCTCGGCTTCGCCTCGAAAGATGTACTGCGGAATGCCCTCACCTGGGCGAGGCAAAGACGGTGAAAACTTGCGAGGCGAAGCCGAGCAAGTTTGAGACGTCACCCGAGATCTTTGGCAAGGTGACCGAGCCGAAAGCGAGGACACCGAGCCAAAGATCGAGGGTCTGCCGAGCCCAGGGCAGTCCGCAGCATCTTTCCTCGATGCGGCGTCACCCGTCTTTTGAAAGACGAGTGTGTGGGTGCTGACCGTTGTTGCCTGTTGTGACCTTCAATCATGCAACTGCCAGCTGCCAATCCTGTGCAGAACAAGTCTTGTGGACGACTGTCCGTGTTCGCAGCACCGTTGCGCAAGCCATTCGCCACACCTTAGAGGCCCATGTTGAACATGCGTTGCAGGAAAGACAAGAGGTACAGTATCGTGTTGCTGTTGTTGTTTTTGCGTGGCCTTTTTATGTATTCTAGCAGTAGGGTTTCTTAGCAAAGCTCTGCGGCTGTGTTTTTGTTTACGTTGTGCTTGTCAAATCCTCTATCTTTGTGAATGTGAGGCTGTTTAAGTGCTTTGCCCATTTTGTGCAATATTCAACACGTTTTACCTCATACGAGCCAGATCTGATTGATGCTGGTATTCTTTGTTGATGCTTGCCTGATGCTGATGCTGATTGCGCCAGTTTCGCTTGCCAAGGCAGGCCCTGCATCGAACATTCAGAGCATCGAGAACCCGAGCTCGCCTATGCTCGGCCTCCGGCCTCGCATAGGCTCGCTCTATATATAGGGCTCGGCCATGCTCGGCCTGCGGCCTCGCATGGCCTCGCCCTATTATAATGGTGTCGCGTGTTGCCTATTCTGACCGGTGACACAAGTTACACGCCTCAAAAGACGGGATTCTGCATCCTCCCAGAATAGGGCAAAGATGAGACGCATCGGGAAAGATCTCGGGGTCTTTGCCTCAATCAATCAATCAAAACGCAAGACCAGCAATGCCAATGGCCAAACAAACCTAGGCCACAAACACAAGGCTCCTGATCACAATCACGAAGCCACACAACCGATGGTGGATTTGCCACACACAAGCTGAGGCTAGATGCAACGGCGTGCACACCAAGGGGAAACAAACACCACCACTAAAACCCAAAACCTGCTCCACTTCCATCACACATGGGTGGCGGGGAGGCAGCAGGATCAAGCACCACCCTAGTAGGGGCTGGAGGTGGCTCCCACCACCTAGGTACTGGTGAACCACCATCCTCCCAGCCACTGAAAGGCACCACATAGCGCTCCACATGCTTATCAATAGCTTGCTTAGTGCGCCTTCTACACCTCACTAACCGTTGGCTTTCCCAAGGGTGCGTAAGATCCCACAACCTCTTCCTCCAAGCACTCTTAATCTGACATGAAGCCTCCCAGCTCCCCTCATCTTGACCAAGCACCTTCAGATCAGCACACACGCATTTCTCCCAGGTATGGCGAGGCCTACCCACTGGCCTCGTCATGTCACCATGTAATGAAGAGAACAACGCAATATGCGGCAACCTGCCCTCCTCCATGCGGCCCACATGCCCCAGCCACCTCAGCCTATTTGCTGTGATGTATGCTGACAAGGTGGCTACCCCACATGATTTCCTGATATGCTCATTGGTGTGCCGATCTGACAGCCTGACCCCCAGGATGCTCCTAAGGCAGCTAGAGTGCACCCGCTCAAGCTTTTGCGATTGCACTTTGGTCAGGGACCAACACTCACTCCCGAACAGCAGAATTGGCAACACATATGCCTTGTAACACTTCACCTTCGTAGCCAATGACAGATGCTTGGTACCCCACATCTTTTCAAACTGCTTAAACCTCCCCACAGCCTTACCCCTCCTGATATTCAACTCCACATCCAACCTGCCATCAGTCACAAGCACACTTCCCAAGTACTTGAACTGTGACACCTCTTTTACCACACCCTCACTGATAACCACCTCTGGTCCTTGCTGCACTGGCACATCCCCCTCCTTCCAATCCTTGTCAATGGACAGGATCTCAGTCTTGCTTGCATTGATGCGCAACCCAAGACTAGCAGCAACCTTGTCCATCACCTGCAGCATGACCACCAACTCCTCCCTGCTGGGACTTAGCAACACCATATCATCTGCATACAGCAGAACAGACAACAGCTCCACACACCCACCACTACCACACCCATCACGCTCAAGTTTCCCATCTGCATGATAGGCTAGCTTCACCCCACATCCCTCCAGCATCTGAGCCATTGCCTGCCGAACCACAAAGTCCATGTAGATGTTGAACAGCAAGGGAGCAATGACACATCCCTGCCGCACCCCGCCATGCACATCAAACCACTCAGACACCACACCACCCATCCTAACAGCAGCATGTGTGCCAGTATGCAAGTCCATCAGCAACTCTATCAGCTTTGTGTGTACCCCGTACACATGCAGGATGCGCCATAGCGTGTCTCGCGGTACAGAATCATATGCCTTACGCAGATCCACAAAAGCCATGAATAGAGGCTGATCGAATGCTACAGACTTAGAGATGACCTGGCGTATGGTGAACAGAGCATCAGTGAGGCCCCTCCCCTTCCTAAAAGCAGACTGGTTATCAAGCAGTTGTGCATCGATATGAGAACTGATCTTAGCCAAAATGACCAAGACATACACCTTCCCCGGTATACTTAGCAAGCTTATCCCCCTATAGCTATCTCTCACTTTGCGCTCTCCTTTGCCTTTATACAGTGCCACCAACAGTGCACGTTTCCACTCCACTGGCGCTTTCCCTGACTCCCACACCGCCACAATGACCCTGTGCAACCATTTCAGCATGGTCCCACTGAGCTTTAGCATAGGCGCTGCGATACCATCAACCCCAGGAGCTGCCCCATTACGACAGGCAAAGACAGCTTCTTCAACCTCCTGCACAGTAGGTGGCTGAGCTGCTGCTTCACTCTGCTGGTTTGCACCTTGCCCTGCCTCCATCTTCTGCACTAACTCCTCAATGGTCTGCTGCATTTGCTGGTCGAGCTTGGCAGGGCAGTTGATGACATCAGCAAAGTGCTCAGCAAAGCACTTCACCACCTCCTCCCTGCACCACCACCACCACCACCTCCTCGCACACTGATTTTCGCCCTACGTGCGTGACAATCCGCCGGGTTGCAGTGCAGTCACCCCGGGTCAGTGACAGACCAATTTTATTGTTATTGACTGGGTGTCTGAATCGGGTAGCAGGCTTCTGATGAAATGAGAAGACTAATTATACGTAGATGTGCAGACGGAATTGTTTGCACGGAAGAGATGAGAGCAGCTGTCTGCGGGAACTACTCAACTGTACTAGAGGGCATGCAAAGTTAGGGCCTAGCTAGCTAACTTTAATCGTAATCAAAGTTAGGGCCTAGCTAGCTGCATTGATGGAATCACTCTATTTATTCAGCAACGGTCTCTTCGGTGGCTTGGCGGGGTATGTATACACACAAAAGGCCGCGCGACCAACCCGCACATGTATGAGTGGATAACTGTAACATGCTACCAGAGGCCAAGTCCCATATTGAACCTACATGACGGTATTATATATACTCACGCATACTGTAGAGCCATGTAATGAATGGACAGTGGCAAAAAATACAGATAATTGAGGATTGGACGGGAAAAACTGAAATTTATTTTGAAAATGGACACGGCCAAATGACAAAATGAAATTTTTGCCACTTGGATACACTAATCCGTCCATTTGTTGTAGCTTCTGCTCTGTATGCAGCTGTTGCATACAGGCAGCCCAGGCGCCATAGTCTGGTGCTAGATCCCATTTTGAAGTATACTGCAGGCCCTGTGGGCGGCCATAATAATGCGCTACGCTCCTATAGGGCTGGCCCTTAAAAAGCAGGGCACGATGTTGTACTGGTGTGAACATTGTATGCACTGGGCACACTGGCAGCAACACCTTAGCTGCTGATGAATGGAGGCCACATAAATTGTAAGTCAAGACCAGCAGGACAAGTGGCCAGTAATGTTTGCTAGTTGTAGCCTCAACATCAACAGCTCAGGAAGTTGCACACCCGATCAAAAATTGCCCGGATGCATTAGCCGCTGAAGCTGACCTGATGTGCATGGTCCTTGTGAATAGGCAGGTACCCTTATGATACTTTTCCCCTAGCTGCTGGACCACCCAATCTCCAATATATGTTGTCATGCATGCCGAAGACAGCCCGTCTTCCAGTGTTGCGAGTTCTGGCTAAATGTCTAAATTCTGGCTAAATCCTGAACCCCAAAAACCCGTCTGGCTAGAAACTTAGCCATTGGCCAAAACTGCTCAAACGGGTTTGGAATGACGCACCTGGGGCATGTAATAGATGCACATGGTTGCAGGAAGTCTATTTATGCAGTCTAAACGCATGTTGCTGTAATTTACCCCCTATATGCGTTGGGCAAGGTCACCGATTGTCAACATTGCAGCAGCCAACACCCGGATTTAGCAGCATTTTACTTGTGCTGCCACCTTGAAATGCATATGAAGGCCTAATAACAGGACAGATAGCATCTCAGAGCTGCTGGGTTGACAATACAAACAAACAAACAAAAATTTAAGGTGCGGCAACCGCAAAGGGCTGCTAAGTCGAAACGACCAAACGCACCATCGGATGGGTCCAAAAACAATGGAATCCATACCACCAAGCAAGAGGAAGACCCAAGCAGACATCCAACTACGGACACGGCAAATAGGAGCACCAGCAAACAAAGCACCAGCAGGAGACTGATGGGTGTGTCCAAATCAAACACAATCCAGAGCACCAACCAAGCAGGATGTCCAGTAAGGCCACCGCATATGTACCACCCAAGACGTCCAGCATACCAACCAAGGCTAATACCCAAACATGTAGCTATTTAGACTTCAACCAGTTCCTCATCAGACGAATCACTATCATAATAGTATCATAAAGGACCCCCATAGTGGCTTTCAGGCCATCCCACCCCTGGGCTTAACGAGTGCTGCTGATGGGTTTAGGAAGAGCTTTTTGGTAAGCAAAATGCCCCCTAGATCCTCTAAATTCTCCTAGCGCCAGGGCCCCCCGGTGGGTTGTTTAGGGAATGGCCAAGTTACAGGATAGCCCTAGCCAGAATCTGGCCAAATCCCCTTTTACCCCGCTGGCAACCCTGCCGTCTTCTGTTCCACCTCGTTGGATTAATGGATTCAAATGTGATTACGATTACGATTACGATTACATCATGGCCCCTCAAAGGGGGCGCCCGTACGGAGCCAACCTAGGCTCCATGGGCAGAAATACTGGAACCTGGTCCATCAGAAGTGAATGTCTCAGTAATATCACCTCTTGGTCCAGAAGAAAAGGTATCGAAAATACGACCTTGCCATTCATCCCCGAATAATGACAAATCAAAGTAAGGATTATAGTCCTCACATTCCTCCGACCTCCGAAATTCCATGCATTCATAAACAAACTTTGCAACTTGGAAACTTGGCTCTTGGTCCATGAACAATCTCACGTTGTCTGAATTATGCTTCATTGTACTAGAAGCTTCCTGGCAACCTCCAAACTGTGCAAACAAAACGGTATTATACTTCTCACGAATTCTATCATATGCTGGGCATTCAAAAAGAAAGTGTACCTCGTCCTCAACCACTGTGCAAGAACATTTTGAACATACACGATGCTGCCTTGGCAGTTTGGGACGAGCCCACCTCCCAGTTTCAATAGCAAGATGGTGTGCACCAGTACGAAACCGCATTAACTGTTTCACATAAGTAAACGGGATACCTGATGTGTGCCTGATATACCTTGGCATACCCTGAGGATAGCCAGCCTCTAACTCCTCCTGAGGGATGTCTCCCGTCATAAACCACGAATGATATGTGGAAAGCTTGATCAAATTTGAGCTGACAGATTGCCTGGGGTTTGCATATGCGGCCACCTTGTCCCATGGCTCTTGCAACATGGTATCCCAAGTACCCCACACTTTAAGCCATGGAATAGCTGCAAGTTTATCATTGTCCGGCTCAGCTAGGCCATTTGTTGCCAGAAACTCTGCAATGGTCCCATCTGCGTCTCTACCCTGAGAAAGAGAGCGTACTGTATGCATAAACCGTCCAGCCCAGCTCTTAGGAGCAGAACCAACCCCCTCGCCTGCGTAAGATGCCAAAGATTCACGCACAGCCATGCCCAATAGGCTATCAGAGGGCACTTTGCCAAGCCTACGCCATAGATCAATAGAGGCTCGTAACCAACCCTTTGCCACTGGATTCATGCACATCTCCTTATGCACCACAGTTGTTGGCACAGACTTCCTCAACTTCCCCAGCTGCCTTAAAAATATGCTTTGAATCTTTTGAAGCTCATTGTCCCATAGCTTGTCCAGCGTATCACAAGAGAACAGCAGATCCGGTCCCCATACCTCACTACAATACTCCATGATTGGCACAACCAGGCAAGAGAACATCCGTAACTTGATAGAAATATCAGTGATCCCTGCTAGCTTAAATCTTGGGAACAGAGCCCACGTTGCTTTACGAGCCGCCATGGCCAGAGATTCAATAGCGCATGACACACCTTTTGTCTCATGCAGAATAATGCCCAGGTAACGGAACTCAACGGAGCGTTGGACAGTCTCCCCGTTGTATAGCCATTGGTCAGGCACCTCTGGGGTATTGGCCTTGCGAAACACCACAATTTCTGTTTTGCGGACATTTACCTCCATACCTTTAGCTGAGCAAAACTGGTGTAAAACATCCAGCATCTGTTGCAACTCCATAGGATTGTGTGTCAACAAGACCATGTCATCAGCATACAACAACATTTGAACTAACTTTCGGCCCATTTGCACTCCCACATTGGGTAGCCTCTGGCGTAACCATGACTCAAACTCGTCTATGAAAAGACCAAAAAGGAGTGGAGACAGGGGGTCGCCCTGCTTCACTCCACATGTGCTGGGAATAGCATCGCCCACTGTGCCATGCAGCTTGGGTACCAGCGGAACAGACCAGTACATTTGTATGATGGCTTGCAACATACGACCATGAACCCCTAGTTCAGCCAACCTTTGTATCAAGTAGTCTCTGCGTACTCTATCGAATGCCTTCCGGAAATCCACAAAGCAGCAATAGAGAACCTTTCTGCTCTTCTGCGTAGATTCAATGAGATGCCCTACCAACAGACCCCTGAGTTAATCCGTTAATCCCACAGTTGATCCTCATAATTCCAATGTAAATCCCAGGATTAACTTATTAATCCCCAGGCAGCTCTGAGGATTGCAGGTTCACCATGACAACGAGCTGTTAACAGCATGCACACCAACTTTGAGGACCAAAACTGACCTCCCAACATGCGAACACACTGTCGGACCATCACAGAATGTATTATGGCATGACATTAAACTAGTGCCGGCCAGCCAAGCAAATAAAGTATACACTGTTGGCTTGCTTGCATGCACACAACCTACACGATAGACTATGGCCAAATAACCTGCTTGAGACAGCCTCTTAGCAGCACTAACACTTTGCAGTGCCACTTACCACAGACATGCCACTAGAAACAAAGTTTGCACGTTAACAAGCAGCACTATGAGATGCCCTATTGATCGGGTCTCACTGCATCCGAGCTCATTACATCCAAACCTTGTCCCTCTCTGTCCCCAGCATGTATGTCTCAGACCACCACATGCCCTACTTGGGCAGAGCAATGCCCAGGCATGAGCCTACTCAGAGAGCTGCACCATTGCACATGAATAGCACACAATAACGATCGTCCAGCAGCTGAGGGCATGCAAGAGTGGGTATGTGCATGCCCGGGTACAGCGACTACACGTACATGGACCAGCATACATGCTTGCTACTGCTGGTATACATATGTAAATGCTGGCCTTCCAGAGAACACTGTAGATGGGCGCATGCATTACCTCCTCTGTAACCACCACCTCACATCAGCCAATGCAGAACACAAACCTCTGTCTGTGTCAATGTTGCAAGTGTATTGTGCCACTGCAATAACAGCATTCAAACAGGCAAGCACTGTCACTGAGCTGCTGTCCTTGGCGGAGACACTTGCTTGCCGCATGTTATTCAGGCAGTGGCCCCATTAACTCCATCACATGACCCTGTCAGCAGCAGCAGCAGCAGCAGCAGGAGCACCAGCAGCATCAGTATAAGCAGTCAGCAAGCTGCACATGACAGAGGATTAACACTGCATAAACGTGCATTGCAACCATTCTGAATTTTAAGGGTTACAACGAGTTAAGACGAGAGGGTCATCCTTGTACAATGTAGGTGGGTGGCACATTAAAGTGCAGCAGCTCCAAGCTACATTGGAGATCAGTTGTTGCACCCTTGCAAGCAGCTCCATCATGAGAGGCGGATATGGGTACTATCACAGGTAACTTAGAACCTCCATGGCCTACAGGATACAAGATACATAACCTTTGCTGCCACCACACATGGGCTGTTTGGAAACTAGCCCTGCAGCCTAGTTCATTATCTCTCAGCCCCATTCTCGTGGGGCATGCACCAAACCAAGCCCTTTGACACTACATGAATGTTTACCACCTGCATTGGCAAGCTTCTAGCAGCATTATGCGCATGTAGGTCCTGAAAGGTCTTGCCCTTTTGTAGTCATGCTCTATTGCATCAAAGACTGGGCAGTCAAGGCAGTAGCACGTAGTGGTGTTGAACTAACAAGCAGCTGCCATGTTGCTGGCGTTTCTGCCATAATGCTGCTGCCAGACCTGCTCATTTGGCTGAACAATGTCATGTGTTCTGCATTGCTCTCGCCTCACCGAAGGTCAAGTAATCATTATAAGAATTGGTGACCGCACGTGCCAAGTGAACTCAGAAGACCGCATACTCTGATGAATTAAAATGGCATGCCCAGTATGGCCACTCACCAGGGAAAACTATCAGTAGATGTTATTGCCGCTCCGTGTACCAGCTGCATTTGTTAGCAACTGGCAGCCCATCTGACACTTCAGGTCAATTCTGTCTGCTGCTCCTGCTGTTCAGCGCTTGCTTGCTGCAGCAGCAACACTGTCCCTCAGTCGCTTTGCTGCACATGCTGCTGCTGCTGCTCCTGCTGCGAAAGACTTGCTTGCTGCTCCTGCTGTTGCCAAGGACGTGCTTGCAGCCGCTGCCCTTGCTGCTGCTGCTGTTAAGAGCTTGTTGCTGCAGCTGCATCTGAACTTGGGTGCAGTCGCAGCACCTGCTCCAGCTGCTGATGTTGGGCTTGACACTGCCGTGAACTTGCTTGCAGCTCCTTCGGACAACCACCAACAATGCTCCTCTTGCCCTTGGTCCTTTTCATGCACCGCACTTGGAATGCATTGCTTGGTACCAAAGGGAATTGTTCTGGTGCAAATGTTCCATGTACTGCCGCATAGACACTGCAGAGTCTCCTACTACCCTGGATGTCTGCAGCATCTGGTGGCTGTTGTTCATTCTGCTGCAGCTGCCAGTCAAACATGTGCTTCATCAGCCCCTTCTGGTGGCTTACAGCCCTAGCACGAGGCAGGAAGCATGCATGAGCGGTTAGCACAACAGGAAGAAAGAGCATTTGATGTATGTGATTATACAATTGCCTCTTTTGATGGTGCATGTTCCTTGTGTACCTGCGACTGAACCTAATCTTATAAGTGAGAGCATCGAGTCCAACGGGTTACGTTGTCACTTCTCAAGGACACAGAAAGGCTGGAAGGGCACAGAAAGGCTAGGCGTTCTAGCAGCAGCGCCTTGAGCACCCAGGAGCAGACTGCCATTGCTGAGCCCCCGCTTGTGCAGGCCTTTCAGCTGGTACTTGTTCTGTGGCTGCTGCTTATGGCCCTGTTGGGGCATGCCTATTGGTGGTGGGCCAGACTGGCGCCCTTGCTGGTACGGCTGCTCCTGCAATGATTGTTGCTCCTGCCCCAGCTCATGCTGTGGGTGCTGTTGCTGCTGCTCCCATGGTGTATGCTGCTGATCAAGTTGCTGCTGCTCCTGGTCCTGCTGCTGTGGCTGCAGCTGCTCTCATGGTGCCTGCTGCTGCTATTGCTGTTGCAATTCATCCTGCTGCTGTGACGGCTAGTGTGCGTGCTGATGCTGCTGTTATCCCCAAGGCTAGTGCTGCTGTTCCTGCTGATGCTGTCCTCGCGGCTGGTTGCTGCTGCTGTTCTCTATACCAATATTGCCACTTGAAAGCCCATCTTTTTGTCGCTGGTAGTATTGGTAGTTTCCATTTTGAACAATGACAATTCCCTAACCTTGCTGTAAACAGTACTGTGCCCAGTCAGGAGTACCCCCAGCAGCAGGATCAGTTTGTTGCTGCTCCCCAGCAGCAGAACCAGTTTACTGCTGCTGCTGCTGCTGCCAAGCTTCCGCCCCAGTGAAGGCCCCTGCAGCATCTGCAGAGGGACGTTGGCTGCTCCCTTCCCAGTTATCACCCTTCCCGTCCAATCCTGCTGCTGTGCCCCCTGCTCCTGCTCTGGCTGCTGCCAGTGGCTGCTTGGCCCCGTTGCGCAGATGCAGCAGGAGCCCCATACCCAGAACATGCTTGCTGCTAGGGTTCTGTACTCTATCTGTATAACCCCTGCTACTGCATGGAGTGCGGCTGTCAGGACTTAGCATACCTCTTGCTTCAGGGTCAATAGTAGTCCCCAGGGACAGGGCAAAACCATCTGATCAGGCCTAGAACCTGCTTCTCGTGGTGCTTCTGCTCCTGGTGCTGCTGCATCCTGCTGCAGCACCCTGCTGTGCTGCAGCTACCCCTGACAGACGCCAATGAGTTGGGCCAGCTGATTGCTAAAGTCTGCTGCTTTCAAATATTCATCTTTACTGCGCTGCACATGCCTATATTGAAAGCGTCCCATCCACAGCCAGGGGGGCAAGCGAAGCAAGGGCAGTCGCAGTTCTTTGCGGACATGTCAGAAGCGTGGTGCGTCTGATTAGTTTAAAGCGTGGCAAGCGCGTCGGAGTTGGCTTGAGTAAACGTGCAGGGTAAAGCCAACACATACATTGTCCCATCCTCACAAAAACAACCGCTCTTGGTGGAGTAGGGCTTTTGTCGCAACCTAAGCCCGGAGTGCCCCATTCGAGTGGGACGAACATGAACAGACCAGCAGACTAGAGATGGCAAGTGAAGGATATCAAAGCGAACACCCTTCTCATCCGCTGGCACTGTCCTGGGCTCCTTGCTCTCTCTTCCCGTATAGTCAACTGCGCTTTGGGGCCTGGTGGGGACATTGTTGATCACAACGGCAAAGTCCAGCAACTAAAATTTGTGCAACGTAAAGCGGTACACGAGCATGGCCTACTTATCTTTGTGTGCAGATGCTAAAGTGCACATCCCACGGGTCTAGGCGCAGTGTGTTACACTCAGTTGACACAACCGCCCATCTTGCCCAAGTCACGCTTTGGGGGAGCGAACCCCGTTGCGACTTACATGCACACGCAAATGCACAACATAGGAATTTGGGGCCTGACTTGCGGAAGCTTGCCGCTGCTGCTATGCGTTCTGGATGAAAGGGCTTCTGACCACCATGAAGGTCGCTCGGTTGTTGGCAGAGATATCTGAGGGCCAGTGGCGGGTAGGTAAGTAAGTAGGAGGGTTTTGAGTATCGTGAACATTATGTCTGACTGCTTGCTCAGGCTGGCACACTCAGGGGCCTGCAGCAGTGCTTTCTTGCTCACACCACGACATGTGTGCCCAGTAGTCTTCGTTCAGGATACTGCGATTTGACAAGTTAGGCTTGTTACGAACAGGCGATATATATGGCAATGAGGCCATTCGTCTAGTCGTCATGGAGAACTAATTTTCAAGTACAGCCATCACCACTGGTTTATGGCTGCAGTGCATACAATGAAACTGTATGCTGTACTGCATCCCTGCTGCTTTGTTCTTTGCCACTCATCTCGGCACATTGGTCGACCCATATTGGCACAATTGTGCAAGTTTTATTCTTGGATGACAGCTGATTGTCCACCTCCCTCAGCACTGCTTGAACTCGATGCTTTGGCAAAGTGTTGCCAAGTTCTGTGACATGTACACTGTTAAGTACTTACACAGGGGTTCACAAGCATGCAGATCATGTAAGGTCTTCCATAAAGCTGATAAAGGTCCAGTAGCCAGCTTGCTTTGCTGCTGTCTGCCGCTGCTGATGGTGGCGTAGTTAATTTCCTAATCCTACTGGTATATCCCTTAATCCTTAATCAGGATTAACAAGCTTAATCCCTTAATCCTCCATCAGGATTAACAAGTTAATCCAGGATCTATTTCAATTAATCCGTAGATCCCTTAATCCCTTAATCCAGTTTCCCCACTGAGGATTAAGCAGGATTAGAGGATTAACTCAGGGGTCTGTTGGTAGGGATGCCGAAGCACAAACACATGGTCAACAGTACTCTTCCCGGCCCTAAAACCTGCTTGTCCCTCTGCTCTCCAACCATTCTTTTCTGCACAAACAGACAACCGCGTGTCCAAGATGACAGCATACAACTTGCCTAGAACCGATCCAACAGCAATGGCTCTATAATTGTCCAGGTTGGCTGCATCGCCTTTTTTGAATATGGGACTCAGAGTAGCCATGGACCACTTGCGCACAAACTCTCCACTAGAGAACAATGCCTGATACAAGTCAAAAAGAACAGGGAGCAGCACATGCCTTTTCACAGGAGGACCGTCATCTACTGTCTCCATCACAAAAGCTTGTTTGAGAAACTCAGCACGGAGCCCGTCTGGGCCAGGAGCACGGCCAGAATGGAGCTTTTTGAGTCCCATGATCACTTCATGCTCATCAAGGTCATTGTTCAACACAGTTGCTGTTGCTTGTCCAGCGCTAGTGAAGGCAATGGAGTTCATGCGGTGTAGAAGTCCTGCTAGGTCCTCTCCCCCTTCGCCTAAGGCCCCATGATCAGGTACATTATACAACCCAGACCAGTACCTCTGAAGCTCTGCAATGTCAGCCTGTAACATGCATGCACGCTTGCCCTGAAAGGCAGTCCAAAACTTGCGAGGATTGTGCTTGAGATCGTCAAGCATCTTCTCTTGGGCTTTCTTATCATAAACTCTCTTCCACTTGCGCTTTTGGCGCCTAAACTCCTTCCTGTACTGCTCAGCAGCGTGACTGTCATTCTGTCTCAAAGCCTGCTGCAGTTTCTGGTGCCCTTCCTTGCAATGCTTGTACCAACTGTGACATGTTGAAGTGCGAGGCCTATGGCACTTTCTGCTATGGCATATCATAAAATGCTACTGATATCAACTGTAAGTGTAACAGTAAGATATCTGCTTCAGTTGATAACCCTTCTGGTGACTTCTTCAGCCTCTTGCCCGTTCTGCCACCTAACTGCTAGAGTTAAATTTTTGTTTGTTTGTTTGTTCTGCCACCTGACTGCTAGAAGGCATGGCAAAGCACCCGAATGGCAGGTGGCCACGCTTAAATGGGTGTATGACACATGTGGAATATGCATGATCGTTGCAGGAGCACACGTACTCAGGGACGATATGCCCAACGACACGGTTAAGGAGGCTACGTGAGTCGACATGTGCTGGGAAAGTGACACGCCGCAAGGTGCATAGAATGCGAAGCTAACGGATACTTACAACTCAAGAGCTTCCTTTTTCACCTCCTTTGTCCCCCTACAGCCCGCTCTTTGTCAGCTGTTGACAGCCATGTCCTTCGCGAGGAGGTCTCCGGTACCTTTTTTTCACAGGCTGCTTAAATGATTAGGGCTAACGCTTGCATTGGAGTTACAACAGGCTTGCAGGTAGCTGCGATCTGGCTGGAGCTGCTGATGCCGCGACTTTACTACAGTCTGGCCATGCTCCTGGTCGACAAGTCGTCCGGCATCAGTTTCCTCACGGCTCTTTGCATCATTAAAAGCAAATTCTGCAGGCAAACCTTCAGAAACGTGCAGCTTGCTGTGATGCGCCTGGGGCTGCTGCATCAAAGGAGATTCCAAGCGTTCTGGACCTGGCGCCACGGAACGTCGTCGCTGTAGGGGCCAAGAGGCCCTTCGCGAAGCGGGAATTTTGCATATGCATAGGCGCCATCTGGGGCCACCCGAATATGGGGGTTCGCAATTTGAACAAGCACGCAACAGGATCTGCTGGGGCCTGCTCCCAATCGCAGGCGGTTTGGGAAGTCGAATCGGCAGGAAAATGACTAAGTTACCGAGACCCATTTGCCTAAATTCCGGTTGGAATTTAGGAGTGTAAACAGGGCGGAAGAGCGGACAACAGGGTCCAGGGGTTCAGGGCCGCGGATTAGGACCGGGTGTAGCAGGCAGTTGGGTGGTCGGGCGTCCCCTGACTGTCAGGGGGGTAGGTCTACTGCGTGCCCGCTTACCGCTAAGGTCCGGCCCTAAGGGCCAGCCAACAACATACCACCACTTTACACTTTTCACCACCAGCTACATACAGTACTCAGCGCTTCTTAGGGGAAAGTATCTGTGTTAGGTGGTATCCCGCTGGCCACAGGCATCGGTCTGTGACGTCACTGAGTGACCGACCGACGGGCGCGGCCACTGCAAGTCACCTTCAGGCCGGCGCTTCTCCGGGGCTGCTTGCGTCTGGTGCTCATTCCACTCAGCAGCCTGCCTGCTCTAGCAAAGTCTCTTTCATCCTGCTTTGCGTTTCCTCTTCAATGAATTCGCCAAAGCCAGCGTACGTGAAGACCGCTGGCGCCATTGATTCGCCATTGCGTCATGACAAGCCAGCACGCCTCAACACGAGCACATCCAACGCACGCGAGTGCTTACACGAAGCCCCAGGAAGAGTCTGGAAGGCTTTTCAGGCATTTGAAGACAAACATTGAGCGATTGGACACGGCGAAGCAATTTTTTACCGAAATGGACGGGCACCGAAAACTACTTTGAAATCCTGGGGAATGGACAGACGAAAAAAATAGTTAGTGATTGGACAGCTAAAAAAAGATATTTTTGTCCAATCATCACCTAACTCTACGGTAAGTAACATGTTTTAGCTGTGCAAAGCCTGTCCATGATTAGCACCCACAAGTTGCGCGCGGTCCGAAGCCATAAGTCGGCTCAGGCTGATCAAACTCTCTCCTGTGGATTATCTATGATGCATTGCTTCCCGGCTGCGATGTAGCCACTTCCGTGCTTGGCCCTTCCAATCTACTGCACCAGCCTTCTCAGTTTGCTCCCGGGCTGCCTGTCTGGCTGCTGCTGCTCCTTCTGTCCCTTGTGCTGCCGTGGAGTCACCAAAATGAGCCCCTTGCTGCTGTGTCTGCTGCTGCTCATAATGCCTTTGGGCCTGCTGTTCTGGCTGCTGCTCTTCTCCATTTGGATGCTGCCTTGGACCTGCAGTGCTGGCTGCTTGCCAACCTTGCTGACCAATACCACCCAGCTCTGGGAGGAGACATTCAGTTGAGGATGGCGGCTGATCTGTGCAGCTCGTAGCACTGCCCTGGTTAAGCGCTTCACAGACTGCAGGAGGAAGACTGCCGCTGCCCGCTTGGTATGGCAGCATGACAAACACACGGTCATCGGCTCTCACAATGGTGCCCTGAAGGCAGGGAAGCAACATCGGTATCTCCCATGCGTTCACTACAGGCTGCGGCACCGCACGCGTGCCGATGGGTTTGCCAATGTAAGATTCACACACAGGCTAGAATCCCCAACGAAACAGGAATGTTGCGGAGTAGACCCACAGCATGATATCAGACCTCAGCAAACAACAGGGGAGGATGCCACACTGCAGTTTGCACTTGGATGACACTATATAGGTTTCTTGCATGCATTTCTTACAGCTGAACAAGCTCTCTGCTTAGGCCTGTGATTAATCAGATTCCCCTAGTTCCTTATGTGCAAGCCTAACTAATTCAGCCTACGGTATTTCTCCTGGTAATGCAACTTGGTTCTTGCAAAGAACATCTGTGTTGCCTGATGTGCCGCTGGCTCTCCCATTGCCAAAAAAGCACTGTATCCAGCAGGGTGACAATTTGTGGTGCTGGGTGACAATTTCTTCTGCCAAAGAATGGTTCCCACCCGCTGGTCCCGATCAACCGCACACACTTAGCAGAAGTGTTGTTTGAGATGCCTGAAAATGTGTCCTGGCATAATTCAGGCAGAGAAAGACTGGACAAAAGGGTTTCCTAATGTTCGTGCTGACGCATTGCCTACCTTTGCTGGATTGGTGTGCACATATGGCAAGGTCGCTCCACAGTGCTCAGCCTGTCTGTAGAGCCCCAGCCCCAACATACCCTGATGGAACAGCAGCTGCTGAAACAGCTCCCCATACGTCCTGCAGCCCCTGCTGAGGTCTGCAGGCACTTGCAGCAGCACCGCACTTCCACCACCAACACCTTCAAGGCAGTCTGCAGCACTGCTCGCACTTGTGCTGCAGGCCCCTAGATCACAGCTACCAGTCTGCCAAAGACTGCTGCTCTGCACCTGGCCGGGGTCACTAGCATTGCGCCCCCTGGTGATTGCTCGTTGCACACTCTGCCGGTACCTGTTGCTGCCCAATGGAGGCCCCTTGGGCCAATCTGCTGCTGCAACTGCTGCCTCTGCTGCTGCTGTATTCATCTGCAACAGGTCCTGTGGAACTTTCTCAGCCCCACTTGAGCTGCAATTGCTGTCAGCTGATGCTGCAGTAGGGCCATCACATGGTGCAGGTCTTGTGCTGCTTGGCACAGGCAGTGCAAGGGTCTCGGCGAGCAGCTGCTCTGCACCTGTGGACCCCTTGTGCCACTGGCTGAGCAGCTGGTACACCAGGCGATGCGATACAGCATTGTGCAGTGACTGCATGACAACAGTGTGTTGCAGTGCAAGTCAACATGTTGTGCATCTGTGAGTGGCTATAGCCAGAGCTTACAGCCATGCATGACAGGTGGGCGCGGCGCATTGGACTGCACAGAGACAGACAGGCCGGCAGGCAATGCTTTGATGGTTACGTTCGAAAGAGAAAAAGTTATCTCGGAGCCAACCCGAGGCTCAAGAGGAGTCCCAAACAGCATGACTGATATCCCCTTCATCCAATTCATTGTCATCATCTGTGTCAGTAAACGAATCACCACAACTTTATTGGTCGCTCGGCTCAAATTGATCAAGCTCTAAACAGAGAGCCACTCAGTACCCTTCTCTCTGAGAACACACAACGATCGTTCTTGAATAATGCACCGTGGCGGGAACATCGGTGAAAGACACATTGGCCTTCATTCCAAGTGGGGGGTGGTGATTGCTTTCATTCTAGCTAACTGGCCCAAAGCTCAGAATTGGGCTCCGCTGGGCAGTAAAGCAAATGCTGCCAGTGTTGCTTCCAAGCTGTTCTCTGACAGCCAAATCTGCAAACACTAGGTCGCAGAAAGCTCACGTTGTTCTACTAAACATTTGCCAGCATCACACACTTATTTGTGTGTCCGCTACTTGGTATTCCTTCCTCACCTGGCAGAGCAAGCAGTCGACCAGCTGTGGCAGCAGCACATCCCCTGCCATGTACACAGGCACTGTCATGGCTGCTGCATTACCCTCCTGAAAGTCCATGAGGCCACCAAATGCATCCAGGTACATCAGGTTCTCTGGCAGCTGCAGCTCTGTCAGCACATGCATACCTGGGTTCAACACCTGCAGCTGCCGCACAGCAGCAACAGTCTGCAGAGAGAGCAGGAGACGAGGCCATGGATGGATAGCCGATTCACCAAAGCAACACGCACACATTGTTACTGATATGTTGTTCTTCTTGCAACATGTCACTCTTAGGCTGGACATTGAGAGTTCTGTATACTCAGAGATACAGCAAATGTTTCATTTACTGTAGCTGCTGAAATAAAGCTCTCTTATCTTCTGCAGACGCAACATGTATTGTCGCGCTACATACAGACACTTACTGTCTGGCAAGCAGAGCCAGTGGCGCAGGTAGTGAGATCTACGCTCCCCTAGCATCATCGCAGCACATGTTTGCATGCAGTGGGTTCTAGCCTTCTAGCCTGAAAGCAAAAAGTGGTTCATACTTTCACCAAAACAGGATAGCAGATGACATGTTATTGGAGCTGCAAGGTGAACTTCCCACCTGCACTCACCTGTATATCCAGTTTTGTGGCGTCTACAGTGCTGCTGCTGCCATCACCATCTGTACTGCCCATAGAACAGCAAGGTGGGATGACAACGGCAAGAGCAGCATCCTCTGCATTGGCCCGCATGAGGTCATAAGGGTTGTCAACGGAGCCAGCAACAAAATAAACTTGTGAGAGCCTGCAAAGACAAACACATTGCAAGTTCTGGGTTCCTAGTAACATAACCTATCAAATTTCACAGGCAATCAATTCTCACAAACGGGCGACAAATAGGTGCTGGCAATCCTGATCAGTGCGGTTGTAGGCTACCACATCTAGCGCCTAAAGTCGGACGAGTCATGGACAAAATTGCCTAGCAATCCTGCTCTATGCTAGCCTCACCCACCTGGCAATGTCATCCCATGCAGGCCCCTCCGGCAGGTGCTGGTCCAGTATAACCACTGGAATGCACGATGGCAAAGCCTGACTGCGCAATGGAGCAAGCAGGCTCAGAAGGGCTGCAGGTGGTGTGCAGGCACCACACACCAGAATGTGGCCAGACATACCCACCTCCTCCACCAGCAGACCCTGTGAGGGAAAAGGAAGCAGGGGCACAGCTTCTGCAAGCAGCTCCAAAGACAAGTTGCTGATGCCAGCATGCATAGCGGCCGTTGCACTCATCCCTGCAGGATCCTACAGGTACTAGAATGAATCAACTTGCCAGGTGAACAGGCAAAGCTATGCTGCCTTTCACCTTGCATGAGCGTATCCAATTCACCTTCGAATTAGCATTGCAGGTTTTGAGGCAGCTCTGCAACAGCAGGCACTTGCTTCGGGGCCAACAGTAACTGCAGGATGCCGTGCTCAACACATACCTCTGCTGCACTGTCTGTTCTTGTGTGGTAGAGCTGCTGCAACTGCTGAGCTGCCAGTCGTCTCTCTCGTCTGCTGCTTGCCCCTAGTAAGCCCCTGTGTGCCCTTGAGGGCTCACCATCTCCTGTTGCTCTTGCCACTGCCGACGAGTTCATTGACATCACAACATCTACAAGACAATGCAGAAGTAAGACATAAAAGGTATAACACAGGATTAGCAAAATTGTGGACCTGAACAGTGGGTCACTCGCATCCTGGCAGAGTTTTACACACTCATGATCAGAATGCCATGCTTTGCGACAATCACTCAGTGTCACACGCAAGTGCATGGGTTTGGTTTGCAAGAGTGACATATGCTGTAGCAGAGGTTGTGTAGGAGGGGGTGGGGTGTCTATGAAGACACCAAAAAGGAAGGCAAACACCACACACCCACTCATGCATCCATCATCCAGTCATACACAGGGCCACATGTGCACTTTACTTGGCAACTGGTACTCACCATACAGACCCTTGGATGCAATTGTCCTGGGTTGGTACTGTATAGAGCTTCGCTGCCTTTTCTTAGGTGCTGCACCTAAGGACATGGGGGCCTCACGCCCTACTGGCCAGTCTGTTGTGCGCCGGCTGGCACCAGCACCAGCGCAAGCATCACCACTTAACACCGCTGCAGCCTTGTTAGCTGCTGTTTCCCCATCTCCTGCTGATACACTTGGTTGCATGAGAGTGCCCCTCGACATAGCAATCAGGGCTTTGGGCAGCTGCAGGCGCGGCAACAGACGCTGGCTGCTGCTGCTTGCAATCAAACCTGGCAAACTGATTGTAGAGGCACTGCTCGCAAGTCCTGTACCGGCATTGCAGCTGCTGCTGCCGGCTGCTGGACGGTAGCTGCCAGCCTGCTGGAGTAGAGGGGCGGGAGCTGCTAGTTCCGTGTTAGTCTCGGTCATGAGGTGCTGCAGCTGCCCTTGAGCTTGCTCATAGACCATGGGCTGCTGTCCTTGAAACTGCTGGCTGCGTGCCATATCGCTGCTCTGATTGCTTTCCTTAGCCTCCTGACTGTTGTCTACGAGGGCTGAGCTGCAGCTCTCTGCAGAAGGAGCTGCTGCTGCTGCTGGTCTGCTTCCATGCTGCTGCTCTGTGGCCCCTAGAGTAGGGTCCCTGCAGTCATACTTTCCCCCCAAGCTACCCTCCACAACTGGGAGCACCCATGGAGAGCTTGGTTGGACAGGGGAGCCCACGTAAGCCCTTTGCCGGATAGGAGATTGGCTGCCCACCACCATCATGGGGTTGCTGCTGCTGCTGCTGTTGCTGTGGACAGTGTTTGATGCTGCTACATCAGCAGCTTCATGGGATGGAAGCGGCAACATGCTTATGTGTATTCTGCCATCAGCCATTTCAGTGAGGGCGGGGCCCAAAGCGCTGCTGTGCAAGCTGCAACCTTTGCCTTCTGCATCCAAACCGTCACAAAAACATGCCTTTCGAGCATCTGTTTCCACACTCGCTGCTGCAGCTGGTCTGTCGCAGGTGTCTGTGCTTGCTCCTTGTGTGGGTCCGCATGTCCCTGCTGAAGATACTGGTCTCATGGTTGCTGCTGCTACTCCTGCCTTTCTTGTGGTCTCCCAGTCCTGCAGCCATGCACTGTATCTGTCCCTCGAGTCCTCCATGATGTCCAGTGCTACTCTGAGGTCAGAGGCGATGATGTAGCCCTTGCAGTTGCTGCTGATGGTCTGCATTACAACAGGAGACATGGCAAGCACTCAAGAGATCCACATCTCTTGTAGGCCACCATGCCAGGCATACAGGTCTGTGCAGAGGATTGCACCCCTACCAGGCGATGCGGATACAGCTGCCAGTAGCACAGGCTTGCAAGTAGAATATATGATGACCTTGATGCCATGCTACCCCTGCCTGCCAGAAAAGCATGTGCTTTCTATAACAACATTTATACAAACATGTAGGCTGTCCAGGTCCACAAAAACATCTGCTGGGTGATATGTTGTAGCATTTCATGTTATCCAGCAGGTGATATGGAATAGTTTAACATTGCACCAAGCATACCCATACCTGCTGCAATGGAGCCAGCAAGAGTATGTCCTGAGCGGCTGAACCTGACGGTTGGGAGTCCTCCTGCAACCCCAACCCCAGCAGCACTGCCCTGTGCTCCTCCAGAAGGTAACAGGCTACTGTAGTGAAGGGCTGCCCCACCAGGAACCAAGGGAACATAGCAACTTCGTACAGTTCCATGGCACTGCCATCTAGGTACTCCTGCAGCCAAGAGGGCAGGGCTGCAAACTGCAGCAGCCCAGTGATGGCAGCAGAATAAACACTCACCCACGGCAAATGTTAATGTTTATCATGAGGCGAAACCTACAATGTATTCTGCATGTCTCCTAATGATAATGTACCAGTGAAGTCCATCCAGCTGGAATGCCATACCAGCCATCAGCAGAGAATCATGCAATAAATGTTTAACTATGTGCAACTGCACAATACAGCATGCAACAACACGCCGCAGATTCAACATAGCAGTCCAAGCATTTCCATATCCTTCACATTGACAGAAAATCAGCTATCTATACCACTTGGAAGCTCCAACATGCAATGGCGTGCTTTCTCCAAGAGCCTTGAAGGTTGGCTCAGTAGCTGCGTGCATGCTACAGCAATGTCTTTGTCTCTGGCTCTCCCGCACCTCTTTCTCTGTCAGACTCCCTGCATCAAGACTCCTGACCAAGTTGGAGACCAGGGTGAACGCCCCCCGACACCCCAAGCAGCTCATACCCATAAGTGCATGCTTGACCTCCAAAACACACACAACTGACACGTCCTCCTTGAACGTCATCCAGAAGCTGCTTGCACTGGCGCCTGAGCCGCTATCAAGCATTCTAACCCCTGTCTTGGTCCCTGAGTGCCACAGGTCACGAATCACACGCCTGCACCAGGACTTGCTCTGGTGAAGCCCTGCTGCAGTGCTGCTCCAGATATAAGCTGCTGCGCCATCAGTGGTCCTGGATTTTCCGCTGCTGCTGTTATTGCGATAGGCAGCTGCTGTACCTGCTTGCTTCTGCAATCCGGGGGTTAAATGGGGCGTAGGGCTGCCCGGCGCTGATCCTGTTGGGAGCACCAAATGCACTTCAGCTGACACTCTTGCCTGCTGCTCGTGCTGCACCTCCTGTCCCACTGTGCTGCATGGCCCCTCTTCAACCCCTTCACCAAGTGGCTGGCCAGCTGTTGCTGTTGCTTGCAATGCTGCTGCTGATGGCAAACCCTCTCTTCCTCCATGGTCCTGCTCTGTGGCAGCAGCAGCAGCAGCCATTGTGCCAGTGGCATTATGGGACTTGATGTTGCCGCTCTTGCTCCTTCCTGCAGTGCGGGCTGCATCTCCATGCTGCCAACACCCTAGCTGGCCACTATTGGAGCTGCTGCACAGGGTTGCCAGCATCTGTTGCATCCGCACCTGGGACTCTGGCAACAGCAGCTGCATGAAGACCTGGGGTGTCTGCTGATTGTGCTTGTCCTGCAGAACAATAAGCACCAACGGGACATCTTATATATGTTAGTCAGCTGCCTCTTGACCACATGCGGCCCCTTTTTGGCAGTGTTGCTTCCTCATAGTGCTTGCAAAAGGAGATCTGCTGGATCCAGTTAGCAGTTGACTGCGAGAGGGCTGGATGATTCAAGCAGGTACCAGCTGAACCACTCCAATGCCATGAAGCCAGCCACTCATTGTACAGAAATCTATGCATTTGACTGATAACAGAGGGCCGGGACTTGTTGATGCCCTTACCGGTTGCAGCCAGCGCAGTAATGAAGTTGCTTTGGTGGCAAGGCGGTAAGCCAGTGGACGAGGCGCCCTGCTGCTCTGCCGCCTTACATCCCGTTGGATGTATTGGCCCAAACTGATGAGAGTCATGATGTTCTGCAAGTCCTCTTGAGCAGGATCTTCAGGACTCTTGTTAGCCAAAAAAAGTACGGCATCTGCTAGAGAAGCCTGGGCACGCTCCAGACTCTGCAGGGCATCCAGCATGGTACCACCTCACGTCAGTTGATAGTGCTGGTTAGTGAGGTTGACAGCAATGGTCAGGTATCGAGCTTCCACTGTCCAGATGCTTACATCCTAGGGCGCATAAAGGCCTCGAGCTCTCTCTTCTGGTCAGGGAACAATGCCAGATATCACCACCAATAACCACCTGTTGCCAGCATGCTTCCACCCAGTAGGCATGGGTGGCACAAGCTGCAATCTGGAGACACATGCCCACCTTGTGCAGTAGGGGATAGCCTTGAATGTAATGAAGACGGTGGCTCTGTGAGTGTGTCTTCAGCAGTCTTTTTAGGCGGTCGTCAGGAGCAGAATTGCTGAGGAACACAAGGTTATAGTCTTGAAAGCCTGCACGACAGGCAACATGTAGTATTCATAAACAGCTGATTGGACACACGAAGTATGCAGCCGATAACCCCAGTATTATTGGTTAGCAAACCCTTGACCCCCAGAAAAGCGCACTCACATTTGCCGGAATGCCTTACAGCAAGTACCGTAGTTCAGTGAGTTTCTGCAAAGGGAAGCTCCAATGCTATTCTGCTCATAAAAACGGAATGTTTATTAGATTGTTATGATCTTACCGTAGTCTGCATGATACAACTGCTCCACGATCAGCCCGGCCGAGAGATGGTCAAAGTGACCAGTCACTATGACATGTCGCCCTCTGGCTCCCTGGGAGTACTGGCAGCGCTGGTACACGCTTGTTGCTGTCATAGCGGAAAGCAACATGCTGGTTTGGTACGGTAAGATGGTGAAGCTCACAACTAGCATGCCCAGAAGTGTTACTTGACTGGCCACTACAGAGGGGCTGAAGTCGCCATAGCCTATGGTTGTCACAGTCACTACGCTCCAGTAGATAGCATCAATGTATGTCAAATCTTCATACCTGTCCTGCAATAAGTCACGCGGCCAGGCACACAGATGAGAGCATGCCTGTGTTCTCTGCTTCAGGTTCAAATATGCAGATTGCTTGCATGTCCCAGAGACATGCACACAGCAACAGCATGATGCAGCGTGCAGTTTGCCAGCCTCTGCAGTTAAGAGACAACATGCAGTAATGTGCCATCCATGACCAGTACTTTTACATACCGACAAGCTTGTACTTACCCCCCATTTCGTTTCTATCTCATAGAAGAGCCCTGCTGCTGTGACGATGATGCTGAGCAGTGTGATGATCAGGGTGAGCAACCTGTTGTTGACCTCACTCTTGATACGCTTGCCAAGGCGGAAGATGCGGAACACACGCAGCACACGCAGGAAGCGGACCAGTGATGCGCCAACTGCTAGGCCTTCTGCACTCTGCGCCAGGGAAATGAGCTCTGGGTCACCAGTGCAGCGCTTGGTGCAATTTCTCACATCTTGTCAAGAGATACACACAGCCTCTGCATGCTACGTGTGAACATATCATGAAAGGGATCATATGATGCTGGTATACCGGAGCCAAACCCTGCCACCCCCTCAGGTTCATTTTATCAGACAAACAGATGGATGTAAAGGTACCTGAAGCTTCTTGCACTTAGTTGCTAGTCAGGTGTGAAATGCTGGGGCACACTCTCGTTGACTCAAGACCAAGCAGCTCCATGTGAAGTCTTCCTTACTGGGCCAAATATGTAGGACAGAAACATTGGCACACAGGTGAAGATGTCCACCATGCTTTGTGCACTGAAGAAGTACCGGAGCCGGTCATGAGCCATCCACAGCCTGAAGGTCCATTCCAGGGCAAAAAGGATGCTGCATGCCAAGTCAATTTCCTTGATGATTTCCACTTCTTGCGAGCCGCTGCTGTAATAGGTCTGCGCCTGGGTCAACAGAATGCAAATGGGTATGGTCAGCGGCCCCTGACTGACATAGGTCAAACCATCAATAGTATTCTTGTAGAGCGCTTCATGCAGGACAGCTGTCTGTGTGAGCTTAGCGCTGCCTGAGTACACCCTTCCTGCTCCAGAAGATAATCTCAAACAGCGCTGAGATATTTATAGAGGGGGTCCTGTACTCTCTTTGACCAAGTTGGCAAAGAAGCCCAGAAGGGAACGGATTGCAGGGACAAATACCTTTTGGCAATAGAACTGTGCTGCACCAAGGAAGAAGCAATTGTGCTAGGTAGTGACAATGATGTGTACCTACCATGTATAGTGAGATGGCCAGCAACGAAAATATTGCTGACAGGACATCCATGACCATGCCTGCTGGAGTGAACTCCATCCAGTTGCGTGTACGTTTGCTAAGTGGTACATGACCAAACAACGCAACCCCAGGGCTTGTGGGCACGTCATCATTAAATGTTGATGCCCTGTACATGGTATTACATGTGAGCAAATTGAAGTGCACGCAGTCAGCATGTGACCATTGTTTTCGGACCTTTTGCTGTAAACCCTAGCTCTAGCGGCCTGGCTTCTCGTCATTAAAGCTGGAGATGATGGGATTTTTCGGCTACGCACAGCGCTGCTGCTTAATTGCTGATAAGCTTAATTGTTTCGATCTGTCCCCTGGGTCACTGGCCGGCATTCATGCTTCTCTGCAGAAACCCAGCAAGCTGTAAATGACAGCTTGGAGGGCCCTGTGCATTTGTGACCAAAATTGTAGCCTCCTGCACTACCAGGCTATGGATGCTAAGACACTGGCTGTCAGATCCCAGAGGGCTCCCTTTTGGAAAGTACCATTAGTAAACTGCTGGTCAGAGTCGGGGGCCGTATCAGTAGCCCCTTGGATGTCTGCACGCTGTGCAGATGTGGTCCAAGGGCCTGGTGATATTGAACGAGTCCTCTTCAATTTTGAAGCTAGTTCAAACACTACTGATGTGTCACGCTTCCTTGCTTCATTGAACTTGTGGTTCCAAGCAAAGTGAAGCAATCAAAGCATCTGTTACGGACGGTTTGATTTGGGTGCGAAGGTTTATTGCCAGGTCTTCAGCCAGTGACCCCCAGAACTTCACCGTCTGAAGGGAATTGCAGATTAGACATGCAAATGCTAATACCAGGGTCTTAGGATTGACTTATTTATTTGGAATGCCTTAACCACGAGAGATGCGGTTGGATACCCTCTGCATGGGATCCAACTGTGCTTGTACGGAACTCGGCTTGCCATATTATGGCGCCATGTGTATATCTGCTTTGATGGCCCGCCTTCGGCAGGATGGATGACCAAAAGGCGCATGTTAAAGAGCACTACAACCGACATGCGAACAAGCACGTTTCCACTAGCGAGGTTGGCACAAATGACGTTGTCTAGCGTGTTCCAACCTGCTTCATCATGTCCCGGACGAATAAAGTGGCAATCTGATCTTTCCAGGCACTAAGACAGCGGAAGGAGGGTGTTGCAGCGCCGCTCAAGAAGTTGCATAACGAAATCAAGCGGCAACTCATCTACAGGTTCGTGCGCTTGAGGTGTAGAAAGCAGGTGGACTTGGCCTGGAAGGAATCTGAAGCTTACTAGCATCTATTAGGTTTGGTTATCAAGCCGATTCCCTTCTTGACTACGCCTGTGGACGTGGAGGTGACATACACAAGTGGAAGGCAGCACAGGCAAGAGTTTGGTTTCGTGCCAGCACACTAGGCAGGGCGCCCAGCATCACTGTATTGAAATGTCTAGTGTCCGTGCAGGTCAAGTACGTTAAAGGGATTGACCTTTCCCCGCAAGAGATCGCAGAGGCCAAGAAGAGGTTTGCAGAGGTGCAGAAGGAGGAGCCAGGTGTGTTCAGGAGATGTTACCATCGCACATGCAGGACTGCAGTAACAGCTGCATGGAATCATGTCGCAGTTAATTGTCATGTGGTGCAGAAGCAGCACATGGGCTAGGGAATTTGGATGAAACAGCTGCAGGACCCTGCTGCCGAGCCCAGGTCCAGCAATGGCAGCAATCAGTGCTAGGTAAATATGCTCAATGCTGTGAGGTGTAGCACAGTTGTGGCATGCTTGGCAGTAAAGTGTGCGTGTGTAGGAGATGTACACACGCTGCCAGTTTATGTGTGCAGCAGGCGGCGAACCATGTCTGCTCACCGGTCATCAATTGAAAAGCAAGCCAGCAGCAACATGCACTTTGCAAACTCAAAGTCCCTAGAGCATCCGGCAGGCATGAAATCCTAATGACACCATCAATTGCAGAAGCATCCACACCGGGTGCTTCCAGTCAATCCTCTCAAGCATGTCTCTGTTCTGTCTGACTTCTGCCCAAATGGTGCAATTGTGTATGCTGTAGACCTGCAATTGCAGGCAGAGTTCTTCCAGAATGACCACCTCGGTGATCAGGTACAAGAGGAAGAGCAGAAGTATGATGTTGTCACATGCATGTTTGCCCTACACTACTTCTTTGAGACGAAGGACATGCTCTCGACCTTCTTCCAAAATGTCGCACTGAACCTAAAAGAAGGTGGGTCAGCTGCTTCTGTTCAATCCATAGCTTTGTGAAGCTTCCCACGACTTTGCAGGAACATGGACAAGACTTCTTTGAGCGAGCAAGTACAGCAAGTGTTCGAGCCCAGCAGGGCTCCTGCGGTATATGCTGTCTCCATCCTTATCTCTATCTATCAACATGACATAGCCTCATCTCTATATGGATAGGTTGTTAGCATCTGATATGATCCATGTGTTTATGAGACAAATGATGTACCAGGTTCGTTACCACTGCTGGTTTTCCGGCAAGGTCTGGGTAAGCAATGAGCAGCTGGGCACTATGTTAATGCAGGGGGTTACTTCATTGGCACATGCCCTGATGGGAAGCGTATTAAGGCACACCTCAACAAGGCCAAGGGTGGAGTCTTTGACTCCCCATGCCTGAAGATCATCAAGCAGTGGGAGGTGAGTCTTCTAGTTCTGCATCTGCAGATGGTTGTCAAGGGCCTACATGCATTCTCTTGACTTGGGAGTATCCTCCATCACCTGCAGCAGGAACACAGACTTCCTGCCTTTTTGTACAATATGTCAGGATAAGCTACTGCAGCATTCTCAAGTAAGGAAACCCGACAGGCACCCTTGTTGTTAAAAGCTGTCTTTAATGGATGCCACCTCATGTTTTGTTGTGGATGTGCAGGGAGTTGAGGGGCCTTTTGGCTCTGGCCTGACAATTGAGATCAAGGACACAGTGGTAGAGGGGCACGAGGGTGTGAGCGAGGGCTCAACAGAGTACCTGGTCTTCAGCTCAACTTTGAAAGGAGTGGCTGCTGCACATGGCTTGCATCCGGTAAGCAATCAGCCAACGGCCTTGAGCAAACAGTGAGACGCAGCACATGGGGCCAAATGATGCAACCTCAATTCAGCATCCACATTGTGCATGGTCTTCCTCATGCTGTTGGGTGTTATTGTGGTCGTATGATGTTCATATGGTTGATCTGATCCTCCATCTATCTTTTTTGGATATGGAGGTGAGACTCTCTCATCATGCAGTGTCTGTAGTCTCACTCTCATTTTGGAATGGGATCACTGTCAGAAATCTAGGCAATGTGCAGTAGCAGCCATCAAGTCCTTGCTCATTGTTGAGAGCTGTCAGCTGGAGTTGTCTGGGTAGTTTCAGCCGCAAGCTGACATATACAGCCACAATCCTGCAGTACTGCTGTGTCTGTTCCTTCTTGGTGCAGGTGGTTAACTACGAAGATGACAACTTAGATGGCCTCTTTGAAGCGGTAAGGGCGACTTACATTGGAATGTAGGAATAGGCAGGTGTGTCTGACGTACACATATGGTTTGGCGTATAATGTTATAGGTTGAGATGTATATGGCCCTGGAACGATGGCAGATAAGAGACCAATTTGAGCGCCTCATAATGCACCCCATTGTAGCATATGGGTGCTAATAGTCCATCCATGGGTTCTAGCAAGTGTATCTACTATGAAACGTCTTGTCGGCATTCAGGTGGCCGAATTTAAACGTTGGACGGTGCAAGATACTATGAAGGTACAATTTTACGGACCTACTGCAGTGTATGAGAAGGCAATACAAGGCCTGGCCTAGGCTGTTGGAGTGGATACCACTATGCATCTGTAGTCATACCTGGGTTGGAGCATGCTGACAAAAACGCATTTGTGGTCTCTGTGCAGACAGATAAGGTGAATTTCACCAAGCACTTCAAGCCAAACTTCCCAGAAGGCACGGACAGGAGCTTGGCATTGGTGAGTTTCCAGCCCTCATGGATTTGGTTACCATCCTCTTTCCTATCATGCCTGGACTCTGTATGGTGGCGAAGTCCTGCACCAACCCTTAAAATACTTGGTATGGTGGGCTTCACTTGATACCCCATGTCGTTGTAGGGCAGCGGGATTCAGTTTGGAGTCTTCGACTTACATGCTGGGAGTACAGAGTGCATAAGCACAATCTTTACCCTTAATGGCTACTATGCCATCTTTCCAAACGCGGCAATACCTCTCTGACAGCTCTTTATGTGCTCCGTTCCCTCTGGACAGGCCAGCGAGCTGAATATGGCATTTGTCTTCCAGAAGGTTGCCTCTCCTGAGGATGTGCATGCTCCACCCCAGCGCCCACCCCCTCGCCGTAACCCCAGGCAGCAGAGACCCCCTGCCGAAGCTGGCGGTAGGTACCACCAGCAGCACCATCACACACCTCCAACGCAGCAGCAGCAGCAGTACCCTGGGCCTCCGCCTGGGGGGCACTACCATGAGCCCTACTTTGACCAGGGTCCACCTCCTGGCAGCTACTATGGAGAGCAGCCTGGACCAGGTGGCTGGAACCAGATGCAGCAGCACTACCCAGCAGCACCACCAGGGGGCGGCCCAGGTCACTACGGTCCTGGGGCCTATGGGCAGGCAGGAGGCTATGGCCCTGGCCCCATGGAGCAGCACAATGTGAGTGCTTGTGAACGGGGGTTTGCTTGGGTGCCACCGATGGGCTTGTATGGTACTAATAGTTGCAACATGGGCGCCCTTCCCTGTGGAGAGGTTTTTTTCCCCGCATGCTTATGTATGGACAAGCTGGGGCGATGCCGCCTTTTTGGGAGACTGTGTCAGTACTTGGCCGGGCATTGTGTCTGACATGCCCTGCACTATAGGCTACGGCATGCTATGTGCTAGTTGCATAACAGACGCTTGTGTAAGCTGACAGCAACACTTGCTCGCGCCGTTTGCTTTAGCTCTTGTTGCTGGTGGTAGAGGCGAGATGCAAATATGTGTTTACATGCTGTCATCAAGGTTGTTGTGTTTTCCCCCTTGGGCTGAATACCTTTCGTCACTTCAATGCAGGCGGGTGGATGGCCTCCTGGTCCTCCTCAAGGGGGTTATGTATCTGCAGCTGGCTACGGGGCGTCAGGGGCAGCTCCCAGCTTGGGGCTTCCCTCTGCTTTTTGGTTGGGCAAAAATGTTTTGCGGCCAGGCCGGTGGATTTTGCATGAGTACTTCACGCAAGGTGCCACATACGGACCACGCAGAAACGATCTGGACTACAGCGAGCAGCAGGAGCAGGAAAAGCACCGCCAGCTGGAGCAGCTGGAAGGAAAGCGGCAGAAGGCAGCATTGAAGCAGCACAAGTATGGTGGTCCAGCTGCTATAGGGGCCGGAGGGGAGAGAGGGGAGCATGAGCCACAGGGAGCAGGAGCTGCGGCAGGGAGTGACTCCCTGCCGCAGCTCCTGAGTGATGCAGGTGTTGGTGGCGTTAGTGGGAGTGAAGGGAAGGGTGCTCGAAAAGCCCAAGGGAAAGGTGGGATGGGCAACAGTCAAAGTGGTGGTGGTCGGAATATGCAGGGGCAGCAGTCTAGGAGCAGCAAGGGACAAGGGCCAGCAGCTGGTGGAAGTAGCTCAGATCCTATGGGGTACGGTGAGGGCAAGCAGGCTGTTAGCTTCCCTTTGGATGACATGGAAGGGCAAGTATCCTATGTGTAAGGATCACTGGAACTCATCACGTCGCTTTTAGTGGTGGTTGGGTGGGCTCTGCATGTGAAACTAAGGTTGGCTCATGACTACTGAGTATGCTTCAATTGGAGGTGTGTTCTTCAGGAAGTAGGCGCAGAGATAACGTGTGCACACTGTGCTGGGTGGATTATTTTTTCAAAGGGTGGCGAAGTAACGAACAAGCAAATTGGGAAGCAGATGCAGGGATCTTGCAGTGGAACCACATGGCTGCCATGCGACAGCGGCCATGCCCAATACATCGACGGCATGCGTGGGCATTGATTCTCGAAACTTCCCGTTGCCTGCTGCGCA
This sequence comes from Pseudopediastrum boryanum, assembly GCA_963556185.1. Classification (NCBI taxonomy): domain Eukaryota; kingdom Viridiplantae; phylum Chlorophyta; class Chlorophyceae; order Sphaeropleales; family Hydrodictyaceae; genus Pseudopediastrum; species Pseudopediastrum boryanum. The sequence goes on from OY744493.1 coordinate 6,331,122, forward strand.
ATACGTCTTAAAAGTACGATAACGCTTACAGAATGTATGGCCGCCTGGAAAGGCAGGCCCGTAAGTGAGGCAACCTAACCGCTCACATACGATCACATGGGCAGAAACCAATACTTGGAACCATCTTGTAGCAATGCCGAAACCTGGCTCACTTGCAACCCTTCACATTGAAATAGTAATCAAGCCTAGCAAGGCGTGCCTCTTGTCGTTTGGACGGGAAAATGCCCGATCATCCATACGGAATACTGTCACCATCGGCTTTCTCCTCCAAGGAAAGGGCAAGCTGGACAAACCCGCGCACAAACGCTTGATTCAGCATCAATGAAGACCTGCTATCTATAGTTACTCTAACCTGCCGTATGCAGAACTGAGGTATACATGATATTGGTGAAACTGTTCCGGCATCGATGGTGGTGAGGTCTTTTGTAAAGCATCAATTCCTGCATCAATACCGAGCTAACACCCCTCATAGCCTGTAGCTCAACAGCACACCAAGTAGCCTGAAACCCTGGCTCACAGCAGCATTACTAAGACAGCAGCACTTAAATGCTGGCATGAGAGAGGCGTGACCTCCCCTACTCGCATAGGCAGCATATCACCTTGGGTTACATGCCAGCCTACCCCCTTGCCTTCAATCACCATTCATGATAGAAACATCAAGCAAGACATGCTTCATGGGACCAGATCATTGACATTGCACAGTGTGGCCCCAACTCAACCTCACACCGCCTTCAGCTCTGCCATCCAGACATGTAGAACAAACAAACAAGATTGTAGTAGAAAGTGTTTATAAAAACAGAAACTAAACTGAGTAACTGACATGTGACTCAGACCCAGCTCCCACGTCCGGGCGGAGGGGAACTCGCCTCTGTAAGAATTAGAACAGTCCACCTGCCCGTTCACACCGATACACTCCAGGTTCCGTTCATTTCCCACCACTCACCCAATTTTCTGCCTGACCTGATGCAATTCTAGGCTGGCAAATGGGCTCCGGAGGCCACTACATGCGAAGCAAGGTAGACAGCTTTGCAGGTATGTAAGCAATGCACATTTACCACTTTCACCCTTCATATCACTCCGCCTACAAAGGCAGTGCTGGCTATGGGCGGAAGTCACTGCCTCAACATGTTGGATATATCAAACACATCCCCCTTTCCTGTACCATTCCTCATCTGTATGGCAGGCGTGCATAGTATTGACACACAACTGCACCAAGGCACATATGAACCAGCCCCCACCACCACACTTGCCTAATCAAATGACAATAAAGCCCGATACATGACCAGAATAGTGTAGTACTCCTGTAACTGTAAGAGCCTGGTGCACTGTAGCAAATTCCCCTATCAATCACACCATCACCAAAGGAGCGCATCAAGTAGATGGGCCGCAGATCCACTAACACAGACTACGATGAAGTGTCCCTTGCTGCTGTGTATGACCACAAAACAGTTTTAGTCCATTAGCCAACCCTAACGCAGACCTTCCCTTCAAAGGAGGCTATTCAGTAGGGTGCAGCAGGGAGAGTCCAAGGCAGAAGCTCAGCTACATCCAATATTAGGACGGCTAAATCATTTCAATGAACCGTTCATGTTCTCATACCATGGCCATGGCCCTTCCTACCACTACAACCGCACTATGGAATCTCAACCTGTCAACCATGCGGGACGTGAACTCCCAGTGAATGCCTGAAGATAAGGCAAATCATCAACATAGACTGCTGCACATGGCTCTGAGAAAAAGCAGCACTGTCCATCCCCAAGCAGGACCTTGCAATCATTATGCAAGTCAAAGCCAAGATACCTTGGAACACGCTCGCTTTCCCACGAGGACATTTCAACTCCGGGCAACAGCAGAAAACCCTCAAGCTAGTATCCTGCGTCCATCTAGCTGCTCCATTTCAATGCGATTTTTTTGTAGGCCAGATATTGAAAACACACTTGAGCTGCTAGAGCCACCCCCACCAACGGTTTATGGCATACGCCCCGAATTGATCCACGCCCGCATCAACACACTTCATTGCAGGTCTCAACTGCCAGAATCGCACTTGATAGGCAAGAAGCGCTTGCTACCAAAGAAGCCCGAAGGTTCCAATCGAGTCTTGTGCAACAGGAACGTTACTAAGACAAGGGTCAAGATGAGGCACGCGTAAACATGTGTTGCCTTCCATCCCTTTGGGAGACATGAGCATGGGAACTATCTCGTTGCAACCACAGCAAGGAACATGAACAGAGAAACAGCACATGCAACACGATTATCATAATGTGATCAATCAATCAAAAAGCAAGACCAGCGATGCCGATGGCCAAACAAAACCCAAGCCAGAAACCCAAGGCTCTTCACCACAATTACAAAGCCACACAACTGATTATCATAACTGGCTGCACAAAAAGAATATGCACGAAACCCAAGGACTACAGACCCTGCAAACAACAAAGCGGCTGCAGTTAAGAATAACATATGGCTAAATCCATTACCTTTGCTGCAGCCACCATAGAGATGAGCACACTTCGCCTGTAAGGCACAAGCTGGACACCGCAACAAGTGCACATATTCACAAGTCTACTCTCAGTAGGCGCAGCTGTAGGCTGTTGCCTCATAAAAGATTCTCACCAGTTCTTACTAATGGGCTAGTAGGCTCTAGACAGGCTCTAGAATAGGTCCTAGTAGGCTCTAGACACACCTGCTGGGACTGGAAGCAGTCAACGTGCCAATATATGTACCTCACCATGGTGAGCATCAAGCTGACCTTACACCCCATGCTGCCAGCAGTGAGAACCCACCTCCAACACTGACCCTTTATTGCAGCAATCCGGTATCAATCTGCCCTTATCTCCTTCCCCTTATCTCATTTCCTATATCTCCTGAGCACCAAAATTGTCCCCTTGGCTTACTATGTGCCAAATATTCTGTCTGCCCATGGTTCACTTGCATACCCTGAGCAACAATGGTGCCAAGCGCAACCCTGAAGTAATTTGGGCTTAATGGCGTGCAGCTCATACCCCATGCATGCCTCTCTCCTGCCCCAGAAAGCTTCTGACAATGGACCGTTTCTGCTGTATGTCCAGCAGCCTCTCCGCAATTGCCCTGGCTGGTAACCCTGGGCTCTTACCCACTGGATGCAATCCCCTCCTCCCCCATTGGCCGAGGGGTCAGCGGCTGGCCCCGTGCAGCCACTTTGATCCTCATCAGCAGCTCCCTTCGCCTGACAGGTTTGCTGATGCAGTCTGTTGCCCCACTCTCCAGCGCTTCCACCACCACCTTCTCAGAGGTGCTGTTAGTGAGGATGATGGCAGGGATCTGGCACAAGGGGAAGGGCAGCTGCTTCACCCGCATGCACAGGGCTGCACCTCTGATGTCTGGCAGCTCAAAATCACAGAGCAGGACATCAACAGGTGTGGCCCCGGGCAGCAGTGAGTGCTGGAGGATGTCTAGCACCTGTCCACCACTGCTTGCAGGAACGTGGCTGCAGGAACACCAGTGAAGCACACAAGGCATCAGACCATAGGCAAAATTTTGACTAACTGCGCATGCTACATACCAAAGTTTGATACAGCTTTAGAGTTGCAGCAAAGGGCTGTACTACGCAAAACCCTGCTTGGGTGCCTTGACTACTTGAAGCAGAACTGCATGGCTGATTCTCCAGTCTGTACCACTTGGACATTTGGTCCACAGTTTAAGGGCGCCCAGCAAATAAAGTAGATCAGATGGCGTAAGTTACCAGTCTGCAGCCCAAATCTTGCTGCAGCAGCGTCCAGACAAATTGCTGCAACAAAGACTAGCCTGAGGCACAAGAGAAAAGCTACTGCAATGCCTTGCTTCTGCCATAACAATGACCTGAGCAGATGATGGCATCTGTCAACATGGGCAACTCGTTTATGAAATGTCCAAGGAAGGTGCCCAAGACGGTACCTGCAAATGCCTGCACCTGGCACCACTGCTACATTTAACATGTCACAAGCCAAATCAGCAGTAATGCAGGTGTTCCTATCCAACTCCAAGCACGGGTCCCCAAAAGCTGTTGCTTACTTGTACCCCTCCGACAGCAGGATGCCTTCTATCACGGACCGCTGGTGCGCATCTGTGTCTGCATACAGCACTGTACGGCGTACTGCTGCATGTAAGTCTGGCAGTACCGGACCATGCTGCCCCAGGTTGAGGCGCAGGGCCACACGGGCCAGCAGCTCCGGCCGAGTGTAGGGCTTGCTCAGGTGGTCATCTGCACCTGCCTCTAGGCTGGCTAGCACAGAGTCCTCACTGGTCTGCGGGCAGCACAGGCAGCGTATGGTTGCGTACTTGGAGTTATCTGATGTCCTACTATTGGAGGGTCAATCCTTCTTACTAATGAACTTCAGTATGAGTCAGATTATTCCGGTGACAGGTCCGACAAGGAGTTGGTTGGATTCTCCTTGATGGTCACGTGTTGGTGGTCTGGAAGTTTTCGCCTTAACTCATCCGATGGTGTGCTTGATCTGTTCGACCTGGAAACCCTCTTGCGGTTGCCACACCTTATATGCTGGTTTGCTTTTTTATCTCAGCCTCTCTCTCCAGGACATGCCATGAATGGAAGTGCAGAACACAGCAGACAAGGGCTCTTTACTAATCTTGTTAAGAACCGCACGGTCTCCTGTTCAAGGGAAAGGGCTCTTGTGGCAAGCAAAGGTGATGCTGCATAGAATCACCAGAGGCACTCGTCTTCTTAACAGGTCGACCGCTTCACGTGCTGTGCTACTGGCTGATGTAGTAGCTATAATGTCAAGCCATATAAAGCAATCGCATGACATGTGCTGGCTTATCGGTCCCCACCTGGGCAGTGAGCATGATGATGGGAAACTGCAGAGGGCTGTCCTTCAGCATGCTCCTCAGTCGCCTGCAGACCTGCGTGAATAGCAGAACATGAACAAAATGGTCATTGGCCTGCTTCTCTGGCTTGTAGCAGGTGGATAGAATAGGTGCACACCCTTCATACAATGTACAGCCTGTGATCATAAGCGCAACGCCTTCTTGCAGAGCATGATCCTGAGGCAAGTCAGCCTGCGCTCCACTTGCGCACGATAAGGCGGCCATCATAGGCATGGCAAAGCTTTCTTGACAAACACCAAAGAGAGACCAAGCACTGAATGTTGCATAGACGCATGAACTACAGCTCCCATGACGACTGCATTTACCGTTGCACATCCCTAACCACACCCGTCCCTCCATCCCCTGCAAGCTAGGGGAGCCCCACAATCCTTAAAGGGGGGGTGGGGTGGAACACAGGGTTTGGCAGACCCCCTACCCACCCTTCAGTTTTAGGGGTTTGTCACTAGTGACACAAGCCCAAAAGGTCCTCCAGACCCCCCTCCCCCCTTTGATTTAGGCCGCGCGTCCCAGCCCCTCCCCCCTTATAAGATTGTGGGGCTTCCCCTACCAGCTCACCTCCAATCCATCCATTCCAGGCATGCTGACATCCAGCAGGCAGATGTCTGGCAGGTACTGGCAGGTTTCAATGTGCTGCAGCGCCTCCTCTCCGCTCATCTTCTGGACCAGGGCATAACCCTCTGCACCCAGGATCAGGGCCAGCACCTACACAGTAACCAACACATCTTCCATGGAATTAACAGCTCAAAGACACTTTTTCGGCAGCTTGCATTATGCATCCATTAGAAAACCATATGCTCCCGATCACTTGCAGCTGTACAGAGGATCTGCATTCAGTTATGCTCAGGGAACACATGGACAAGACTTAGAGCCCAATCATCCGCTGTTAATCTGCTCAGTGGCTAGGCATCTAATGTCAACTGCTCGTCTGTATGGCACAGCACAGTTCAGTACAAATGAGTCTCTTTGAAAGGCAATGGGCAGGACACTCCAAGAACCACATGCGGACGCAGCTATCTCAAGCATCCCAGTACGCTCGAAAGTGAAACATATTTCCTTCTGGCACGGGGACTGGTAACACGGATACCTGAACAAGGGTGTTGGCCTCCCACTATGCCAAGCAGCCATAACACTCTCAGCCACCTTCAAAACCCTTGCCCTTCCTGAGAAGCCCCCATTATGGTGATCCCCATCCTTCATGCAGCCAGCCACGCTGATAAGCTTGTTCACGGCAGGTTCCTTGTTCACTGCTTTATCTGCTGGGCGGGTTATCGTACCCCGGTTTAGATTTGCTTTCTGCTGCTTGCATTTCACCAGATGGACTGACTCTCATGCTGATTTATCCAGCTGCATATCCCCACATGGCCGCACCTCATGGAACCCACAGTTCCCCTTTGCTTACCTGTTGGTTGATGGCATCATCATCCACACACAGCACCTGCTTCACTCCTCCATGCACTTCACTGTAAAACTGTGTAGCTTTGAACCTGGCCGCCTCCTCAGAGCTGGCTGCCTTCTGCTTCCTGCTGCTCTTGGCGCTGGTGTTGTTAGGCCGGTAGCTTGCCCACCACTCTGCCAGTGTTGCATGCTCTGCCACCCGCAGCTCTATTGAGGACTTGCTGCTAAACCGCCTACTACCAGCCAGCCGTGCAGCCTCAGCCATAGCCCCGATCGATGCCGGGCTCTCCGCCCGATCCCGCCTGCTGTTTGCCCCTACGCTAGGGTCCGACACAAATCCTGCGGCGCTCCAGTCTGTTTTATTGACCCGAGGAGAAGAAAAGGGTGAATGCACCTCTCCTTCGCTGTTGACAGACTTAGACTTCATAGCTAGCTTGCCTGGTGTTGGTGTGGGGGACTGGCGGCTGTCACTTGCACCGCTCAGCATGGGAATGGATGGCTTTGGTGATTCACGCTCCCTAATGCTGTTGTGTGGGGTGACCCTGCCGCTAGCAGGTAAGCTGCTGCTGGGGTCATAGCTGCGCACCACAGGCAACAAAAACATACACCACTTGTGAACCCTATTGCAGGTGGATCAAAGCGAGGAGATGACTCGAGGAGGGTAATGTCGCTGAATCCACACACAGTAAGAGCAGCAAGCTTAGCGGCACAAGCTATAAGAATCCCTCTATGCATAGTCTGACCAGCACCAAGCAGAGCCATGTCTAGCAGTCCACCTGCTTACCGCCCCTACTTGTGACTCTATGATAAATCTTACACTGGCTGGCACCAGACTGTTGTGTCAAAGAGTAATGAGTGACATTACATGGGAATCAACCTAAGTAGCCCTGCGACATAACAGGGAATGATACAGCATATTGGAACCTTCAGCAACGCATGCAAAGCAAACGAGACCAGGTGAAGTCCTCTGTCTCACCTTGGCACCGTGAATGTGAAGGTGCTCCCCTTGTTGACTTCCGAAGACACCCGCACCTCACCACCCATAGCTGTCACCAGCCTCTGGACAATGTTGAGACCCAGACCCAGACCACGATAGCTTCGGCTGATGCTGGTGTGAAGCTGCAACAGCAGGATGGCTCTTGTTAATATTTTTCAAAGGACCGCAACTGCACCGCCGAACACATTGACCTGACGCAATTGCAACACAAGTACAGTTGTGCAAATCCCCCCGCAGCAAAGGAGGGAGATGTGATAAAGTCCTTCGGCACACAGCCTGATGAAACTGTGCTGGTCGGTAGTAATCAGCAGCAACAGGAGCAACAGGAGGTGAGCTCTATGGGGCTTTGGCAAAACTCTTCAAAATTTGCATCGTGCTCGTACACAACTGAAAAGAGCGGGTCCGCATCATAAGGTCTTGTTGTTCTACAATATTGGAAGGCTACGAAAGGCTAAGATATGCCAAACATGGGAGGAGCGTTCTGCTATTGCTTCCTTATACTCAAGCACTATCCTTAGTTGGCGTTCCAGGCTGGCAATACTCTCATCACCCCAGCACCTCCTCTGCCTCACCTGCTCAAAAGGCAGAAAGATGGTTTGCAGCTTGCTGGCGTCAATACCCAGGCCTGTGTCCTTCACAGATATGAGCACATTGCCAGGACCAGAGGATGACCTGTCCAGACGAGCTGTGACATGCACACTCCCAGAAAAAGTGAACTTGATTGCATTGGATATAAGGTTGTTAAGAACCTGCATGAATGCAGCAACACAGGATGAAGGACCACAGGGGGGGGGGGGGATCAAAGCAGCAATAAACCTTGCTCATGACATGTTTGCTATGTATGGCAATCGATGGGCAATCAGTGAATATTCATGAAATGAGAGAGACATGTCTCCCAAGAGCCAGCATGGCAGGGCCAGGTGCATGTTGGCTGCCTTGATACGCATCATAACGCAGGACCTCAGCCCAGACGAGCAACAGCAGGCATAAGGGTCGGCTTTCACATCGGATGCTGGCGAGGCACTTCCAGGCACATCAGTGCTAAGCGTCCAGAAGCTCTTGTTGAATGTGAACCCCACTAGCTTACGCACATGCAAGAGGATTAGGCCCAAGCAATCCCTTTTAGAGTTGGCGGTGCTCACCTGCACTATGCGCTCTGCATCCCCCAGAACGCACAAGTCGCTTGCCACAAAGTGTTTCAGTTGCACTTCTCTCTTCAGCTGCAAACAGAAGCAGGAATACCATCAAGTCCTGCCAGAGGCGGCCAATCTTTCTTGCCTAAACACCACATGAAGTTATGCCTATGCAAGTGTCTGGTTGAGAGCATGCCAAGCAAAACAAAGCTCCAAGCATGGCCTGCTCCCGTGGCACCTTCAAAAAGGATCAGACATGCTCAGCTGCTAGTGGTGATACGAAGCTGGAGAGATAAATGCCGAGCATGTGACCAGCAACCCCAGGGCACTTAACATCATTTGACCAACAGCACGTCGTTTCAACCATCATCATAAATGATGGTGTATTCATAACCAGCACAGCATCTTATTCATCATGATTGCGTCCACTAAACATGACCCATCAAGCATTCCCCCTTGTATCTGCAACTAAACATTGACTCACCAGAGGCCGTGTCAAATCAATGACATCATCTAGCAGTGGTTTCAGAGGCACCTTCTCCTGCTTCAGCCGCAGCCGTCCATGCTGTAATGCAGTGGCATCCAGTATGTCATTCACCAGTGTCAGCAGGCGTAGGCCACTGGACCTGATCAGCACAAACTGCTGCTTCAGGTGAGGTGTCAGACTGACCTCCTCATTGGCCAGCACAGCTTCAGACAAGCCTGCATGTCGTGAATACAACGTGCTGACAGAAGAACCTTGACCTTCTGTGCAGTGTTTACGATGCATCGTAGCATCAGCTATTGCAAACATCTTGCAGAATGAAGTGCACACCATGGAACAAGCTCCTAATTATCGCCTCCTGCCCTTCAGCACACATAATTAGCCTCAAACCCTATAGGGCCCCCTGCAAACCACTCCGTTACAACTCGATGTTGTCTAAAAGCAAGTAGCATCTCCCTAAGACTTTGGCTTCAGGTGCTTTCAGGGCTCATGCGTTGCATGACGATACAACATGACTTGCACTCAGCCGGAGCCGCTTTCTAGAACCTCTGCAGGGACCAGGGAGGTGGCGTCTTCTCTGTTTCTAAACCTTGAGGCTAGTACCTCAACCCATGCTTTGCTCGACGTCACAATCCAAGCACCCCCTTTTCACCCTCCAGCACAATATCCCCTTCAATTTTCCTACCCACCTATGATCCCATTCAAGGGGGTCCTGAGCTCATGGCTAACTGAGCTCATGAACTGGTCCTTCTGCTGTACTGTATTCTGCAGCTCCTCTATCAGCCTCTGTTTGTGTGCTGCCTCTATTGAGCGCATCACCATAGTGCGTCTTTGATCTGCTGCCACAAAGTTGCTGAACATAAGGGCAGAGGAACACAACATCTGCAAAAGCCAGCAGCACCAGTGTTAGCCAGGCAGGTGGATGCAGCCAAAACCTCTATGGGCTGCCAACACCGCATATAGACACGCAGTGCAACGAATTGTGCAAGCTCTGCAACGACCTATCTTGCGTCAGCAAATTGGGTACTTTCTTTTGAACACATCCCCGTTGCCATAGAGTGCAGCAAGGTGGATTTTACGTCAAGAGCAGCTTGGCACCTCCGCCCCTCCATTACAGCATACACGATGCAGGCTGCGCCCAAAGCAACTCAGCAACGGCTGCTGGGAACGGTTGCGCCCCAGAGACGTTCAAACCTGCCACTTGGGATACATGCAGCTCAATATGATGCAAGTAATCCCAACCGACTGACATATTGGAAACTCTGTCATATGGGAGAGTTGACCCTGTCGGTAATGCATACACTCCAGGTGACTTTTACCTTGGAAAGAAACTCTGCTATCAGGTATAAGGCCTCTTCCTGTGCAGGGTTAATGAGACCAAAGTAGGCTGCGTCCCAGGGTAACCCAAAGGACACCCACGTCACCTGCAGGTATAACAAGAGACTCAGCAAAAGCATCTCCAGCAGAACCATCTTCAATGTCAGTATGCACACGTCTGAGGTAACCTGGCCTATGCTCTGCACATGTCCGCATCACCACCCTGTATCCAATCTGGGAATCCCCCCTAAAAGCCATGTGGGGTCTTTTGGAAGGTCACACTAAGTCTCAGGCAACTGCATTGTGCCAATACACTATGCTCAATCACAAAGAAGCTTCTTTGCCGTTTACTCACCAGTTGGGTGATGTAGACGACCTTTCCAACTCGAGAGCCGTACGAATTTGTCACCCTGCAACACAAAGCCAGCATCAGCTATGCACCTCACCAAGAGATGCTGGGCAGTGCTGCTCTACCCCATTGTTTGGGCCACTTACTCCTTCAGGGCTTTGTGGAGGTAGAAGACCACGGGTATCAGGCTGACATGAGCAAACACACCAGCAGCACCTGCACACGCATATACCAGCTCATATTGCAGGGATGGTAACATGGCAAACTGCCCAGTCACATGGACATTGCTAAGCTCCTCAAATTGCGGCTAACTTTGTACTGTCACACATCCGTAATGGCATATTGAACAGTGCAGGTAGCCTGATGCTGATGCCATCATCAGGGTCACATAAACAGGCAGCGGATCTTTGTGCCTTCCCCATGCCAGGCTGCCTGCTGAGATGATGTGCTGGCTGCTGAGACCTGCTCACCCTCCACCCAGCCTCCGTAGACCTTGCCAAAAGCTGCAGTCCCAAGCTGCACCTCATGTAACAGGATGATGTACAGGGTCTGCAAGCAAACATAAGCATGTTTAGCAATACATTGAGGACATATGATATTTTACTCTAGTAGATGGAGCATAAATTGCAATAGAGGGACAGGCTCTGCCGAGTTACTAAGATGGTGATGTGCCCTTCACAAAGGGCAGCTCCCATGGACTGCCACAGCTGTGCCATCCACTCAGGACATTGCGACGTATTCTCCTCGCAACCATCTGATGCCAACAGTTATAGAGAGGCCTGTATCTGTTCTGCCCCTCTCCTATGTTAGGGCTATAGAGAAAACAAGCTGTATGGAATCGCCTGAGTGTCTGTCCATTTCTCCACCTTTGTACATCACTTGCCTGCTTTGTTGTGAGTGATCTGGCAGCCGACTGGACCAGAAGGAGCATCACAGGTGCGGTGTGCATCCAGCAGATATAGCGCTGAAGGCTCACCCTGCAGACACAAAGGTAGCATGCTTGTGAATACTGTGTGAGGGTTCCCGACAGATTGAGACATACATTTGACCACCTATCTGAGTCACTGACCTCCCAAGTGACTCCAGTTGCCACTGTTGCTGCACATGTTGTCCCTTCGTGGCCCACATTAACTCATATCTTCCCTACCTCATGATAATGCACACAGCATGCACATAGCTAACCTGACTCTGCTGTCTGGACGGACAATGCAATAAAACAAAGACAGTTTCAGGGGTAGGTGCTGCACTGGGGCTGTCCTGCTTTAGCACTCCTATACCGCCCCTGCCAACGTGGTGCAGTCAACGCATGCTGATGAACAGGTTGAGGCCTCATAAGCACCTGCTGCTCTAAACCAAGTGTACCAGCTGCTTTGACCGTAAAGGACTTACAGCTTGCCTACTCCAGAGACAGCCACTACACCACTGCCCAATGACATGAGTAGACTGGAGACAAACGGGAGGCCCTTGATATAAGCTGGGTAGAGGATGTATTCCCATCTTGCAGTGTCCCAGTAGAATAAGACAGCCAGCAGGTCCAGAACAAAAGCACAACCAAAAGCCACAGTTGACAGCTGGTGGTAGTAGCGAGGCACCTGAGGCAGTCAACACAAGATCGCCTCTGCTTAGCCACGTGGGACAGCACATGCAGCTGAGCTACAATTGCACAGTTCCAGCGGAAGTAGACTTTTCTGCAGTGTCTGCTCTGCTACAAGCAGCATAACCATGTTCACTCTACCCAGCCTGCTGCACAGGCCCACAGAAGAGGTCGGTCGGAGGGTGAGAATGGATATGTCCCTACTGCAGGCTGCATGTATTAAGCTCCATCATCCATCTCAGCAGATATGCCGTACTTACTTGAGTAGCATAGTCTTCTGCTACTGCTGGACTGCCGAGGTTTTGCTTCAGCAGCAGTGTAAGCGTTGCATATGTTAGCACAAGCTGCCTGCAATCATTGAAGACTTTTCAAGCTCCTTTCTCGGAGCCTATGTGGTCCGAGCCTGCTCTACGAGGACACTCACGGCAGCCAGTTCAGAGGCAGAAGGCCGGATCCAGCGACATCTTCACTCTCTGTAACATGCCGGCTCGCTTTGGTGGGCGCGGAGCGCCCGTTATGGCTGGCAGTAATTGATGTCTTAGTCATCGTTGAGCGGTATCATGTCATGTACATGTGTTCAACATAACCCCTGCCACCAACCAAGAGAAACTTCCTCGTTCATTAAGAGGTGCTTTCTACGATGTTGAGAGTATCGTGTAGCACCTTTGGGCTTGTTCCAAGGCTGCCGCGGCCGGACCTCCGCACGTGGCTGGATACGGTCTGATACGGTCACCGCCCAGATACGGAAGGCGGCACAAACACTAGTAGCAGAGCCGAGAGAACAGCAAGAGGACAGCAATGTCCAGTGTCGCCCCAACTAGATGGCATCTTCCTCTTATGCACTTGGCAGCCAAGCCAGCATCACATCCCCTGCACTCACCAGAAGCACTAAAATCGCTACTGGGTGTTAGCAAGCAATCCTGATCGTGTGGCATGACGAATCCATTTCCCGTAAGCGATCATGCTTAACCATGGCAAGACATGAGGACTGGCTAAAGGAACGAACTACAGAGGAGCATGTCTTCCTTGGCCGTACACTACCGAACTCGAACTGCAGCAGCCGCAAGACTTACTCCTGTCGCAGTAATGAGGTCTGCCATTGTGAGTTCACATCCTCCTCAACCTTCGTTGAATTGGGGCAGGGCGTGGCAGCTGCACCTACAAGGAGCCAACTTATTGGGCAAGGGCAAACTCAAACATAACAAACAAACATTTAAGGTGTGGCAACCGCCAAGGGCTGCTAGGTCGAACCGACCAAACACACCATCGGATGGAGCCAAAACACAATGGGTTCCATACCACCAAGCAAATGGATACCAGGCAGGTATTCACTCATCTAGAGGACTTCAACCAGTTCATCCTCAGAATTATCACCAGAAATATCAGACTCCGAATCAAACATATCTAAATACTGATCTTCCGGAAGCAAGATGTCTGGCAAGTCCACCACATCAGTACCACCAGACTGGTGGCATTGTCGAGCGACACGAACGCAGATGGCAACATACTTGACCAACACTGGAAGAGGGACCCTGCCAGTTGAATACAGTGCCCAAAAGTCAGCATACCTGAGAGACGACAGTGCGGACACAGGTGGCACAACAGCTGACAAGAAGACATCTCGTGCCTCAACAATTGTCGGGTGTTCACACAAGAAGAGACAATGTGCCTCATCATCCACGGCTGTGGAACTACAGCGCAAACAAGTACGTTGAGGACGTAGGAGGGCAGGCAGCTGCCAACGTCCTGTGTGAATGCGCAGATGATGGCAGCCAAGACGAAAACGCAAGAAGCGTACCAACACACCATGAGAAAGTCTACATGAGTAAAAAGAAGGGACCATGCCCAAAGCATGTGTACCCACAACCCTGAAATACAGACCAATACGGGATCCAGTACCATGTTCAACCTGGGACAGATGCTGGATGTGCTGAGTGTACCTAGTGGACAATGCCTCATCAATGGCAGTAGCATCCAAAGGCAGGCAATTCCGCAAGGTGCGTGTAATTCCACCTGCACGAGGCAGGAGAATCCGTAACACCTGAAAGAGAGCCCCCACAAAATTATGGGCCCGAGAGCGAGTCGAGAGAGCATCATCAATGTTCTGTCGTAGCACACCTCGATACACTGAAACAACATCTAGGTCAACAAGGCAGTTATAAAAGCGAACAGCACGCCGCACATAGCAATGCACAAGAGGTTCAGATCCAAGCTCATGTAGTAAAGGCAAATGGGGCACAGATGCAGGGAGCCGCAACCATTGACGGATCAGGCGGCACCGCTGAACCTCCAAAGGATCTGCCAAGCCATAGAATTTAGGGAGGCTCCAATTAGACGACCACAAACCTGGAATAGACAAAAGGCCCCAGAGTTCACTACCATACAAACCAGCAGGCTCCATAACAGTGTGCAACAATTTCAAGAAGGCGGGGAGGGCACACGGGAAATCTAGTGCGGCACGCATTTGGGCTGTAGCAGCATGAAAGGAGGATGAAAAACATTTCACCCTGTGAGCCGCCATGGTGCCCGCAGAGGCAGCTGAGTCAAGAATGAGTCCAAGATAACGCGTTCCCTCAGTCAGCGATGCTGAAGCAACAGTTGCGGTGCCCAAACTCAAAGAATAGTCAGCAGGTGCCGGAGCACCCGCCTTCACACCCAAAACGAGCGCAATACACTTTGGCACCGACAACTTAAGATTACGATCAGCCAACACAACAGCAGTATGGTTCAGCAAAGCCTGCAGGTCGGGAAGGCACTCCGCCACCAGAGCAGCGTCATCAGCATAATGATAATCAGGATGGCAGCCTGGAAGCCCAGGAAAGCGCGGTCCCTTGTCAAGAGCACTCAAGGCTGCACTAAGTGGCTGAACATACAAATTGTAAAACAACTCCAAGGTCTCAGGGATATGGCCGGCCACCAGCCCACTGTAACCCACACAATGGTGCACAATGTAAAGGCCCTCACGTGCTGGTACCATGAGACCCAAATCTGACTTCAGACTAGCTGCAGACACTGCTATGCACTGATCGAAAGCAGTAAGACTTTATGGTGTGCCACGGACACCCCATTGCCCAAAATATCGCTAAAGTAGCTGCACACTATACCATGAGGCAAATGCAGTGGTTAAGCCGTCGTGCATCAACAGCAACCCCTGCAGCGTACATGTGTTATATGTACACATCTTGACGTCGGTAGTTGAGGTGGGTAGCAAGCACATATATGCCTCCAACCTATACATCCCATCCAAAGGCCTATTCCTGCCCATGGCCTACTCCAGCAAACTGTTTACATACACACACAACAAGCAAAACATTCCATACTCTACACAGCTTTTGGACACGCAGCTGTCCAGAGTTTCAAATGGACCCAGTACAGTCACAACACAGGCCCAAGGCCCCCTCTCCTATCCTAGGTGCACCAAGTGTCAGAACAAGCAGAGCAGTCATGCTTAACATATCTGCAAGAATACAACCTGCCTCAAAAAATCTGGCGTCATGGGCTGCATCAGAGGAAGAAACATTGAGCAGACATTAGAGCCCAGGCTCCTAACAAACAAACGCCTCTTTGCGCTAACAGGTTCCTGAGCATGTCCTCATACATAACCTGTGTACCACAGCATGATGCCAAACCAACCTTGCTCCCGTACAGAAGCCCCCATTGAGTACATGCCGCACCCTGGTCCCTTAGCTTTAGCACTGGTCCGGTAGCTTTAGCATTGGTGTAAAAGACAAGCCTCTCAGCGTATCCTCCTGCACCTTGCCACCCGATGCCTGCCGCCGCTTAGAAAATCAGCAACCGCCTTTGCCACACCACCCCCACAAACATCACAAAGAGGATCATAGCACCAATTGTGGTAAAAATGACCACATAGCTGAAGAGGCCCTCCGTCTCCTGCATGTTGCTGTTCAGATTCATACCAAAGTAGCCCGCCACAGCAGTCATGATAGCCAGCGACGAGCTGAAGGCGGTCAGTATCAGGTCAATCCCAATCAGCTGATTGCGATGCTGATCCAGCTTCAAGTTCACCAGGTCCTCTGTGTCCTGAATGTACTCGTTAAGTGTCTGCAAGCGATTGTAGGTATTGTCCACATGCATGAAGTAGGCCTCCAAAAGCATCTCCACCTCGGCAATCTCCTCCTCCTGCACGCTGCTGCTGCCGCTGCTGCTGCTACTGCTGCTGCTACTACTACTGCTGCTGCTGCTTGAGCTACTGGAGCTGCTGGTGGTCTTGCTCTTGTGTGCCTGCAAGCACAGCAACACACATGCACAAAAGCAACAGCTCAAATGGCAATAACAAAACCAGATTTCAAGATATGTTTCAGGCAGAGATATGCAACTGCATCAATGAGGTGCATTCCCTGGCGAAGCGACAGGGCCTTGGGGTCAGTCTGAATAGGAAGCCATGGACGAGTGGAACCAGGGAGAGGCATCTACAAGGAGGCCGTAGACGTGGTGGCGAGCTGTAGGCCGTATCTGCTGGATATCCTACATAACTAACCTAAAGAGCACTTCCCGACCACATGCTATACGACTGGCAATATCTAGCATATGCAGTTCATATTTCAGGTGTACTGTGCTTTGACTGGGGGACTGAAGCAGACCTGTTCCCCTTTGTGCCACAGCCCGGTCACCCCTGAACAAACGTCAACGGCAATGCTACGGGACAACCACCCCTAAGCTGGCGCATGGAGGCATATATGTCCATGACTGCTGCCAGGCGCAAGCACTTCCTAGCATACCGCAGCAGGGAGGACTGCCCTCAGAAAGACCCAGATGTCTCCTTTCCATCTAGCAAGATGTGCCAACAATGTTACCTCACCCTTAGCAGCTCCGTAGCGACAGCACCCCTGTCACACTGCAGCCTCGTATACAGCTAAGACAATATACTTTGAAATATTCATTTCATCCCACCTCCTTGCCATTGCCCCTCACCTGTGCTTCTGCTACCTGCAGTGCATGCTGCTCCTTGGCTGTGAGGTTCATATCCCTCATGTCCTGGTCATCATCCAGGTAGTTCTCCAGCACCTCACGGATCTGCATGGGGGAAATGTAAACACAGGCGCCCAGCATCACATCTCCATGCTTGCATTTCACCATCACCACCCTAAACCTCAAGCTTACTTCAGCTTTCGCCAATATGACGTGAGCTCTGCCTTCTCGCCACTGCTTTGCTGTCCGTTGAAGTACATCCTATAACCATCCCAATACGTATTCCACTAATTCAATGTGACCTATCTGACTACCCATATGCTTTGCCACAAGCCCTGACATTCCAAAACTGACATACCGGTACATGCACAAAAGCCACCGTCTTCACAGTATACTGGTTAGATGTCCAGCCAATCAAAGGCCTCCTCTCAGATAAATCTCTAATAACCTGATAGGGACACCAGAGAGCAGGCTGCTGACGAATTACCAGCCCCTTTCATTGACATCCTCACCGTTTCCACTCGTGTTGTCAGCCGCACCAGCCTGCTCTTGATCCTGCGCACCCGCTCCAAGTTGTGGGCCGTAACCCGGCTAGTGAGGGCATCCAAGGCTGGGTGGGCAAAGGCCTCCAAGTCACTGGTCAACCGGTTGAGGTGAGATGCAATCTGCAAGGGTTTGAGCAGAAGTACTCATCACAAAAGCAGACAGCATGCACACTTCAAACATAAAAGCACACTCAGTAACAACAGCTGCAAGTCAAGCAGTTCATGAGCTAATTTGCTGCCAGTAATGCAGACAGGTTGAGTTCTTTGCTCCTGGTGTCAGGTGCACATTGAAACTGTAGGGATACCTGCAATTACTCCTCCAACGAGCGTTTAAAAGTACGACTATAGCGTGATGCTCGTGACAACTACAGCCTAATGCTCGTGACGCAGCCATGCTCTCAATACCACACAATCAATACGATGTGTCGTTCCTGACGTTACCTACTGCTTGTTGAAACTCAGTGCAGTTGATACAACTGTGCTTCGAGCAGAATGCGTCACCATGCCAACCAAACAGCGCTGCTATGTTTACTTACCGAGTCAAGGCACACTTCCAGTGCCTTGAGTTCAAAGGGCATCTGCAGTGCTGCCAGCCCATCCAGCTTCACATTGCTGCGGGACGCCACACTGCGCATGGCCATGCCAAGGTCATTGAGAGCTGTTGGATAGGAGGCGCTGACATTTAGGCCTCCTGGCTGTGAGAGCTTCATCTTCAGCTCGCTGATGAAGGCCAAGACATTCTCGTCCTCGGGGTTGACCACAAGCACGCTGTTGGTGGTAATAACCACCTTGATGTGCTCGAGGTTGACCACCAGGGCCTTGTCTCGGCACAGGATGGCAGAGGGGTATGTGGTGGCAAGGGAGGGGTCCATGATGCGCAGGTCACGTCCTTGGACCCCTAGTTTGTGGGTCAGCTTGTACTTGTCTGCCTGTATCATGCTAGTCTCCCCATTCTGGTCGATCTTCAGCCAATTGCGGACATTCGCTGCTTTGTCTTTAACCACCTTCTTCCTAGCTGCCTTGTTTGTTGTCTTCAGCCTTGCACCTGTCTGTGTGACTGCTTCAGGGACCATACCTGCTTCCACATGGGAAGCCAGCTCAGGTGGGCCCAGCATGTTGCCATCCACAACAATGCTGTCGCCATTGTTGAGCTGCTCAATCTGCTCAGGGTGGAACATGATGCTATGCAGCTGAACTGAGGAACTTTATGGAAGGCCTGGCACTCCGTGAACCCCCAGGAAGTCTGCTCGTACGCCAGCAGCCGCAGAATTCGCCCACGTCGCCCTCCAGAATGCACACACCATCCGCGTCACCTCAACAGCTGTGCTAATAACACGCGTTGGGCCCGACGGACTTGTCTGCTCGATGCGCGCGTGCTCTCGGACGCCAAACGCGCAGCTATAATGGTGAAAGGCCTTGACCATCAGATATGAGGTATCCTTGCAATCGCCAGATGGCTGCTCTATGGTTATATAACACTGTTCTCACAAGGGCCGAAGGGCCTGCAATGGGAAGAATGGCAACTCACAAGCACCAAACAAGAATGGCAGCATCGTATGCATCAGCAAGCCTATGAACAATGGAAGATGGGGCAGGCTGAGGGCTGCAGCAGGTTGCAAGATCATCAGGGCAAGATGGTCTCACCAGGAGAGCCGAGCAGGGCTCATTGACTCTAGACCCTGCTCTTATCACGGCATTTCCTTTCGATGTACCTGTCTCTTGTAGAGTTGAAGTCAGCTGGACACAGCCTCCAGAAGCTGAAGTTGCTCCTCGGTGGTTCCCTCGACCCCTGTTGTCACATGTGGTAGATCCACTTCCTGCTCCAACCTGCTGTGCATAGCGTGGGAAGATGGCAGCCATTGTCAGGGTCGCGAGGGGATTGCTGCGCAAGGAGGCAAGCCTGAATACAAAGTTCAGCCAAATGCAGCAGACAAGAAACGGTAGCCACGAGCTGCATGCGCACAAGAACAAGCACATCGAAGCGTGGCTATCACGGCGAGAAGATATCGATAATGAGTTTATTATGGACAAGAGGACTACCTATGGGGCATTGGTCTTCGTCGTGGGCATCCCTCTCGCCATCTACAGTGGCCTGGTGTACGGACAGCGGTCCAAAGATGAGTATGCTGGACGTCCACAGAAAGATTTTCTCTGGAACCATGCAAGCAGGGGTTAAGTGGTCTCAGCGGAGGTTTTGGACCGCGTGGAAGTCCGGGTCTGCAATGGGGGCCTCTAGCGGACTATTTAGGCCTGGAGCTGAGGGCACAATGCAGCTGGGAGGCACTTGAAGGCGCTTGTGCAAGCCCATACAAAGCAGCTGCAGCAAGGACATGCCTCGGCACCTCGTATGGATGGCTTGAAAGGCTAAGGGTCAGCACTCGTTAACAGCCGGATCTGGCCTGCCAACTCCTTGCAGGTGCCGGGAGGTGGTTGGTAGGAACGGGGGCCTGGGATGGAGTGGATGGAAGCGGGCATGGCTGGTACTGCTTCAGTACCAAGCATACGTTGCTCAGCAGCTGCCGAGCCCACGTGCCAGGCATAGTATACGGCAGTACAGCCATAGCACTTGGAGAGTGGCTGGCCCTACTTGTTTTGAAGCATCTTATTCCCCTTAGGAAGCATGCATGTAATTTAGCTCGGGTGGCTGCTTTGAATCAGTGAAGCAGATGGAAGGGTTGTGCATGGACTGATGGACTGAAAGCTTCAGTCTCATGAGATGGGAGTGGCTTAGGTGGGATTACATGGACGCCCTTGGGGCTCTGTCTATATGTGTGAGTGTTTGTGTGGTGCCTTGTATCATGTGAACAAGGAAAAGCCAGCAGCAAGATGGCTGTCATTGTGGCGATGAATGCCAAACAGTATTAAGAGTTGGCAGTGCCAGTGCTCATTCAAAATGGGGCAAAGGTTACTGCTCGCTCCGCAAGGCCAAGGGTTTAAATGCAGACTTGGCTGGTGGTCTAGGCCATCATACCACAGGGCTATTGAGGTGCGAATGTCTATCTGATGAATGGAGACCAAACATGTAATGCACAGCGATGGTGGGACTCCTGGGTGAGGCCCTTTTGGCGCGGCTTGCTTGTGTCAGTTGGTCAAATCACAAGGCGTTCTGGAACCCAGTCTGAGTTGTTACTGTTTGCTGTTCTTGGTCATGGAAAAGAAAGCTATGGATATGATCCTTAGAGAGCAGTAGCCATGTGCCACTTCTTACGCGGGAACGTTTGAGCAGCAACCCCATAACCATAACACAGCTTTTTGTGGTGAGGCTGCTGGTATCGATACCGCTTACCGCTTGGAAATTGGATGTCAGTTGTGCTGCGGGAGTTTAGCAGACACTTCCAGGTGTATGACTAAACCTGCATCCTGGTGCATTGGGATCGCGTTAATAGCGTCGGCGGGACAAGATCAGGCGTCTACCACAGCTAGGAATAAGAGGGACCGCTTCTAGGATCCAATTGACTAACTGATCAACCACATTATAGAGTTGTGCCTATCTCATGCCTGTTGTTACCCTTCGAGGAATCCACAAATTCAGACAAGAGTGCAAAGATGACCCGAAAACAGCGGCAGAATGTATCTTACGACTTCAATAAGCCGAGAGATCGGGCAGCATTTGAAGCCTTGTTGGAGGAAGAGGACGACATGGAACCGAGTAGTGCCACGCGCAAACCATCAACGAACCAGCAGGAAGGAAAGAAGAAGAGGGAGAAGGAAACGTTCTTCAGGCTAAGGGATCCGGAGGCCGCTGGAAAGGACACTGATGCAGCTCCTTCTGGTGAATCACAGCTATCCCAGCTGCTCGACCTTTTCGGCAGCTCCCTGGACGCCTCTGTCGTAGAAGCAGTGTATCTTCAGTGCAACAGCAGCATGGAGGCTGCCGTGGAGTGCCTCTTATCCTTGTGCTCCGATACTGGTGCAAGTTGTAGCAGCAGCAGTGGGCAAGGGAGACCACTCCCTTCACATCCAGCTGGTAAGTCTTGATCAGCTCGAGCCACTGCTTACCTTGTTGAGAAGCATACTGTAGCAGCTGTTCTCCACATTGGGAGAGTACTAGACCCTAGCCTAGGGTATGGGATCCATATGGAACCCAAGAGCAGAGAAGCTGGACTGTGCAGGCGTCCTTGTCAGCTTAATCATCAGCTGCCATGTGTATTATAAGATAAACTGTACAGTGGAGGCCCGTGGTGGGGGGCCTTACGAGATTGTGGGGTACTGTAGATAAGCCACTGGGGGCACCCCAAGGCTTGCATGTATGTTTGTGCCCGTCCAGTAAAGGATTGTGTACAGAGTACATTTGTGTGCACTGGCTGGTGCAGGGGTTTTAACATAGCATAATTTGCTTACATACTGAATCTTCTTGGCCTTTCATTTCTGGATGCCGGCAGCAGAGAAAATTGTTTTGCTGCGACCTTTCAAAACTAGATTTAGCAGCCGTTGCTAGTGGTCTGCTACTGCTTTGCTTCCTTCACCAAGTAGCATGAAGCACGTCTCCATGCTGAGCAGTGCACCCACATCATCAGTCCTTGTACCACCTGCTTTGGCTTGAGCATGCGAATGAGTATCTCATTAGGTGGTCCTGAAGCACCAATGCTAATGTGCTACGCTTCATCGCTGGTGTGTCATACACACGGCAATGAACACAGAATCAGTAAGCTGGCTGGCAGCAAGATGCTCGTGTCCTCCATCTCCAGATCATCAAAGTAAGCGCACTTGGTGCTGTTGAACCACAATTTTCCTGTTGGTGCTGCAGGTGATTCTCTGGCCACCCCTACCTTCTCCGCCTGGTCCCTCCTTCCCCCAGACGTCAAGTCCCTGGTTTTTTCTCACACCTCACTAAGGGATCAGGCAGCAGCAGCAACTGTTTGTCGCGAGTTTGCTGAGCAGGCTGGCAGTCACAAAAACAAGGTGAAGCACCTGGTAGTCCCTGCTGGCCTGAGCTATAAGGCATTGGTGGGGTGTGTGGCCAGTCACAGGCAGGCAACAACCATCAACTTGACCAGAGTAGAGAGGACGAAGAAGATGGGGGCAGCTCCTGGAGCTAGGCCAGAGGTGGGTCTTGGACAGGCTGTCAGGGTTAGGAAGGGTCTGGGAGGGCGGAGGGGTGAAAGAATGAGGAAGGGTGGGTTAGCAGGACTGCAGGCCCAGGGCCGGAGGTGAGTGTGGATAGGAGATGGAGGTGGGAGAGGCAGGGAGCTGGCTACAAAAGAGACCGGTGGGAAAGGAGGGAGGGAGGGCGGCTTAGGGAGTGGGTGGGCGGAATGGGGTGTTGGGTGGAGAGGAAATTGAGGAAGAGGGGGGGGAGGGGGGTGGGCACAAAGGAGAGTGGGGCAGAGCGAGGGAGGGGGTCGGGCGGAGAGGAGCATGGGGGGAGGGAGGGAGCCGGGTGGAGGGAGGGAGGGAGGAGGCCGGCCGAGAGGAGAGTGGGGTTAGGGAGCTGGGGGGACGGGTGAAGAGGACTTGGGGGCCAAGAGGGAGGGGACTGGGCGGAGGGGGGAGTGGAAAAGGGGCCGGTTGGAGAGGAGAAAGGGAGGGGGAAGGGAGATAGGGAGGGAGGGGGTTGGGCGTGGGGGATGGAGGATGGAGGACGGGCGGGGAAGAGAGGGAGGGGGAAGGGAGAGGGACGGGGGTCTGCTTGTGAAAAGCCAGCATGGATAGTAGCCATATACCCTGGCTGATATCTCCTGGTCTGTGTCTTCATTCACATTTGACTAAAAATACTTTTATCATTTTCTCTCTTGTCCTGCAGGTAGCTAAGCTCCAGCTAGAGGATGCTGAATCTGAGCTGTTCCGCTGTGTGATGGCAGTAGCAGAGGGGGGCAGCAGCAGCAGGAGGGCAGTGCCAGTGACAGGCCTGGTCCTCAGGGGGCTGGTGGGCCTCACAGATAGGATTGTGGCGGACATACTGCAAACATTTAAACATCTGAGGTAATTAGAGGCAGACGCATGGGATTGGTGGGCATGAGGACGTTTGTGGTCACAATAGGTTTTGCTGCAGTGCTCTCTGGATTGGGATGGCTTTGTGATAAGCATAACTACTACCAGAGATCAGATGTCCTGGGTTTCCAGGTGCAACTTCCTTGTACTCTGTACAAACATAATGCAATTGCTTGTCAGTTAGCCTAAGTATTGTAAATAAGCTCGCCTATATTGCCACCACCTGCTAGAGACCATACCCAGCAATCACTGCTCCTGACTGACCAGCTCTAAGCAGAATACTGTCGCCAGCCTAAGCTTTTATTCAAAAGCCAAGCATTGGGGTTGCCTACCTTGCCTACATTTTTTTACTGGTGTGCTGTGTGCCAATGCAGCGATCAGCAGGATCCGTTACAGCAACAGAATCGCTAGTTTGCATTTTGCACTTTAACTGATGTGATAAGTCTAGAGCTGCGTGTCTTCCTCAATGTGGTGTGTGTTTTGATGTTTTCACTGCTTGCTATACAGGGCCCTTGACTTGTCTCATTGCCCCCGCATCACTAACAAGGTGCTGTACCTGCTCAGCAAGTACAAGGTAGAGGTGGAGGAAGACACACTGGCAGAGGAGGACCTTTGGGAGCCCTGGCCGCATGCTGCTGCTGCTGGTGCTGGTGCTGGTACGTCTGAGCCTGCTCTGGCAGTGGCAGGGGGGCCCCAGGGCAGCAGCAGCAGCAGAGATCAGAGGAGGCAGGGGGAAGCAGCTGGGTTGGGTTCAGCTGTATTGGGTTATAGGTATCAGGAGGCCTGGGATGCCGCCTTAGAGCAGCAGGAGGAGCAAGTGGAAGAGGATGCTCGAGACGAGGGGGAACAAGATGCAGGGGAGGGCTTAGATGGTGAGGGGGAGGTGGGCATGGACATGGGAATGGAAGGCGAAGGTGCGGGTGAAGGTGGAGAGTCAGCTGGGGTGGAGCAGAGGAATCCTGCAATCCACAGACCTGTTAAGGCGGGAATGAATGCAGCAGTAACACGTGCAATGGGGAGCTGGGGGATACAAGAAGCAGCAGCACCTGCAGCAGTTACTGCTGCTGAAGGAGGGGATGCAAGCACGCAAATGGTTGTGAGCAGCACCAGCAGCGGCGGCGGCAGCACAACAGGGGGGCGCAGTAGTTTTGGCGGCGTTGTAAGCAGCGGGGTTGGCGTGGTGGGTAGAGGTTTGCGGTCGCTGGTGTTATGTGGTAACCAGCAGTTTCTTGATGATGGTGTGGTTGCCCTCCTGCAAGGCCCAGCTACCAAGGGCTCATTGCAGCAGCTGGATATCTCAGGCTGCAGCAAGCTCAGCAACTTGGCGCTACAGCTGCCAGCCACGGTGGGTGGGGGAGTAAGTGGGGAGGCATGCTGCTGCGTCATACTCATTACCTCATATCCTCTCGGGTGTTAAGTTGACCTTCTCTCTTTTGTCTCTGGAGTGTTAGCAGTCGACCTGCCGCAGTCTGGACGTGCACTGTGACCCTTCTACAACCCGTTTTCAATACTTAAAGCAGGCTTAATTCCCAGATTCTGAACACGCATAGTTATGGTAGCATATTGTTTGTTATAGACACGACTCGCTGGGTTCAAACTGACTAAACCTGTGTAAATGCCACCTTGATAGCCAGTTGACGATCTGATTTAACAACAGGTATTTCAACTATCAGCTGCTGTCCTGAGCGCCGTACTTGTCTCATCTTCGGTAAACTCATGAGGCATGCAAAGCAGTGCCTGCGATTCAGTGTGAAGGCTAATCCCATGTGTTTTACTGGTTGTCAGGGTGTGCTGCGTGAGGTGCGTGCCTGCCGCCTGGGTTCTGACCTGAAGCAGCTGGCCCTGCAGCTCCCCGCCTCTCACCCCTTGCAGCGTCTGGACCTCACAGCCTGCTGCTACCTACGGGAGGTCACCATTGTGTCAGCACAACTCAGGGAGCTGCAGCTGAACAACTGCAGGACATTGTACAGGCTGAGAGTCAGGTAGGCAGGGGGAAGTGGATCTCAACAATGGCTTATTAAGCTCATGTTGGGGGCGGGCGCAGTCTAGGCGATGATCCAAGATGCTTGGAAGGTTTGCATTCTGCTTTGCTGTCTGCCAATTGGACAGGGGGGGAAGTTTGTGTGTTTGGGTAGGTATTCTGTGGTCTGATGGTGGATGGCATCCTTGCAAGCCCCTGATGAACTAGTGGCTGCCTGATAGCATCTGTTGTTGTATGCAATGCGATGCAGCATGGGAATAGGGAAGCAACTTGTGGGCATGGCGGCAATTGCAAATGTGCTGGCTTTTGGCTCTGTTCTGTTCTGATTGCACGCTTGGCTTTTGAGTCAATCTGGCCCTTGTGTGTCAGATGTGTGAACCCTGGCTCGCAAGCATTTTCTCTGCAGCAGTGTCTGTGGCAATTACTGCTGTGAGAGTGAGCGCAAAACTTTGACTGCTTGAGGCATGCAATCTCTCTGTAAGGATACAGATAGTCCTTCCTACCATGACCATTATTCCTCCATGCATACATGTTGATGTGATGCTTTGTATGGTTGGGTATTGGGGTTTAGGCTCTTGTGGGTTCTTGTGCCACCCGAGTGCCTCTCAGGTTACACCTGAGTTATGCGGCCGTGGCTTGTTTTGTCTGTTGTGTTGGGTATATAAGCTCTTTTCGCTGTGTTGGGCGCTCTCTTTTATCTTTGGGTTCTCTATTATTAGGGGCCTAGGGTTCGGGCTACCTGTACGTGTGCATAATGTAAGGTACATTCTGAGATGGGGCTACGTCTGGACGTGGGAGCTTAGCTCTAGAGGAGGTTACCAGGCGGGATCCTCACACTCCCTACATCGCAACAGCATTCCAGATGTATGTGTATTTGTGTATCTGGACGAGTTTTTCCAGCTGCTGTCGATTGTAGGCTAAATGCTTGCCTGCTGTTCTCTCTCAGGTGTCCGCGGTTGCTGAGCCTGAGTGCAACTCATTGTGGTCAGCTCATTTCTTTCTATGAAGACGCCTGGCAGGTGCCCGCACTGCAGAGCCTCAACCTCTTTGGATGCAGGAGGGCCAGTGGCCAGCAGCTGCAGCAAGCCGTGCTGGGGCCTCATGCTGCAGACCTCAGACGTCTATGCCTCAATGGCTGCTGGGGGATTCGGACATTGACACTACCTGGTGAGCTTTCCTTGGATTCGCGGGGGGGGGGGGGGTATCATTATATAGCATGGTTTGGTCCATCCACATGTGAAATGGGGGCACTCATTTAAACACCCTAAACCCCAGGGACATGGTGACTGTGGTGGCACATTATGTGCATTTTGTTTGTTGCCATCCTTTTGGTAAGTGTGAGTGCTGTCCTTCTGCTTAACATTTGGTATGATGGTCAACATGTCGAAATGCGTAATTCCATGCACTTGATGTGAGAATGCACTATTGAAAGAAGAATGAGTCTGGCTGCATCGCTATAGTTGATACATTGAGATATATCTACGCACGTGGTGCTTGCAGGGAGCATGATTGGGCAGACAAGTGTAGTGTGATTAATCAGAAAGAGGGTGTTCTGTTGCATGGGACATATGTGGAGAGCTGTTATGGCGGTTCAGAATCCCAATTGGAAAAATTACAGCCCAGGAAACTCCCACACACTAGCCTGGTGACCCAGCAAATTGCTGTCTTATGATGAACTCCAGCTTGTAGGTCGTTGGAAGTACATAACAGTGTTTGTTTGATACTATAAAAGCTTCGCAGGGCGGTCCGATTTTCATGCGTGTCCCCTGCTTCTTTTGGCACAGCGAGTCTCCACGAGTCCTGGTTTCCAATCAATCTGCCTTACTAATTTTATAGCTTGGGACATACCCGATAGGTCTTTAGAGAAGGCTCCTAGCATATCAAAAGCAGTGCAAGCGCTTTTGCTAGGCCTCGCCTGTGTTTTCACAAAATCCCCTTTTTTCCGCTTTTTTTCCATTTGCGACTGGAAACTGCCATACATTCATGTAGTAGGAGGAAGAGTTTACCGGAGGATGCTGTTTGGAGCACATTTCCTTAGTTCATACTGCTAATGAGATCACATTTCCAGCAACCTGGGAGGAGGCACAGGGGCTTCAGTTTTCTAAGTAAGAAAGACTGCGTAGGGTACTATTAGCAAGGGTTTCAGTGCAAAAAGTTTGTGTATGGTAATGATACGGTAGCTAGGGTTCCATTGTTCAGAGTTAGGTGAGGATAGCTTTAGTGGATCAGCACTCCCCTATTAACAGCAGCAAGTACATGATGCGACCTGTTTCCGCACTTGGTGTTGCCTCATTATGGATGAGGCAATGTCTTCTTGTTTATTAGGAGGGACGGGGTTCGCGGCGGTGTAAGGCAGAGGGTGCTTTCGACCGTTGACCAAGGACCAGATGCTGCTGCTGTTGGTGCAGGTCAATCCAAGCTTGAAGAGCTGGACGTCAGTGGCTGCAGGCAATTGCAGATTCTCAGTGTCCCCAGCCCACTCCTTGCAACCTGTGAGGTAAGTGCTCGTGCAAGAACGGAAAGCCGACTGACAGCTGGTAGCTTGATTGGTTTTCTTGTTTATTGTATGTGTTGCTCCTGCAATGAGCCTGCCATGAGACATTGCTGACATTGTTGCGCAAATGTGTGGGCCTTTGTTAGTGGAGTAACCTCTTTTGGGGCATGTTTCAGTTATTGAGGTGGCGGTAAGGTGACATGGTTGTGTCTGCTTTTGCTTTTTTCCCAGGCTACATCATGTTGGCAGTTGCGGGAGCTGTCCTTAGGTTCATTTGCCCTCCAGCGCCTCATCCTGACCAACTGCACGTCGTTAAGCACAGTGCATCTGGCAGCTGCGATGCCGGCAGACGTTGCAGCACAACAGGAACATCCCCAGCAGGGACGGGCAGTGGATAGGGCAGTTCAAGGGGAGGGTGAAGGAGATGTTGGTGCACGTCAGCAGCCCCGAAAAGGTGTGCTGCGCCTGAGAGGTTGCAATGCTTTACGTCCTGGCGACAGAGCTGCTCTGGCAGCATTGGTTGGACTCTTGGGGAATCGAGCCTAGTGGCTGTTGCAACCATGTGCGATACGACATTGAGTTTGTGGGACAGTCAAAAAGGCGCTGAAGTAAAGCAGTAGCTAAGTGGCGTTTTGTGTTATGATAGTTTGGCGTCATTGGATGCACAATCGGGATTAAACAGACTTGAACGCTCGCGAGGTTATTGCGAGGCGAAGCGCATCTTCAACCGGTCATGGCAGTTACAGAGCAGTATCATAGGCTACAGCACCTGCTAAGCGACAAGAGGATTAGAAGTCTGCCAAAAAGCTGCCAATTGTACCAATGACCAGCTGATGGCATCTTACCTTGCATTGTTGATGGGTGGCACACAGTTGGCATGGAACTAGACACGCAGTAATACAAGGAGGAAACCACTAACCGCATGTGACCTCCTTCTACAGGGGCTTCTACGTGATCCTCCTCAACTCGCGGCCCCCTCAAAAATAGTCTCAAAGCTCTGAGCCAGTGCAGTGGCACCTGGGGACCGAGCGACCGCTACGGTATGCGAATTGCCGATTGAGGGTCTCGGTAGCCTTCGTATTTCGTAGGTAGACGGTGGGTGAAGATCGCTGTATAGCATACGTGAGTATCTTATGGATTCTTGCAGATAGACTTGTTTCAGTCAACCGGGAAGCTGGACAGCCGCGGCGGCTGCTTACGTCGAACCCTGAATTTTTCTAGCTTTTAATTTTATCCATCAGTTGATCGGGGGTAAAATGCAAATTTGCAAAAGCGCCGGGGAAATCGAGGCCTAATAGAGCCTGGATGCTACGGTGGGGAGCACCAGGCGGACGTAACAGGGTATGCACGCCCCTATGGCATGGTATGCTTGGTCCGAGGAAGTCAGTCCAAGGAACTCATGGGGCTGCAGGCGCACCATGGCAAAGGCTTCCGAGGCTGAACCCCACGTAAGGGTCACCGGCAAATTTAGATTTGGCTCTCCGTTGCTCAGCTCAGTGCCAAGGTTCCCTTAGGATCACTCTTCCTCTATGTCCTGCATGGCCGCTGAGCTGCTCCAGTGTCCGCTCTCAACTGCCATGCTGCCGCAGAGGTGCAGGCAGGGGCAAACGAAACGTCCGTTTGAGCTGAATGACGTGTTGGTTCCTCTTTGCCTTTATTGCTGTTAATCCGAAGTAGCAGCGAAAGTCTCGAATTACTGTATTGGTATCCTTGACATTGCTTGCCCAGTCTACGTTTGGGCTGGCCACGAACGCTTTAGTAAGAAGTGAGATCTGTCGCAGAGCCCTGCCCAGAGTGAGCATAATAGGCCTCGTTTTTGTACCCGAGCTACTAAAAGAAAGACGTACTGAATAATGCATGCTGCTAATGAAAGTACACTGCTAGGACACGGCTTGCTGTCTCTTCTGTGTAAACCCACGGATGCAAGCCCTGAGGCTCACGCTTGAGGCTCTTGCATAGCCAGTGTGCCTGACGTCTAGCTTGGTAATTGAACGTTGCAGAGCTCGAAAGGCGCGATAGGGGTCCAATGGAAGCGGGCGCGCAGGCCTCCTTGGGTGAGGCAGCGCTGCAGGATCCTTCGAATACAACTGTTATCGCGCAAATAATATCTACTGTTGACGCCATACCTGGCGCATCAGCAAGTGCTTCCACCTCCACAACTGCCACAGACGCAGTGGCAGGGGTTGTACCAGCAATGGTACCAATGGTATTGGGGGCCTCTCCAGGACCACCAAAGCTACCTGCAGGCATATCTGTCCCTGTGTCCCCTCCACCAGGGGTAACGACTCAGTCTGATCAGCGTTCGGCAGCAGGACAGCCGCAGGGGAGCAGAAGCAGTGCACAGACGGTTGATGGGGAGGGAGCGGAGGAGGTATGTGGCATAGGAGCCGGGTGAAGCAGGGCCGCATGGATAACATGGATCTCTTGCGCAGCAGATAAGCAGCATTCTGTCATCATTGTTTGTTATTGAGGATTCCATGTCCGCTAATACAAGCAAGAGTGTATATTAAACTAAAGTTGTCATGTGCATGCTGTAGGATGACGAAGAAGACAAGACAGCAGCTGCTCCTATGATTCCATCAGGTGTACCACCAGCTGTTGTTGTCTCCAAGGGGAAGAACAAGACATACAGAGGAGTACGGCAGAGACCTTGGGGCAAATGGGCAGCAGAGATCAGGGACCCCACAGTGGGTGCTCGCAGGTGACTGGGTAGAGCAGGTGGACGGGTGGTTGCACAACTGCTGTATGTATTCAGCATATGCACCAGAAGATGTGATGTGTTGGTTGCAATAAGCAGATAGAGGATAAGCAACAAGGAGCAGCTGAAGGGATGTGTGGTTAGTGCCAAGGACAACGTATAGTAGGTAGCTACAGCAATCATCCAGGTGTATAAGTGTGACAGCTGCCCCATACAAATAGGGTGGGCAGTGTTGAGACCGATCTGCTGACGTAGACGGAACATTGGCTTTGCTCTTAGGTGGCTGGGTACCTTTGACACAGCAGAGGAGGCTGCCCGTGCATATGACGCCGCTGCACGTGCTATACGTGGTCCAGCTGCACGCTGCAATTTCCCCTTGCCAGAAGAGATGAGCAGTCAGCAGGTAGAGGAGCATGTGAAGGCTGAGCAGGAGCGCTTGAAGAAATCAACAGAGGAGAAGGGGAAGGCCATGGAGAGTAAGAGGGTTACGCATGGGGCCAATGGTGGGTGCCAAGGAGGCTCTTATGGTATCGATTTGAAGCATTTCTACACAGCGCAGAACCCTGGAGTTTGGCTTGTTAAGCAGCATTTGGGTGGTGGGTGATAGCAGTGGGATGCCATGATATGGGCAGTGGCAGGCAGCTCAGTTGAGGCCAATGGGCCACGGATGATGCTGGTCTTGCTTGAACGGCAGGTGATACTGTATGCCAAGGGCCATTTTATCACAACGTTATTCTGATATGTGTCTAGGATCACATATGTACTGCGCTGATGCTGAGGATTTGCAAATTCACATTGTTTGGTTTATGGAAACGGCTGCATGCGTGGTCAGGGGCAGGGCACTGAAAGCTATGCAATGTCTACTTGCATGCAGATAAGCTCAAGGTGGTGAAGGCAGGCACTCGTAAGAACAAGAAGCAAGCCGCAGAGGCAGCAGCCACAGCTGCAGCATACCGTGCAGCAGTTGAGAGCAGCATGGCGTCCTCGTTAGGGGATGACTCGCACCTTATTCACAAGCCCACCAAGCATGGCCTAGGGGTGTCGGAGCTCACAGGCGCAATGTCAGTTGCAGATGCCATGCAAATTCCAAGTGTCAATGGAGCAAGCCCCTCTGTGGTAAGCACGTGGACAGTTGCACATGTTTTGTCCAAGTTCAGGTGTAATGCCAGCCTCAGTCCAAGTGTGCTGCTAATTATGGATGGGCTTTGCTCTGGCTCATGTCAGTTACCCTATTGATCAGGCTACACCCTGTTTCAGCTTGGCCTGGGGATCTTCTGTGCCTGGACTTCTGCAATCCCAGACCTTCAACCCTGAGAGCTTTCAGTACGCATTGGGTCTGTCTGTCAGTGTCGTAAATAGTCTCAAGCAATGCAGTGGATGGAAGACCACAGGCCACATGCTGTGGAGTGCCTTGCTGCAGTACTTCATGGGGGGTTCTGGGATTGTAGGTGTAGCCCGTCATCTGTGCTGAGTAGATTGAAGCATTGAGCAGAAGTCATTCAGCACAAGCCATATGTCTTAAGTCATATGTCTAAATCATGTTGATTCGTGCTTGTGCAGCTGTTCATGGCGCAAGCCAAGGGGCTTCACAATCTGCAGGGCTTGGTGCCTGAGTGGCCCCCAGGGGGTTCCATGCATTCCTTAGGGGCATCGCCAAGGCTTCACTTTGGCACACCGCCTTTTGGCAAAAGCGTGGATATGGTGGATGTGTGCACCCAGCTGATGGAGCAAGGAAGTAAGCGTTTGGGGGCTGCCCAGCAGGGTTTTATGCTATCAGTGTGTGGCATGATATGGTACTTAACTGGCTGGGAGCACTATCATGTGCATTGCTTGCATTGCAAGGGCTGCGTAAGGGCTGCAGGCTTATTAGTCATATGATGGCTTGGCATGGCTAGTATCATAGGAGGTGGAGAAATTGCTTCAGCTATGCTTGAAAGGTGTTACAATGTAGATAGCAGGGCAGACAAGGCACTTTGGGTGGCAGCGTACTAGTAAGTGGGGATATGCATGCAGTTAAATGTTTGTTTGTTTGTTTGTTTGTTATGAAGAGCACTGTAGCACAGGGCGTGTGGTCTTATCTGCTTCGAATAAGCTTTCAAGTACTCACGCTTTTGCCACTGCTGCTGTCCTTGCTTTTGGCATTAGCTGCATGTCCTGGGCTCGCCACACTGGAACTAAGACCCCCCTCCCTGTTACTGCTGCTTTCTTTATATGCAGCCATTGACATGGGTAGCTTGCGGCAGGAGCTGATGATGCCGTCTCACATGATGCACCACCATCAGCGAGCACATGATGATGACGAGGATGACTTGGATCATGACATGATGATCCTGGGGAGCACGCCCTCCTTTGGGACTACTCCCTCGGACTTCCTCAAGCATTCACCCCCTGTGCGAGGCCATAACTCAGGCATGCCTCCTCCACCACCTAGACCACACCACCGGCTTGGGCACAGCAGTGGGGGTGGCGTGGGCAATAGCTTAGGAGGGACGGGTAGCTTTGTAAGCAGCATCTTTGGTGGGGGGACCTTACATGGCCAGCATGGCAGCTCAACAGCAGGGGCAATGACAGGAGGGGCAAGCAGTAGCAGCAGCAGCCAGGCCCATTCTGATGGTCATGGAGCACAAGCAGCACCAGCAGCAGCAGTGCAGTCACCTGCAGGAACAGTACCAGTGGGCGCAGCAGCAGTAGCAGCAGCTGCCGCCGCCGCCGCCGCTGCAGCAGCAAGCACTGGGCCAGCAGTGTCAACGGTGGTAGCAGCAATGCCAACGCCTGTTACGCTGGCCCCAATTGCTGTGACCCAGCCTGTGCCTGTGACCCAGCCATATCCCGTGACGCAGGCACTCCCAGTGACATTACCCATGGCGATACCAGTCACAACTGCTGCTGCTACTGTCCCTTCGTTAACCGGTCACACTCTGTTGCTGGCACAACCAGCTGTATCAGCTGGGAACCCTCCCACGTTAGCTCCAGTATCAGCAGCCATGGTGGTTGGGCTGCAACCAGGGACTGGGCTTGCGTCTGTGCACCAGATACACCTGGTTACAGCAGCACATTGTAAAACACCCCAGTATGTGGTCCCAGCAAGCGCGGTGGCAGCAGCAGTAGTTGCTGGCACGCCGCTAGTAGCAGCACCCGCCATGCCTACACAGCAGCTGCAGCCCACTATTTTGGTGCAGCAGCAGCCAGCAGTAGCAGTACCGCAGTCGGTGGCAGGGCCCACTTTGCAGCAGCAGGCGAGGCAGATGCTTCCTGATGATGATGTCACCTCGGAGGAGAGCAGCAGTGATGATGACATGATGGGCATGAGTCCAGATGTGCCGTCCATGTTGATGGCTGTACGGCCTCCAGCACCTGGACAACCATTCCCAACCAATGTCTTCCAGAATGCGTTCCGGTTGCATGGGCAGCAAGGGGTTGTCAATTGGACGACGGCTGCTCCCTTAAATCTGAATGCTACGCGGTGAATGCACCCCGGTAATGGGTGTGCTTGGTTGTTGGGCATGAGGATTGGGGGATGGGTGATTGTGCTATAAATCGTAGTTGTCATAGGTTTGTGTGGCATTGAGTTGTTTATGTACATGATCTTGAGTGTGAGAAGTGCGAGTGGCAAGCGACTTTGTACCCTTGCATATGGCGCTGCAGTCAAGTAATGCAAGCACATTGTTCTGGTATGGGGTGGGGTCCGCTGTGAATCAGCTGTGGGCTGGGGGTTGTGTGTTGGGTATGTCCTAGCACTTAAAGGGGGCTGCTGCTCCTGCCACATGTATATGCTGCTTTTGTGCTATCGACTTTGTTGAAGTTGGTCGACCTGTTGGGGGCTTGGAAGTTCAATACTTATGAGTGAATACACCTTGATGGGTCTGTACATGGGAGCATTGTTATCGAGACTCCCGGGGTGTTCCGCTCAGGCTAAAGGAGTTCAGATGGGCTGTCTGAACCGCACCTCGGCAATCAAGCTTTACATTTCCCCTTCTTTACGGGGTGCATTGGAGTCAGGGGAGGCACATGTCTGTGTACCAGAGATGGTAAGAGATACTACATACATCATGGACAACGGGGTTTTTGGGGATGGTATGGGGATTATGTTGTGGCTTGTGCTGCCATTGTGCTGTTGCGCCTTGGTGCAGCACATGATGAAGTGATGCACCTTCTTCTGCTTTTTACCCTGCAGCGATTGAGGGCAACATTTTGCTCTTGGCGGGCCTGCAGTAAGGTGGAACATTGCTCTTGGCGGGGCCTGCAGTAAGGTGGAACGCTGGACCCAGCTCAGCACCTGGGCTGGGCCTCAGTTGATCACAGGCTTGGCAAGGTGATTTGCGCCTGCATCCAGCAGCCTGGTCCCAGATAGGATTGGAATCTATTGAGCATGGTTTGTGTATGCCTCATTTCCTCACGTCATGCTGGTCTGTGGTGAGTGGGTATGTCTCTGTAAGATGGGTTGCATGCGACACAGTATCCGCCATACACTCAGGACACCAGCAAGGATCTCAAAAACGCTTGCCAACTTTTACTACTTTTGATGCTTTTTACCGTACAGATTTACTGCAAGTGGTGTTCCAATATAGAACTGACATTCGCTGAAGGGAGGCTTCAGCTTGTTCATGCCTGTAGGATACTGCTTCATGTCTTTCTGTTCGGGTTCATGCATGGCAGGAACAGGGTATTTGGTCAGGGGCATGTTAGTATGATGGGTTTACTCGTTTTTGGGTCCAACTAAAGAAGTTCCATCCATTTGTACATTATTAGACTGTCTCTGCGGTTGGTCTGTAGTAGTAGTGCAAGTGTGTGCAATGAGTGGGGTTCTCCGTCGTGCACCGACAGGGTGGCAGGGTGGGGGTGGAAGGTGGCTGGACACATGGTGCTACGAAATGATTGCGGGCTGCTCATGCAGTCTGGGAAATGGATTGATTTGGGCAGAGCTCTATACTTCGGCGTTCGAGCAAATGAATAAAGGAGGGAACAGTATCCAAGATTGCCCAAGGTGGTTGAAGATGACAGGAAAGGACAATGCAAATCAATGTATCATGATTTGGAAGATACTGCTTCATGCGTGTGACTGCACGTGGGGCATGCATTGGTGGTGATGGAGCCTGCCAATTCATCAGTGTATTGTATCGCACATAACATTGGAGGTGGACATGTGGTTGATTGTGGTAGATGGCATGGTTCCTTGGGCGGAAGGGACTGTCCCATCAGGTCTACTGTGCCCTCATGATCGTAACAAAATCTGTCTTTAGACACTTATAAGCTCCTGTTGCTTTTAATACCGTTTATGCAGGATGCATTTGTCAACAGATCTAAAGTGAGCGATGACTTGTTTCCTAACCT
The DNA here is from genome assembly GCA_963556185.1 of Pseudopediastrum boryanum. Lineage (NCBI taxonomy): Eukaryota > Viridiplantae > Chlorophyta > Chlorophyceae > Sphaeropleales > Hydrodictyaceae > Pseudopediastrum > Pseudopediastrum boryanum. The sequence continues at coordinate 6,367,160 of OY744493.1, forward strand.
GATGTGAACCATGTCACCAGCATTCTGTCGAAGTCCGCAGGCAATACAGCTTTCAGTGCAAGGGCCATGTGCTCTGCAGTGTGTGGAGCTGTATCTGGAATGATGGACCACCTCATATGATATCAATTTGGGGAGGAAAAGTCTGTTCTCCTCTGCTGGCTGGTCCCAGATGAGTGTGTGCAACTGACTCAGTTTTCACAACCCTTTTCCGCACCATTGTGCCTATGTTTTGCTCGTTTTGCTGCTGTGCTGCAGCTGTATTGGGCGATGCTCTTCGCTCTATACTGAAGGCTGGTCCAGCCTCGACTTGTGCATGCTGACTTTGGGCCGGGATCTGGCTATGTCCAAGGAGGGCAGGGACAGTATGTCTCATGTGCAAAGGTACCATAAACGGTGCCGTGGATGGTACACATGTGAGGTGGGTTTTGTTCCTCTCTGCATCTATGGTAACTATATGTATGCACAGTGTCCGCAGTGCCCGCTGTTTGGATCGTGCACCCGAGGTACTGAGAGTGAGGGCTGGCTTTAGGTTGCCCTTTATTCCGGTGTTTGTTGTGATTCAGAGCTAAAGTTCACCAGTTGTGGTGCTGATACTTTGGGGATTTGGGGTGGGATTGCTAGGTTACACATGCAATAGAGAGAGAGAGAGAGAGAACTACGCAGAGAAGGGGGGAAATCCCTTCACATGCAATAGATATCCAGCACTAGGGTGGGCGGTGGCCGGCAGCCTGCATCTGTGGGGGGTTTTCGTTGGTGTTTTCTGCTCACTTCAAATCAGGCCTGGTTGCGTTTGATATATCTAACATGAATGCTGCATGACGGTGGGGGCCGGCCTTCCTGTGTGCAGATCTGGCTGAACTGAACATTCTGCACTAAGGGTCTGACAGAGGTTTCCATCCATCGCAGGAGTACCGAGTGCTGTGCCATTCATGTAATCATGCGAGTAGTGGGGATGGATTATGTGCTTTCTTAATTGAAAAGATCGTGGGGCAACTGTTTTGCTGAGCTGGAGCATGCTCCAGAAGTGAGATGCACGGTGGACAATTGACTAGATGCACAGGTGATGGGTCACTGAGCTTCCTGTACTTGCACGGCCCCAAGTAAAAGGGCGCAGACGCTGTCAATTCCTGTGAGTAAGGAGGATGCAAAAGGCAACTGATTCAGTGCAGCCGATTCTCACAGCATTCAGGATTTCGGACCGCCCGTCTGGCGGACGACTCCCGAGTTAGTGTGTCATGGCTGTCAAACACTCCGTTCAAATATGGATCATTTGGGCTGCTTTCCTACTTAATAGCGGACTGGAGAGAAGACAAAGTGCAGGACAGAAGCAGCAACCTGAAGGTTGCTTGTGCTAGTTATGATACGATTGCTGCCCAGAGATCTTTCAGAAAGAACCAAAATCGAGTCATGTTTCCAGGGCCATTGCGCGCAGTTCCAATCTGCTTAGCCTCCGTCTAAGTCAGTTCGTCTGAATGGAACTATATCACACGTCAAAACCGTTCGACAGTGGTTGCTCCCTGTGGTCGTGGTCAAAGGTGCTCTGGGTGCATCTTCGGCATGCACAATGCGTACTTGTGTGCTACACCTGCACGTGCCCCCCTCTTAGAATGGAGTATGTCGTAATGGTGGTTCTCGTTATTTGTCTGCTTCGCTGAAGCGTGTTCATCCTGTATCCCAGGGGTTGCACTCGAAGCCCTTGCTGGCCTGCGCCTATGCGTCGAATGCTGTCCATGTTTACGCTGCAGAGGTACCAAGCATGCAGCAGTCGTCTTCAAGTAGCTGTCAAAGACTAATTGAGCCACGGCCTGCAGGGCCGCACCCTGCAACCAGCTGCTCAGGCTGTGCTAAGGAATGTACGGGCTAGCAATGCTGCAGCGTTGATATGGAATCCTCAGCTACTTCTGCTGACGATTGGCTGGAAGGATGGTACGTCAAATACCAAACTTAACACCTCAGCCAGGTTCTTCTTAAGCAGCCAAACCATAACCATGAATTGGCCTAATGAGGGCGTTGGATTATGCAGGAGCAATCTCTCTCTGGGACGCAGCTACCGGGCACATGGAGGAGGACAGCAAAAGCCACAGATGTGCTATTACCTCCTTGGTGTGGAGCGATGATGGCGTAAGACTGTTGACCTGTGACACCCAGTCAAAGGTGTGTTACTGTCCTGCTGGTCCACACCAAATAGTTGCATTTCACAGCAGCAGTACTGCAACACCTAAAGGTCATGGCAGCCGCCAAGCTGTAAACTGAACTGGTGCTTTAAATGGCCTGGGCCAACTGATACATATCTTGGATGCTGCCTAAGCAACACCACAAAGAAAGTGTGCCATAGCCCGTGCGTCAGACACAAGCCTTTACTATTGCTTTTGTGAACTTGACGAATGCACAAAACCTGATTTCTGTGTGGATCCTTGCACACTGCAGCTTAGCGTCTGGCGCACAGACAAGGGCTTGCGACCAGTGCTGATATGTCAGATTGAAGACAGGGGCCAAGCAATATCATGCCCTGTTTGGGGCTCTTCTTCAGAGGCGGCTGGTCAAGCAAATGGACACGCCAGCTACACAGCTTATTACCTGGCTGCTGCACCTGAGAGCAGCAGCTGCACAATTAAGTGGCTGGATGACCAGGGCCGATCAGGTGTGGTCCAAGTAAGTGGAACACATAGGCATACCCTTGTTCAGTGTCTGTGCTGCAAATACCTGGGAGGCTGGGAGCGCATGGGAGCCTCGCAGAGGTTTGTACTTGGAGCATATGTTAGCAGCGCTGGCACTGCTGCATTAGGGCTTTAGGCAGAGGTCCTTGTTCAAGCAACGGCCCTATGCAGACTCATCTAGCAACTTGCTTACTGTTCCACTTAGCTGCCTGTTGCATTTCATTTGCCAACATTGACTTACTTCCATCCAGTTGATGTTGACAAGCAGGCTTACGTCTGTGCTGTTCTTGGTGTGCTGCCCACAGGACCTTGGGGAGCCCCAGGTGTGCCTGCTGCACTACCAGGAGAGAGATCAGCTGGTGGCACTCAGCAGCACTGGCAACCTGTTGCTGCTGGGCCGCAATGACACTGGTTCCTCACAGGTTGGGGACTCTGGAGCTGACCCATGGGTTGTTCTGCTGCGCATGAAGTTTGCCAGTGGGCCAGGCATGCAGGTGACATGGGCAGCCACGGGGTGTTGGTGCAACTGGTGCAAAAAGGGTTTGCACAGAGGGCCAAGGCATGACCGTGATGTCCCTTTCGGGTGCAGTGAAATGTCGAGTGATGAGTGTCTGTGTAAAGAGCCGTGCAGGAGCTCTCTTACAGAGAGAAGCCAACTTTTAGATTATGCAGGCGTGCACCAGATCCTGGTAACTCAGAACATGCAAACAAGGCTACACTGTCCCAGCAAAGCTGCAAATGGCCATTGTACAGCCATGCACTCTGGTACGTATGAGCTGCTCCTGAAACCTTCTTGCCCAGGTAGACCTGCTGCTTCATTTCTTGTTGTGTTCAGGCAATCTGGGCTGGGCCACACACTTTGGCTACAACAAACCTCCGGGAGCCTGTTGTACGCCTGTTTGACTTTGATGCTGAGGCCAACTATAGCTTGGCGGTGGACCCACAGGAGTTCTCCTTCCAGGGCCAAGCTGTATACTGCAAGGACGAATCAGGTACAAGGAGATGCTTTGTCCTGCATGAGGGATAAACAGAGTCCAGCTTCGTAGGCTTTATGCGGCTCAGAGGCAAGGCCCCAATTACCACTCACTTATAGAAAGCAAGCTCTTCTAGCTTTCCCAGGAATGTTTAGCAGTTGTCACTGTTTTGTCTATTCACTAACCAGCAGGACCTGTGGAACAGCGTGATGTGACTGTGGGAGAAGTTAAGGTGCACCCCTGACATCATCGCCAGAATGACATGCAACTGCCGCTGAACATGCTATATGTGCATCCCTAATCAGCTCGAAGATCTTACTCACTGCTTGCTGCTTTGCTACTGCTTGTATGACCCCGATGTCAGAGAGCAGGGGCGTCTGCTGCTTGTCCTGGCATCCTGTCCAACACCTGCTAGCTGTTGGAACCGAGGATGGATCCCTTTACACCTATTGCAAGCTAAGACTGGCCGTTGCCTCAGAACCTGCTGATGGGTCGCAGCCCTGGGAGCCTCAACATTGCTTTCAGGTAGCTGGTGCAGAATTCTGCGTAGATAATGGTGTCAGCTGCTTTTCAGGTGCAGGTTGAGACGGGACACACTGGGAGAGCACATGCAGAGATTATTCGGGGCCAAATGATTTACCTGTCTCAGTGATTGAGTCCTCTTGCCACATGGTAAATCCGGGTTGAACATGCCATGTAATGAAAATGCCATTATGCTAACTGTAAGATGTTGGAGGGGGCTGGAGCTTTTATAACGCCTACACAGCCATCTCATCCGCCATTGATCTCATCTGTCTGTTTAGAGAATGAGAAAGCAAGCACCTCATGCTGGTATCCAGTTCCTTTGGTGAGATGAACATTTAGTACTGCTTTGCACAATCTGCAGGTTGGTCGCGGTCCTGGCAGGATTGATTGGGGCCCTACAGCACGCTTACTTGCAACTGGGTGTGCAGATGGCTTATATGTGAGCAGCAAGGCATTGTTGCACCATAAGGTGGCAGAAGGCTTGGTTGCAGTGCAGGTGAGATCCAAAATCATTTAAAATGGTCAGGCAGTAGTGACAGTACAGTGAGAAATGATCAGCCAGCCAACCCGGCCCCAATGTCCGGTGCACTCCCATGCTGTTACCTGTGCGTTTTGCAACAGAAGTAATTTTGCAACACACTTCACCAACGGCCGGGCCATCAATCTTATGCCTAACTCAGGTGTCATGGATGAATTTACTGGTGCCTTCTGGCCCGCAAATGTTCATCATGACACCTTTCTTCAGCTCCATGTGCATACACATACCGTTGACACTCTCCCTACAGGATGGAGATGACATCCTGCTGCATGAATGCTGACTGGTATAACATGGTGCTAGGACATGGACAGGATGTGTATACTGACCAAGCGATGACTTATTGAGAGGAGAATGTGGGAATCATTGTGTAGTGCAGACTGTTACTGCGTAGTGCATTTACTGCGTGATTGTATTGTGTTGTCTGATAAGTTGACTGAGAAGCTAGCCTGCTGGAGCAATGGACAGCCGTAAGGAGAAAATATAAGAATCACTGCGCTGGGAGATAATCTGATCATGCTTGCGCTGCAAACAGCTCTGGTAACGATGCTGCACTTGGGTTGCAGGTGTCTACTGACCAGGTGCTGGTGGAGCAGCTGAGAGAAGATGGTCCCCGGGCCCCAGCTCGTGTGCGCACCCAGCTGACCCTGGCAGGCCTGGATGTCACCCCAGGAGCACTGCTGCTACATGATGGCACACGGGCTGAGGTGTACTGCCTCACCCCTGACAACGAGCTGGAGTTGCAGACGCAGTTTGAGGGTACTGGGGCCGCCAAGCAGGGCAGAGGTGCCATGGCAATACGTGGGGAGTCTGTGTACAGGACCGGGCAGGACTGCATAGAAGTGTGCAACATGGCAGGTAGGGCTGCAGTGTCCTTGTCGTGTCCCTTGATGCTATCCTGTGTATCTTACACTGCTGTTGTAAAGTGCATCTGGCATGAGGTCACTTCTGTAGAAGGGCGGCATAACTCCTTCAATTAGTTTCTGTTTCCATTGTATTTGAGACTTCTGGTCGATCGCAGTTTGCCAGCAAAACTATTCATTGGCATTCGCCCGTCATGGCAGGCATCAGCATTGGCATGAATCCTGTGTACATACTGCTCATTAACCACCTGCTAACTAGAGGATTGCATGCCTGCTGCCTTTTGTGGTTTTTGGGTCTTGCTCTCTGCTGTGGTGGTATGAACTGGTATAGCTTGATCACTCACTTCTTGACTGGTACCCTGATAAACATGTGCAGGTACTGTGAAGCAGACACTTCCTATGGACCCTGCTCAAGGCCAGCCGCAGCTGTTGTACACCAACAGGGAGTACTTGGCTGTGGTCACGTCACATGCTGTGGTCCGGGTTTTCAAACTTTCAGGCAGAGAAGCAAGGCCACATGCAGGACCAGGTAGGGCAAGCATGCTGTGTTTGTTGGTGCAGCACCCATGTTGTGTAGTCTAATGCTGATGATTGAGGGGATCGGCTGCTTGGCACAGCTATGCATGTATTACCTCATGCCACCAGCTTGATGCTGGTCTCCTTAGGTAATTGACAAATTGTACTCTGGCAAACACAAAAACTTTCTGCAGAAAACAGGCACAATCAGCACCAGTCAAGTCGCTTGTTGATAATCTATGGTGTGCCAAAGTTCTACCTTGGCAGTATGGCATGACATGCAGAGATGAAGAATGTATGCTCAGGAAATGGCGGTGCGTGGGCGCTTTGATTGTTTGCAGGACTGCTGGTGCCGGAGGGGCTGTCGCAGCAGCTGGAGGTGGCTTCAATATGTATGAACTGCACTGGCACCTTGGTGGCAGCGGTTGCTAACAGGGTCCAGCATCAGGTGGCAGATGGGGCTAACAGTAGCAGCAGCAGCACCAGGGACAGTCGGCTGTTTGTATACTGCTCGGAGACAAACAGCTGTATGCTGCATGACTTTGGCAAGGAGGGCAAAGCCCCTTACATATGCTCCTGGGATACACAGGACCCTCGCTTGTTGGCGGTCCAAGTGCAGGTAGGTACGACTTGCTATGATGTAGTTAGGGAGGCTTTATCATGCTTTCCAAGCAAGACCACCCATGCTGTATGGAGTAGCCACGTACGTGGTCTTGACTCTCTTTTCATTGGCCTGGAACATTCCCTTGCACTCCTGCTTTATGATATAGTGTGCAGTGCATGTGTTTCCAATGAGTAACAAACCCTAAATTAGATCACCAACTTCTTTCTGCAGGCTGAGGAGTCTGGAGGGAACTCTACGGCCCCAAACAGGTCAGGGGAAGCACCAGAAAGCACTAGCGGCAGTGGCAGTGATTATCAGCAAAACAGCTGGGGTTCCTCCAGCAGTAGCAGCGGGAGCAGCATGGATGTAGCTTTGCTTTGGGCAAGTCCGGAGCATGGGCTGCTACTGCAGGAATATCAGGATCTGGAAGCAGCAGGGACAACAGGGGGTTTCCTCGGCATATCTGTGCCAAACCTGCTGGTCAACAAAAGGACCTTGGTGACAAGGCCAGGGTTGGCGCCTTTCACCACCAATATCACTCGGATTCCACTGCAGGTGAGCCGAGTCTCAGTCATGATGCTCACCAAGATTAGTCATGAGTTTGTTAGGGTCACCACACAAACTAAAATGTGCGCAGTGTGCTCAATTATGCCTGCTTAAATGCCTAAGACCTCCAGACTGGTGCTTCCAGGGGTATTAATATAGTCAGCTATGCCTGCTCTTACGATCATGCATAATTCAATTCTCTCTAAATGCTGCCTTGACAGCCCCTCACATGCATTGATGATGTTCTGAAAGCAGTTATGCTTGGTCTCTGCAACTTTCAGGGTTTCACAGGCATCACCAATGCTGATGCTGGTGTGCGCAGTGCCCTGCTCGACTTCAGCTTCAACTTGGCAGTGGGGAGGCATGAGGAGGCGTTCAGAGCAGTAGCAGCATTACGGAGCCCAGCAGTGTGGCGAGCCATGGCACACATGGCCATCAAGAGCAAGCGATTGGATGTAGCAGGTAATCTGTGCTGAGGTGTAACCACAGGACTTTGTGGCAGCAGTACCTAGTTTTGCAGGATGCTGCAGAAGTGAACAAACAAACATACACTTGCCACAGTGCTGACCTTCAAGCTCAGTCATTTCTTTCCTGCACGCCTCCCTCTTCTGCAGAGCTTTACCATTACCTGACTTTTTGTGTTACAGAACCATCGAGCCGCAGCTACTGGGGTGTAGCATGCGTAGTTTCCTATCAAATCCTGTCTGTGACATCTTGATGATCCGGATGGTCCTTGTCCCCTCCACCCATGATGCAGAGCACTGTTTAGGCAACATGGAGCACGTCAAGGGAGCACGAGCCCTGAGGGAGGCCATGGCAGATGTTCCTGAGCTGGATGCTCGGGTGGGGTTAGTGGCAGTCCACCTGGGTCTCAAGGAAGATGCTCAGCGCCTGTTTGCAGGGGCAGGGCGTTGGGACCTGTTGAACCAGCTGCATCAGGCAGAGGGAAACTGGGCAGCAGCGCTTGAGGTAGCACAGAAGCATGATCGGATGCACCTCAATGCGACACGACATGCGTATGCACAGCACCTGGAGGCCTGTGGGGACCAGAAGGGGGCTTTGGATCAGTACATGACCTGCAAAACAGGGTCGGCTGAGGTGAGAACTAAGAATGTCTGAGAGGGAGGAGTGGATGAGCCACCATTTCTTTACCTGCTGTAGCACTGCTATCATTGGCATCCTGTTCTAAGATATCACATTCAATGTCAAGGGCCTGTAGAGTAGCGCCTTTGCATGAAAAGGACGCAGTAGGTAATGTCCCCAGGCCATAATGCCCTGAACACATCCAGTCTATCTTGCAGCATTCCATAGACACTTTTTTGTCTGTTGTTGGTGTGACTCTCAGAGTGGATTTCTTTTGCTGGCACTGCGTCCATGATGCACAGCTGCATGTCTGATTGGGCCAAGAACCGCTGTCCACCACTTGCACATCCTTCATGTCTGTAGGTGCCGCGACTGTTGTGGAACCTTGGCCGGGCAGATGAGCTGGAGCGACATGTGCTTAGCCAGGGTGATGTGGAGATGCTGACATGGTGGGCACGCTACAGTGAAAGCCAAGGGGACTTGGAGAAGGCACTGGGATGCTACCAGAGGACAAGTAGGTGGAATGCAGTGATGCTACCAAGTACTTCTGCTAGCCTGCTGGACCTGCTGGCCCCCCTTTGGTTTAAGCACTCACATAGAAATGCCATTTTATTATTTTATTATTTTTTGTTTATCTACCCTGCCTGGCCTCTTGTCGACGGTGCACTACTTGTGAGCAAAGGAGGAGCCCTGCCCCAGACGGTTTGCTGACTTTTGTGCGCCCACTGTGCCGGCCTGGTGAGGACCCGAAACCCCAGGCATTGCAGGGCAGTATCGACACAAACATACATTGCTGCTGATTGGTTGTGTATGCCACTGAGCAGGCCATACCCGCTTTGGCAAAGCTACTGACAAGCTTATTGCCAGATAGCTCCACCTGGAACCAGGCTTCTGCCAAAGCGGTCGAAATTGAAGCATGCCTGCACTACCTGGCATAAGCATAGTTCGCACAGAAACACAGATTGAACAATTGTTGATCAACATGCAATCTGTTCCAGGTATCTGTTGCTACAGTTTCTGGTATGAGTAGTGGTGTGCTGCATCACATCAGAGCACCAAGGCCTGACAATAATGCCTCATCCAAACGCCATGCCAACAACCTGCTTGTGTGGATGCAGGGAACTATCTTGCCATGCTGCGCATCCATTGTGCCACTGACAACTACACAGCAGCAGAGGAGCTGGTCAACCGCACCCAGGACTCAGCTGCCGCCTTCCATCTGGCAAGGCTGTATGAGGCACAAGGCCGCACTGACGATGCCCTGCGGTGCTATGGCATAAGCAAACGTTACAGCCATGGGGCTCGGCTGGCTATGAGGTGCGCGTCAGACAGTGAGCAATGCAGCGGAGGCAGAGATCCAGTAATGCAGCATGTTCCTAATTTGTTGTAGAGGATACTTTGCCTCAAGAGACAGCTGGGCCATTGTGTTCATAAAATGGGGTAATGTCATTGGAGAGATGCCAGCACAGTGTAAGCATTGTTGTGATCGTTAAACATTTCAAGACCGTATGCACGGTGTGCTTTTTATCCTTTGGCTACACACTCATAAAGGCCTACATATGTTTGTCACCCATGAGTGTTATAGGAAGAGTCGGCTCTGGCACGGGGCGGCTAGACCCAGCATCCATCTCCTCACAGATGTTGTGCTCATAGACAGTCTGCTCTGACCAAGTGCCGCCCCTTCCTTCCAAATCACAGACAAGAGTCATGGCAGGAGCTGCGTGCCCTTGCCCTTCAGAGTCCTGCAGAGGTCCAACTAGAGGCTGCAGACTGTTTACTGGCTGCGGGTGAGGTTGCTGCAGCAGCACAGCTTTATCAAGCTGCTGGCAAGCTAGCCAAGGCATTGAATATGGCACTGAGCTCAGGGCTGGTGGAGGTGCTGGAGGCCATTGCTCTGCAGCTGGGTGCACACGGCGATCCTGAAGTAATTGCAAAGTGAGCTGGCTGGAGCAGATCATAGAGATTCACTTGTCGTGCATCAGCAATTCCAGGACTTGTCTGGCTCTCTTTAATATATGATATCCACTACCTGATAATAAGCTGTCCTTTTTCATGATAGTCTGAATGACTTTGTGGTTGGCATTGCTACGAGTTCCGAGTCCAGATAGTCCCAAGTGCATTGGGTTAAGACGTTAATCAGGCGCATGGAACAAGGTAGCATGCACTAGTAAGGTCCCCTCACATAGGGAAACATAGGGAAGCATATCACAGCTATGGGTGGACATGGGTTCCGTGTAAGTGCATGGTGGTACAAGGACAGTGTGCATGCACATGGGATGAACGCTTGAGCCCAACAGCAAGTATACTTTTTGCCCAATTGATTGTGCAGCCTTCTAATCATTGTGATGGCTATAATGTTTGGCACTGTCTTCATTGGGCTGTGTGGACTGCTGGAAAGGATGCTGGAAAGGATGACTTACAGGGCTTTCGTGTCAAACCTCCATGCAAGAAACCAGCATGAATAGCAGCTGACTAGTTTAAAGTGTCACTTCTTGGCTGTCTAAAGCTGATTCTCGTGACAATTGCCTTGCATGCAGATGTGCTGACTCCTTCTTGTCGGCTGGCCATTATGACAAAGCAGTGCATCTTTTTGCCCGTGCTGGGCAGCAGCAGGCAGCCCTGGATCTCATCCTGCAGCAGGAAGTGCCTCTCACAGAAGAGCTTGCTGAGGCGCTCACACCTGAGAAGACAGAGCACAATGCGGAGAGCAGGACTGCGACTCTTCTGCAGCTGGCACAGGTACGGTGCAGACATAAGGACATGGGCGAAATTGCGCTGGGGAACTGTTGGGGTATTGTGCAGGGTTCATCCTATATTTGGTCCATTCCGGCCCCTTGGTGGGGTCGTTTTACAACCTTTGGAGTGGAAGCCTTCAGGCCCTGCATGCATTCAGCTCGAGGTCAAAAATCTGCATTGTGGTCGCGCAAGGATTGTCTCTGCAGCCCTGGGATCATTTATACTGACACAACAAGCAGGTGCACATTTCAAGCATGTTTTCCTGGCGCGTATTGCAACTGTTTTTGTGTCCTTGCCAAATTGCTTTGCTCCTTGTTGGTTTCCCCTCAGCTTGCCAAGCAGCAGGGTCTGTACCACCTGGCATGCAAGAAGTACACGCAGGCAGGGGACCGGCTCAAGGCCATGAAAGCACTGGTCAAGAGCGGAGACACAGACAAGATTGTGTTTTTTGCAGGTAAGCCAAGAGGCATTTAGGGTACACACATGTATCAGACAGGCCTGGAAGGAAAAGCCATCTGTCTCAGCCGCTTGGGAAAAGGGCTGATATGCCTTCAGCCTTTTTGATATGTGCTGGTCATTGTAATTGGGTCACCCCGTATGGATACACTGTTAGAGATGCACTTTTTGGGAGCTAATCAATTGTGTTCCTGCAGTCCTACCTTCCAGACACATTGACAGCTATTCAACCGGTGTAAACGACTCTATGTGGTTTGCTAATCACCTAACACATAACCGCTTATTCTGCATAAACTCCAGGTGTGTCGCGTCAGCGTGAGGTCTACATCATGGCAGCCAATTACCTGCAAACCTTGGACTGGCACAGCAGCCCTGAGCTGATGAAGAGTATTGTCACCTTCTACACAAAGGCCGGCGCATATACCAGCTTATCCAGCTTCTACCAAGCTTGTGCTCAGCTAGAGATTGATGAGTACAAGGATTATGACAAGGCATTGCAGGTAACAAAGGGATAGAACAAGCAGGCTAGTGGTCCGGGAAAAGCAGCGTGGGTCCGGGTGATATCACAGTGATTTTTGTGCCATTGGGTTTGGTGTAAAGTAGAGAAACAACTATTAACCACGGCATGTGGGTCAATGCCACAGGCTCAAAGTATGGAGTTAGCTGACATGGAGAATAGGTTGATTTAGCATGAAGCAGTGAGTGGCATTTGTCCTCAGGCCTGCGGGGTTAGCAAATGGCTGTTTTGCTTTTTTGGGTTCCTTGTTGCATTGTAAAATAGCGCAGCGCGTCACTAGGACAATGGTTCACGCAGAAGGGAAGGTACCAATCCTATCAAGAAGGGAGGACGGTGCTTCTCAGACATGGTTCTGATTAGATTTCCAGTGGCTACAATTTCTACAATCCCTTGCCTAAGAGCCTGCTTAACTTGTGTAGGCATCATACTAAGCCCTGATCACCTTCTATTCTGCTTCATAGGCCCTCTTAGAAGCCAGCAAACAGCTGTCCAAGGCACGTGGTGAGGACAAGGAGGTGCAGGTGCAGCTGTTGGCTCAAAAGCAGGCAAACTGCCAGCGCTTTATTGAAGCACGGCAGACACTGGCTGCAGACCCTGCCAGGGCGGTGGCAATTTGCCAAGCTATGCTGGCTGAGGCACCTGAGGGAGCACAGGTATGTAGGAACAGAGGAGAGTCAGGGGAAGGCAAGCATAAGGAGGTCTTACAGGCAGTGGTTGGACCATTCGTGTGCTTACAGATATTTGCATTTCACTCGACTGGAAGGTTTTCCGCCAATGTAATGAGGGGACCCTACAATATGTTTATAAGATCTCTTACAGTGGTGGAATCAGGTGCGGATTGTTGGGAAAAGACATGCCTGGCTGAGATCGGAAGCCCCACCACATGTGGATCCCCTATTCCTGGGGCCAGGATTGTGTGTGGGTGCACTAAGCAAATAAGTCGTAATGATAGTTCTGATTTCTGGGCGTGCCGCTGTTCTGTAGGATGCTGACTGGGGCGTGCGCGTTGGTGATGTGTACGGGCTGTTGGTGGAGTGGTGCTACCATCAGGGCAATGCAGACCAGGCACTGCAGCTCATACGACAGATGGAAGCCAGGGGGATTGCACCAGTGCCTTACGTGGAGGCTGACATGGTGGCAGCAATCTACAAGGTATGTCTGAAAATGCTGGCCTCAGTGCTCTTCTGTACAGTGGCAGCACCATGTGGCCTGCATGCCCATAGGCACCCAGCTGCTTTCCATTGCAGGGACACGCTTATGGACCAGACCATTCACTAGCGCCGATGGTGCAATGTGCTCGGGGTGTTGCCACTGCTTGTGCCTGGTCAACTTGCCGCTTGTTAGCACCTGAGGGCCATGCATATTCCCGTTATGTTGTGCCCTGGTAATGGCTGCAGTCCACCCATACCCCTTGCTCTTTTCAGTTGTGCTGCCACTATCATGTATTGTAGAACGAGCAGTGCCCATCACCCAACAAGCAAAGATACGATATCAATATGTTCATGGCCTTACCTGGATGCTCTTGCGCTTGCTGCTGTTACCATCCGAAAACTACAGGCCATGGGGTTGCAGGCGCTACCATTGCAGGCCGCTGTTGCCAAGCCTAATCAGGGTCAGCAGCAACGGAGTGATGATGAGGTCGAAGAAGAGGTGCAAGAAGAGCTTCCATACATAGGGGACTATACGTGATTTTAAAGGTCGCGACCAGAGAGAGGAGAGTGAGAATTGCCTGGAAAAGCACACTTAGGTAGGCCTCCTACTCCACAGGCCACTGCATCCAGGGGACGATGTGGGGAAAGGAAGTGACTGCAAGTGATCAATTTGGCATGAATATAGACATATTTGAGGGTTAGGGGATTGATGCTGCGACATAACTCCCATATGAATATCTGCTGAGTGAGTAACAGATGATATCGGCTGCTTGGTTGGCCGACAGGCATGCCGGGACGCCCCATGCTTTACCATAGTGGTGCTGCGCAGGCAGCTTCGCTAATTGCTGCTAGCAGAATCAGTATCACTAGTGTGGTACCGATGATATCACTAGTGCTAGTGTGGTACCGATGATATGGCCGCTTAAAGTAGCAGGTTCAATCGGAACATCACACATCGTCATGCACGCCCAGGTGATGCCCCGAGAAGAAGCCCCAAAAATGCCAACTTTCACTTGTAACCGCAATGTGGACCAGTTGAAAGAAGTGAGTGAGAAAATGGAGGGAGCAATGTCGTACATGGCACAGTGCACATAGGCGGCCGAGTCAATGGCAATGGCTTACTTACACCAGGACTACTTGCATAGGTTTGGGGTGGTGCCCACAACTTCCGGTACATGCTCTTTGCTTTTCATTCGCCATGCCATTCTTTCAAGAACCCTGTCTTTCACGCCCCTAGCTAGCACCCCTGCGTTTTTGCCTGTACACCTCCAAGGACTACTTGCACGGTTACATCCATCATTCCTCGCAACCTTGTTCAATGAAAGATGATCACAAATGGACAGTGACACCTTCATATAACCAACAACGATGGATCCATTTAAATCGGATTGAACAAGTAGAAGCCTTCGTTCAACAGCCCTGGAGTCCGACTGATGACTCTGGGCTGAAGAAGCCGCCCGTATCAAGCCACGTGGCCCATGGCCTGTAGACTGGCAGTGCACGTAGCTTATGCCTCCGAATCTCCCACTTTCCTCCCAGTGCTACCTGCTGCAGCACTTGTGTAGAAATCTCTCTCGGCATTTGTACTCCTTGTACTTGAATGGGTCAAAGCCGAATGGGTATCCTTGACAAATACCAGGTGGGGCAATACTCAGGGCATACTTCATCCATTGTTGGATAATGCCAAGCAATCGCTCAGACATTATTAAGAGAGATGGAGTTGTGACAAACAAGGCGCGCGTCTTTGAAAGCCAACACCTTCAATATCCCAAGTCAAACAATAGTCAAACCCGCCTCGTGGTCACTGATCCTCTAGAAGTAGTACACCTAGCTTCCTAGTCCAATTCAACTTGTCCTCATCTTCGAGGATTGGCAAAGTGTAGTAATGGATGCACTGTGCTGGCATAGAAACGCAGCTGAGGGCTTATCATAATCCAAGTGAGCAACCGGTGGCACGTAACCACTCCATACACACAGCACCCCTGCAATGCAATCAACAAGGCCACCACCATCCCTTTCAAGTGCACTAGGAACATGCCCCAAATGATGCCCCAACCGACTAAAGTATGTGTCATACAAACTGTGCACAGACAGTAACCGCTAGATGCACCTCTTGCTCCAGCACCACCGTTGACAGCAAACAAGGCATCCCCCATTCTCTGCCATAATAATTCCTTAGCTATTTGATGCTTAGACAACAGTTCAAAACATTGGTCACTGCCATCAGAGCTCGCCCAGCATCCCATTGCTCACAGCTGCCTAAGGCGCCTGCCACTGCCAGCAGGGACCACATCAGCACCAGGCAGACCAGCACTGACAGCTGCCTGTTCAGCTGCAATGGGTAGGGAGGGGCCGCCTGGTTCTGCCATGGTCATGGGCAAGGCCACTGGGCCATTGCACCCCTCGGTGAAGCCAGCACCAGGAGCACAGCACAACTGACCATTGGGGAACACACCCCAGCCTGCAATTGACCAGCAGGGCAGAGCACAGCAACATCCAATCGGCAAGAGACTTGAGAGAATGCAAAAAGGATGCAGCTCGAAATACAATCATGATTCCACAGAAGAGGAACATCGCATCCGCACTGTGCAAATTGCTTGAGACAACCCCGTGTCACGTGTGTCAATGGGAGTGAGCTGGGCAGGAATCTTACATAACATGCTTCCAAGTGCCATTGCTCTATCAGATAGCCCCTTGCAGTTTTATGCACCAGTATCATGCAAACATGAGAACGCCCACTATCCCTTCTTGAGCAGTACTGCTGGCGCTCAACAAAACAGCAACGCAACAACGTATTGCTTTCCCTCTCCCTTTCCCTTCCATACCTCTGTAGCATACAGCCACATCCAACTCCAGTCGGCATGTGCGCTGAGGGAAGTAGCTGTCCACCACAAAGCAGGGCACAGGGGGCGTGAAGGTGCTGCACCCCTCAGTGCCAAAAGGTCCATTGGGGCCACAGCAGGCCTCTTGGGTAGGGAAGGACTGGGCACCAGACACTGCAGGGGGGGTGGGGGGTGGATAGGTGAGAAGCAGCATGATGAAGAGGATGCAGGCAAAGCTGCAGGAAACGGTGCCTGGGGGTGAACAACAGCCTGCACTGGTGCCTGCTAGAGCATGTGGTGTGTGGGAACTCCAGACTTTTGGGATGTCCACCTCTGCAGGACTTTGCAATCATGAAACGGCAATATAGAGTTTGGGATACTAAAGACACCAAGGGCAACAACATACCATGTCTAGAGTGAAAACATGCCATGCTGGTATGCCACAGTCACATCCTGCCCTTTACTACCAGCAGTCTTGAGACACTCCTCTGGTCAGAGCACCCCTCCCCCGTCGCCCTCACTAGTCACCTGCAGGGTCACACAATGTGGTTGACTGGCGGCACTGCTTGGTCGGGTGGTAAGTGTCCACCACCCAGCAGGGCTGAGGGGCCAGGGTCACATTCCCACAACCCAGAGGGAAGGCAGCACCAGGGGCACAACACAATGGCTCTGACGCAAACACACCATAACCTACAGCAAAAATGACAGCAGCAGACACTGGCGGCTCAGATGAGAAAGGGCGGGTACCACCAGTCAGTAGCAGCAGCAGCCAGCAGGTGATGCTTCCAATTGACACATGCTGCTTCACAATGTCGGTTCTACTGTTGTTATTGCTCAGCTGTGGCAGAGATTGCGAACAATTGATGTGCACTGGAATGGAGCACAATGCTGCAGCTGACATTAACGGTGTGTAAATACCATACGTGATGACATCGGACTCAGCGAGCTGTCACACAGCCTGTACATCCCTGCTAACCTGTCGATACTACTGGACATGCATACCAGTAGAAGACCAGAACCTCATCCTTTAGGTAGCCATGACATTAAAGCTCCACATCAGTTGCACCAATAAGGGTAACTGCAGCACATGATGGGTATGATCTCATCCCGCTGCATGCATTGAAGCGATCCTTGCTCGCTGCACATTACCTCCATAGGCTGGTGAACACTGCGTTCCACCACACCAATAGCACCCAATCCCATGGTAATACAATGTATGGCAGCATCTGTGGCCCTACCTTGCAGGCACTTGCGGTCGTCCCTGACACATGTGCGCAGAGTATTGGATTCTGCCACCCAGCACTCATCAGGGCGCTGGCTGCATCCATCAGGGAAGGCAAGACCAGGAGCACAGCACAGCTCCTCACTCTGCCAGGCACCAAAACCTGCAGGACCACATCACCATATAAGATCAAATTAGACAGGAAGGATAAGGGGAACAGTCAGCACTTTATTTATGAGGATGCTTTTACATACTAACACCACATTTTCCAATGCCATCGATGGCTAAAGTGCCATAAAGGATTCATCAAGTAGACCGCCAGCATCATGCATGCACTGAATGAATAAGCTTTATGCATTCACTATCACTCCCGACCCTACACCGACAGGCACCAAGTCAGACTGTAGCATATGAAAATGTGGCCACTGCAACATTGCAGCAGTAGGACCCTGAAGCAAGGCATCATGCATGCATGTGCATTTGTTCAGATATGAATTCATCTGCCAGCCATACCTTACAGTGGGCAACAGCCAGCTTCACTTCAGCAGCTTAGTTCATAGGACATGCCAGGCCAGTGAGACCACTTCCGTCTTTACCAGACAAGAAGTGCACTAAGCTCCCAGTCACCCACCTCTGTTGCAGACCTCAGGGTTGCACTCGGCTTTGCAGGTTTTGTAGGGATAGTAATCCTTGATCACATAGCACGGGTTGCTGCAGTTTGCAGCAGTAGTTGCATTCAACACGAACCCAGCTGGCAGCGTGCCAGTCAGGGTTGCATTAAGCGTTTCCGTTACATTGGGTGCAGCGTAAGCGAGTTGCCCGTATAGCTGGCTCGGCTGCAACGGTTGGGCAGGCAGGGCTGATGGCACGCCTGCGGGAGGCACGGTAGCACCAGCTGCAGCGGGATTGGCAGCAGGGTTGGGTGGCACGGCCCCACCAACGACCTGCTGTGCTTGTGCGCCTGCCATTAGGCAAGCTGCCGCGAAAAACAGAGCCCATCTGCCAGCCCCATTGAGTGCTGAGATTGCCTGTCGCTGCATGCTGTTGATTGGATTCTCCGCAGAGTCCTTACTGACAGGCAACTGCGGTATATAACGCTCAAGCAAGCGAGCCAGGCAGGTCCGGAAACTTACAATATTGTCTGCGGCAAAGGTTGTGCAGATTGTAGCTAGCTGCAGATGGTTCTTTATACTACAGGCCAGTTGGGAGCAAATCAAGCATATACTTTGTTGGCAAAGACGCAAGGACCGAGACCGAAGCCGTAGACTACTTTCCTGCTGCCTGCCTGAGGCCGCTGATGATGCTACTGATAAGCAGTCCTGCAGCTTGAGTGGCAGACCATGTCCTGCAGGGTAGGTGCGTGAAGGGGAACAACGAGACTTGGTATAACGCTTAAACGCACATAAGAGTCCCTCAGTGATGTCAGCTTTGTGGTGACACTGGTGGCTCCCCAGCAACCTGTCAGTCCATGGCTCTGCAGCTTGCTTGACGGTTGTTTGCCGGCCGTTAGTATAAACTGAGTGCCACGGCCCCAGTGCGCCCGGCTCCAGCTGCTTCTCCCCCGTTTAATGGGCTGGGTTGTCGGGTCTTCCCGGCGGATCCAAGGTAATGCCGCTGCCGGAGCTGCTCAACTGACAGCGGATGGCGTTGCTTTGTGATACACACCCCGCCGGGCGCCGGGTGGCACCGGCTGTGCGCTCGCTCGGAACACCGAACCACGAAACATTGGAGCTGGCGGTAGCGGCCGGAAGGTCTGAAGAGCATGGGTTGGCTGGACTAACGTGTGGCTGGAAGATATAGCCGATTGCAGCACAGAGAACCAGAAGGATAGCACGACCTGACTCCTTGCTCTCTTGCATTGACATACACCTTTGACCATAGGGCATAAAAAGATTCCAGCTGAAGGCAGAATCCAGCTTCCGCCACAACGACAGAGGACATACAGAAGTCTTTACAACCTTGTTTGAACCACCGCAAGCTCAGTACATCACAGGATGGCGTTTCCTCGTTCTCTTGCTGCTGGCCTGATGGTTACCCTCGTCCTGCTGTCCATGGTGTCTCGCCACGAGGTTGCAGCGGCCAAATGCAAGGACCTGGCCCCTTTCGCAGGCATTGACTGTGACAAGATGTGCGGCTGTGCCTTGGCTCCACCGGATGATGTGAAGAAAGCAGGCAATGCCGCCATTCCTGCTGATATGGCCGACACGTGCAAGAAAGACTGTAAGGCCTGCAAGGACGAGGCCCCGAAATCCTGCAAGGCGTTGGAAGATGCTGCGCCAGGCAGTTGTGCTGGATATGATATGCCTGTCATCAAAGCATGCGCTCCCAAGAGCGTCTGAGCTGGGCCACTGTCATAGTGTGGAGGATTAAGTGGAGGGGCCGCCTGTTGCATGTGGCATTGATGTCCATGAGGCATCCCTTGTGATTATTTGCATTAGGATACCTCGCTTATTGTCAGTTGACAAACG
Source organism: Pseudopediastrum boryanum (assembly GCA_963556185.1). NCBI lineage: Eukaryota > Viridiplantae > Chlorophyta > Chlorophyceae > Sphaeropleales > Hydrodictyaceae > Pseudopediastrum > Pseudopediastrum boryanum. The sequence goes on from OY744493.1 coordinate 6,386,835, forward strand.
AAACTTTGTTTAGCGGCGTGCCAAGCAAATGAGTTTCATCCAGACCAAGAAGAAGAAGAAGAAGAGATACGCCAGGCTAGTTGAGTAACTGAGGAAGAGGCAGAGCCTCTGCCATAGTCCCAGCCTGCGTAAGTTAAGGGAGAGGCAACTGAGGTCAGGAGACCTGGCCTTGTGGCCTCTATCTACCATGTATCCAGACCATATACACTGATGTACTTACCAGTGCACTTTGGCTGCAGCTGGAATTAAGCAGCAGGTTTGCTGCTCTCAGACTGATTGTATTAGCTTTTGCATCAGGTGATGTTTGATGCGGTTCCTGGATACTTGTCATCACTGCTTGGTCGGGTCCGGTACCGCCCCCTTAGTACTGATTGTTACATACACCCTGCTGGTTGTTTGTTTGTTCAGTTTGGGGTCCGTCAGGGGTCATGCACGGCCATACAAGTATGTAGCTTGTGTTGGGCTTCTTCTGATGTTTCTGGAATGCCAACTATGCATGCATGTGACCACGCCCTCATTTCGGCGTACGGCAGCTTGAGCCTGGATAGGGCCGGAGCACATTGCATGGACACCCATGACATACGGAATGAGCAGGGGCTTGGCATTGACTAGTTCTGGATGGGCACTCGTGACGATTAGGTGGAGAAGGACAGAAGAATGCCACGAGATTTGAACATTTTGTGATGGTGCAAACTTAGGTCCGAGTGAACATCATGCTCAGGGAGCTGCAGAGTAATTTTCCAGGGCCAGTTTTGTATGCTCAAATGGGCATGCATGCCCATGTGCATGCACATGTGTTTGCAGGTTATCCTGCAAGCACATGCTTTGCTGTTGATTGGCATCACTGTGACACCAACAGAGGCTGTGACCCTTATCTTGCTGATACATGAGTCCTCGATTGGAAGTTGTTGGACTGGCACATCAGTGTGGGATTGTGACGTGGTGCCCAGGGCGGCTGCCTTCTTACTTAGCAGGTCCCTTTCCTGATGTCACAAGTCTCAGTGTCCCTTACTAACAATGTGTGTTAACCGAACTGTAGTTCCTTAGTTGACAAGTCCAGCAGTCTGTTACTCGCTGGTCATTTGGCTGGCCATATGGAGGACAGCAGAACGCCTGCATATTTAGTTACGATTACATACGATTACGATTACATCATGGCCCCTCAAAGGGGGCGCCCGTACGGAGCCAACCTAGGCTCCATGGGCAGAAATACTGGAACCTGGTCCATCAGAAGTGAATGTCTCAGCAATATCACCTCTTGGTCCAGAAGAAAAGGTATCGAAAATACGACCTTGCCATTCATCCCCGAATAATGACAAATCAAAGTAAGGATTATAGTCCTCACATTCCTCCGACCTCCGAAATTCCATGCATTCATAAACAAACTTTGCAACTTGGAAACTTGGCTCTTGGTCCATGAACAATCTCACGTTGTCTGAATTATGCTTCATTGTACTAGAAGCTTCCTGGCAACCTCCAAACTGTGCAAACAAAACGGTATTATACTTCTCACGAATTCTATCATATGCTGGGCATTCAAAAAGAAAGTGTACCTCGTCCTCAACCACTGTGCAAGAACATTTTGAACATACACGATGCTGCCTTGGCAGTTTGGGACGAGCCCACCTCCCAGTTTCAATAGCAAGATGGTGTGCACCAGTACGAAACCGCATTAACTGTTTCACATAAGTAAACGGGATACCTGATGTGTGCCTGATATACCTTGGCATACCCTGAGGATAGCCAGCCTCTAACTCCTCCTGAGGGATGTCTCCCGTCCTAAACCACGAATGATATGTGGAAAGCTTGATCAAATTTGAGCTGACAGATTGCCTGGGGTTTGCATATGCGGCCACCTTGTCCCATGGCTCTTGCAACATGGTATCCCAAGTACCCCACACTTTAAGCCATGGAATAGCTGCAAGTTTATCATTGTTTATCATAGTTAGCTCCAACATACATGCCGTTCCTCGCTGTTCTTTGTGACAGCTTGAGGTGCGGGGCCTATGGCACTTATTGCTATGGCATATCATGAAATGTAAAAAAATAAAAATACATGCCGTTCTCGGGTGACTCCTCCAAACGGCAGAATTGCAGGTGTGAACGCGTTGGTGTGAGGGTGAGGTGGGTCGCTCTTGATTGCAAGTTGATGTCAAGCATGGCCACGCATGTGTAATGGGCCCAAACAAACAAAATACTCGCTTATCATGACAGACCTTCGTTCATATGGCGTCCAGTCAGCTGCCGTCATCTGTACAGGAGATGGTGTGGTGCATGGTGTGCTGGTGACGAAACTTGTTTGGACCTTGACCCCATGGTGGCTTGTTTGTAAGCTGTTTCAACCTCACCCGCCCACCCAGGCCATGTGCATTTGGTAACTAGGATGCGTTGCATTATTGGGTGTCACAGTAACATGTAGTAAGATCATTTGAGCAGCCTGGCACACATTACCGGCTAGCGAATGATTAAGAGTGGGCTGGTGGCAGCCAGCGTGAGACTTTTGAAGATGAAGTTTGGAGTATGCATGCCACTGACTGGCGGAGCCTACTAAGTTGGCCGGTTCTCTGTGGGCGGTGCTGCCCCGCCCCACGGCGCCAGACTTAATCTGGTAATATGTGAGTTTTAATCAGATGCCGAGGTGGGAGTGCAGTATGTGTTCGGTCGTTTCGAAGTAGCAGCCCTTTTGCAGTTGCCACACCTCGGTAAATGTTTGTTATATACCTCACTGAGAGGCCCGTTCTCGTCTGCAAAGCTCGCAGCGAGAGCAGGAAAACTAAAACGGCGAACCTCCGCTAGTACCTTCACCTACGGAGTCATGAGGACGGGCCATCTGCTTAATGAGCTTCATTGCTTTGTGCGGCGAACCTGTACGAATCTCTTGAGGAAGTTCTTGGTGAAGGGAGATTGGAGATTGCGAAGTGCTCACCTTGCAGGGACGCTTCTTACGGCTGATTCCGGGGCTATCGCACGTTATACTAAATGCAACATCTGCACAGGTAAAGCTTTTCAACCCATATCGTCGGAGCCTCAACCTCAGCGATGCGATGCCAGTCACCGTCACCCTGCACGTTGCATCGACCCTGCTGGATGAGATCGTCAGCAGTATAAGAGGTTTATTGTTATTGTTTTCTGTTTTCACAGGTCAATTTCGATGGTATGCTTGCGTTTCTGTGTACTGAGCCGCCCTCATCTGGCCAGGGCTTAGCTAAGCCCTGGCCAGACCACCATCACTCAGGAAGGGCCCCACCATTCACTTTCGTCTACTGTACATGTTGGCCCTTAACTAGGAGAACGAACCTCAGCTATCCGTCATTAAGAAAAGGAATTCCTTACATCATCAACATTAAGTTCGACTTCTACGTCGACGTCTGCGTACCAGAGAATATACAACGAGTTTCTTTCTTCTGTGTTGGCCCTATGCTGGCTGAAACCCTTGCTGCCGAGATATACGCTGCCATGGACGCCACGGCTGTGCTCATCGAAGAGGATTACTTTCAGATTAGTCGCATTAGGCCGTGGCTTTGTTTGTCTGGCAAGCACCCCGAGCAGCTCAAGGACGAGCTTGAAGTGCATGGCGTCACGCATATCTTGCAGGTGCGTCACCAGTGTTGGCATGTACCCTCTTTCACTTTGAAATATGGTCGACCTTCCTTAAGGGATGCCAATGTTGCTATCTGGTCGGGAGCCCGGGACTGCATCTGACGTAGAGAGCGTGTGTGGGCTCTCGGGAGCAGTTTTTTTGCATCAGACAGCCCTTAAACTTGTGCGTATTGCAGGTTGGTACGGGCCTCCAGCCTTCATATCCTCGAGACTACGCTTACCTCACAATACCCATTCGCGACGTGCCAAACGCGGACATCGTTGGGTGCTTCCCAGCAGCTTTCAAGTTCATTGATGCCGCCTGTGCACAAGAGGGTAGGTGTTATTTTTGTGTAGACACACGCTTGAGCACAAGGGCACAGGTTGGCTATGGCATTGCATTTTAAGCATAGCTGGCTCCATGTGTACCTGTCTTTCCGTGTATTCCCGCCTGAGCAGTCTATACGGGAGTCAAAAGTAGGGCGACGAATTACTAGCGAATGGTCCAATCTACCATGGGTTGGTGCAGCTAGTGGTAGTACGCAAGGAGATGGATATGTGAGCAGCAATGACGACGCCTTTTCCTGGTCTAGCCTCTATTATCTGCTGTGGCCGATGCCAGTTCGCTAGTGCTGGGGTATGTAGGCTCCTCTGCGGTTATACGCAAGTTGCTCAGTGTGGTTGACACCTGCTCTCGCTCTGTTGCAGGTGCCACTGTCTTGGTCCACTGCCATGCTGGTGTGTCACGCTCTGCATCTGTAGTGATTGGCTACCTGATGTACAAGGAGGGGCTCACCTGGCAAGAGGCTTTGGACGAGGTTATGGATGCCCGCCCTGCCGTGATGCCCAACCAAGGCTTCCGCTCGCAGCTACTGCAATTCCAGCACATGAGTTGCGACCTGAGCCAGTGGCATGGCTGGCAGAGTCATGTGTCCGATGCCAAAGCAGCGGCGCAGGCGGTTGGCATCAGCAGCTTTGACCCCTTGGTGGCCTTCAGCAGCGCGGCTGACTTCATGACCCAGAGCCACACCCCTGCGCACATCTCTGCTTTGTTGGCAAGGGCGCATGAAGTGCCTGGGCTGTGCGGTGTTTATTGACCAAGACCGCCATTAACTTCATCCTGTGTGGTTCAAGAGGTGCTTGCAGCTGCACTGCTGGCTAGCAGCATTGCATTAGGCAGAACAGGCAAGTGTGTCATTGCCTGTCAGGGTTCGCATCATGCTGGGAAGCAACATGATGCGGTCGCGGTGGAGCCTGGGTGAGCTTGTCTTTATGGCAAAAAGCTCCTCGTCTGTTTTCAGAAATGTTTAGCAAGAATGTTTAGCGGGAGGGGCAGGATGTGACTGCTGTTAATGACCCCAATTTCATGTGTAGCTTGCCATGAAATCAGCTCCCTTGCAGTCACTACTGTGGTTCAAGTGTTGGCACAGGTGCCATCGTATGGTACCGAAACAAGCAACAGCCCTGATGTAGTAGGACTCACTTAGTTCCTGCTGGCAGGTAGGTGGCTGGTATTGCACCTGTACTCTTAGGCAGGACAGGTGCGATTGTTCCTTGTTCGTTGATATTGCCAGCAGTCTATTTGCGGGTTGCTTTCTGGCATGCAATCTTAAAGGGCTGCTGTGTGGCTCCTTCGTTTGTGTTGAGTGTGCAGTTTATGTCTGGGAAGCTGTGCCTGTGGCATGTTGATATGATCTTGCAGTGGTGCTTATATTATAAGCAAGGCAGTGAGCCTGTGCTTGGTGTGTATGTGCCCAGCTCTCCTGTTCCCTTGGCAGGAGACGTGGGGCTGATAGATGTACTTGGAAGATAGAGGGATATAGCTAAGACGTTGTGAGGGAGTGAGAGATTGCTGTCGTTTGTTGTTGGCTCAAGTTTGACTGGCTTTTATGCAAGGGTGAGTGTAGCTGTTGCTACGATATGCAGGAGGTCAGTTAGGGTGTGTTCACTCCCGCATCTGGTGGTCCTACCCCTACCGGCAAGGGGTCAGGCAGAATTTGCATCCACAGTGGCTAAATGTTGATTTGTGATAAGCCCCCCTGCACCAGTGCAGTGTACTGCATGGTGGCAGGGTTGGAGGCTGATTGGTATTTCTTGACAGGCGGTGCTGCTCTTTCCAGAGAGCAGGCTGTTCTGCCGGAGAACCTGGCTGAAATCGTCATGAATTGTGGCGAAAGCATATATTAATGGCTTCTACGGCATCTTTTCCTTGCTTGTTGCTGTTGTGGCCATTTTGGGTGTATGCTGACATGTTGATCGCGCTTTTGAGTGGGAGCTGTCTCCTTGCTTGTGGCAATGTCTCAAAGCAGCTGGATCCTTGAACTGGTTGCCCAGGAACTTTGCCGCATGAGGCACTCAACAAGTGGTACTGCAGCTGCTAACAGCGCCGTGATCTGCTGCTAGGTCGGGTGCAAGAACGCTCGCAAAGCAGAGATTGTTGGGGCAGGCGTGCATCTTTGTGTTTGCAAGGCAGCATGTCCTGTCATGGGTAGGCATTTCTTGATGAGTTGCGAGTGGTAATGAGTGTGCAAATTATGGTGCTGATGTCTTTCACTGGTTGTTATCTGCCATGCCCTTCCTTTTTCTGGCCAGTGGTGCTGGATAAATGTACGCTCCAAAGTGCTTCCACTGGAGAGGAGAGTTTGCTTCTTTTAGTCCACTCTTTTTATGGCGCAGGTGCTTACTATAGTAATTCACTCATGAGTGCAGGAGCCCAATCCTACTCATACAAAAAGAAAATGTGTAGCATACGGGCTGACAGTCCTAGATGCTGTCTTTTGATGCCCTGGTTGGCTTGTGGGGGTAAGAGCAAGTTGGCTAGAAGCAATGTCTGTGATTCTGTCGGCAGGATGTGCTAATGGACTATGCATGTGTCCGCTTTTCACACATTGGTAGTGTGGGCTGCGCCTTTGTCCAGTGAAGTTGTATCAGGCTATGGAATGCACGTGTCTTTCTGTTGTGGTTTCTGTGACGGCATGCTGTACGTGGGTCCTTCATTAGCTATAGGACGTGGCAAGATGGTGATTGGGTCCTGCTCTTGTTGTTTGATTGTGCTTGGACGTGACGGGGTGGGACAAGAGGTCGTCAAACCCAACTCACCACCAAACTGTTCTTTTATGGTCCAGGATGTGTTGCCCTCGAGCTTTGTGGGCCTTGGCAGCACCTTCCGCATGGTACAGGTGCGCAGGAGCCTGCGCTTCTACAATCGTGTGTGTCATTGAGTGTTTTTGGGTTGAGAGGGCTGTGTGTGCGTGTGTACAAGGTTGCGAAAGGTCTAGTACTCTTTTAGTATTAATGTCAGTGCTTACAAGTAGAGCGCTGTGTGCACACGGGCTATCCTTGTTATGAGGAGGTGTTTGTAAGGGCCTTTTTGGTCTAGATTCCACGCAAGTGAAAGCACCATGGAAATCAGATTTGGAGCTACAGGGGAGGACTGTTGCTCTTAGTTGCTAGCTTTGTTGACATGCCAGTCAGGCAGTGTTTGCTGCTATGCATGTGTTACGCTGCCATGTTCCAGAGGTTTTGTTGTCAGATAATGGTACTGTGGTGCTCCATTCTAGCAATAGTGTTGTCCTGTATGAGTGTTTGACGAGTGTTTTTGCATGCATCAGGCTCCAAGTCCATGTCAATCTCCTTTTGGGGGTCTATCCACAAATCTTCATGCTTAGTGTTCGATGTCGATGTGTATGATCTCTATCTTAGCCCTTGTGTGTTTTGCGCCGTTGGCAGATGGTCAGGCTTTGTATCTGACGTGTTTGAGCTAATCTCAGCATTTGTGTGTTTTGCGCTCTTGGAGGGAAGGAGAGAACTGAAGTTGCCAGCATATACCATTGCCATTATCAAATGGCCCCCGTCAAAGCGGGGCGCGGGTGGGGGCAGCGCCACCCACAAGGAGCCAACTTAGGCTCCAACGGCATATTCAAGCTCAAACAAGGCTGCCACCAGCCCTAAATCCCTTGCTAGCCAATGTATGTCAGGCCAGCCCATTTCGTCTTGCCATGCGCTGACCAGTTGAACCAGTCAACAGCAAGGCAAGCAGTTTTATGCCTTGCTCAGGGTGCACATAGAGTGCATCAGTTGAAGGGCGTGTCCACCTGGCCTGCAGGCATGAAACTAGCTGCCATCTGTTCTCATATTGTGCAGGACCTTGGGTGGCTATGATGTCTTTAGCTGTGAGCAGGGCATGTTCCTTTGTATGTAGCTCACCTGGACATGTCTTTGGTGGTATGGAATCCTTTGTGTTTGGATCCATCCAATGGAGTGTTTGGTCGTTTCGACCTAGCAGCCCTTGTTCTTTGCTATGAAGCATGGCTGGGGTTGATTTTTGTTGAGTGAATAAGTCAGACTTTACTAACCTAGTACAATTGTCCTGTTCATACATGTGGATGAGGTGAAGTGTTTGGCCATCATCCTCCGTGCACCCTGATGGAATAGTAGTTCATCTGGTCGTTTATGCAGCCTTACATGGTGCGGGCACATGTTGCTGGCTGTGGGCACCCTGGGCACGGCTTCCGGCTGAGTTCTATGAGTGGACTGCTCTGCTGGAAAATACAAAAGTAGGCTGACATGCTTATGTATAGTGGGGCACATGGCCGTATAAGTTGTATGCTGTAACACAATGTAAGCAGGTGGAGCTTAGAAGCACTTGTTAGATGTGCATTGTGATCCACGCTGCCAGGACCAAATATTACGTAATACTGTGAACTGCTGGATTATGTTGGAGGAGATGTGTGTGTGGCGCATTAAGGGGTATTGGCGGGTTGCAAGTGATGAGCCAGGATGCCGTTGTCCTGCATTATTGCTCCTAGTGGTTCTGGGGTTTGAGGGTGGGGGTGGGTTGAGGGCAGCGGATGGGCAGATTGGAGAGGCAAGTCTGCGCTTTTTCGTGGCATGAGCCCTTGACATGGTTCAGACAAAGGAAAGGAGGGAGGGGTTTGGCATGCGGCGCCTCTCCACCATTCTGTCTTTGCAGTGGAAGCGCGATGCGAGAAAATTGAGACTGGGTACATCGACGACACAAATGAAATGTATTGCAGAAAGGGTGATTCTATGGCATTGTTCAGGGATTGTGTGCTTCTCTGGTCTGGTTCAGTGTCCTTGTCCTCCTTTGCCTGAGTATCTGTCTGCATTCGTTTGGTTGGTACATGCAGGTGGCAGGGAATCTGTGGTCACCAAGTTCACATGACTAGGAAGCTTGTTACCTGTAGTATCTCATGAGCATGTGCATGTTTAAATAGTTCGCTTGAGGGATCAAAGAGTTGGGAACGTGGCAGTGTGCCCCATGCTTCCCTCTCAACATCAGCAGTTTAGGGAGGAGGTCTTGTAGACTGTCTTACAGATTTACCTCCACCGGTTTGACCTAGCAGCCCTTTTGTGGTTGCCACATCTTAAATGTTTGTTGTTTGTTTGATGCTGGGATGCCCGCATGCTGCAGCTTCAACCTGCCAGTCATGGTAGGGCACTGCGAGGGAAATGGGAATGTGATATGGGATTGGTGAGTCATTTGAACTGCTAGCAGGCCCTGGTCTATGCAGTAGGTGATGGGTATCTGACGGGACCTGAACTGCTGCAAAGCTGCGTTGTGTTCTCACTGTATAGGATATTATGTGGGTCATGTCGTGGGGACTGTACGTGCACTGATTTGCTAGTCTCATGTGTCAATGCCGATGATGTCTGTTGAACTGCCTGAAGGGAGTCAAAGCACACAGGACAGGAAGGTGACGCAAATGATTTGGATTGATACTTTGCTGGATCAATCCAAACCATTTGCATTTCAAGCATGTGCCTGATTGTTCCTGCCTTGGTCTGACATAGGTTTACTTGAGGACCAGAGAAGCATGGGCGGCTGGGGGTTTAGTGGAGGGTCGGTGGGCTGGTTGAGCTCATTTGAGCCTTTGGAATGGCAGTAGTTCTTGTTTGATACATATGACATTGATGATATCTCATGTGTAATACGGATGGCTCAAATGGCGTTCTTGAGTATGTGTATGTGAATGGAGCCAAAGCGATTAAGCGCTCTGTGGGTGGCCGCTTTCACAGGGCCATTTAGTAATGGTATAAATGGTAGGTGCAGCTGCCCCCCGATGGCCCAGTTTGTGGAACCATACTGGTAGATATGTATGGTATAAAGATAGGGGCTACTGCTGTCCTCCATATGGCCAGCCAAATGAAGAGAGGTATATGGAACTGGTTGAAGTCTAGATGGATACATGCTTGGGTATTAGCCTTGGATGGTGCTCTGGACATTTTGGGTGGTACAAATGAGGTGGACTTACCGGACATCTTGCTTGGTTGGTGCTCTGGATTCTGTTTGCTTTGGAGTCATATCGATCCTCCTGGTGACGGATTTGTTTTATGCGCACTGTTTGCAGTCTCGGTAGTTGGATGTATGAAACAAACAAACAAAAATTTAAGGTGCGACAACCGCAAAGGGCTGCTAAGTCGAAACGACCAAACGCACCAGCGGATGGGTCCAAAAACAATGGAATCCATACCACCAAGCAAGAGGAATACCCAAGCAGACATCCAACTACGGACACGGCAAATAGTAGCACCAGCAAACAAAGCACCAGCAGGAGACTGATGGGTGTGTCCAAATCAAACACAATCCAGAGCACCAACCAAGCAGGAGGTCCAGTAAGTCCACCGCATATGTACCACCCAAGACGTCCAGCATACCAACCAAGGCTAATACCCAAACATGTAGCTATTTAGACTTCAACCAGTTCCTCATCAGACGAAGCACTAGGAACATCTGCTTGGGTATGCTTGGGTATTTCTCTTGATTGGTGGTGTGGAATCCATTGTTTTTGGACCCATCCGATGGTGTGTTTGGTCGTTTCGACCTAGCAGCCCTTTGCGGTTGCCGCACCTAAAAATTTTGTTTGTTTGTTTGTTATATCTAACATGAAGGTTAAATGAAGAGATGAGACTGGTTATGGTAATTTTCTGAAATCTTGCCCATTTGAGTTCTATATTGAAGACAGTAAGGGGCCTGAGGGCTGCAAAGCTGTATATACGTGCATCGGGACAGGAAACTGAGTATGCCGTTGGAGCCTAAGTTGGCTCCTTGTGGGTGGCGCAGCCCCTACCAGCGCCCCGCTTTGACGGGGCTATTTGGTAATCTGGTATAGATGTGCTTCTGTCATCAGGCGGGTCCGGCGAGGGCTGAAGATGGCCGTCCTGTTTGACCTCCACCTGTTACTTTACCAGAATATAAATTTCATGATATATTGAGCATGTTATGCCACAGTCACCTCCATGCCTTTCGTTCTACTCGGAGATTGAGATTGGGATTGGGATTCTACTCTCATCTCTTCATCCAATTTTCATTACCAATTACCAATTTATCTTCATTAAATCGACACACTAACAAACTGGATGGAGTTAGAGTTGAAGCTGTGCAGTGATCTATCTCATACATACATTACTTTATCAATATGAGATAGATTCACTTCTATATCAATGTATGTATGCACCCTGCTATTCTCGCCCTCATTCTCTGCTGCTTTGATTACCTGTCGGTACCAACCTCCAGACTTGTGTACCACGACACATTTATGCAGTGCGTATCCTGCCTGGTCTGCTAGCGGCCGCTGCGGACCATGCTGTGGACCCTTGCACGCATTGCCTGCCCAGGCATCTAGCTGGGCATGCACCTTATGTCTGCTTTCGATAGATGCTAAAGTTTGCAGTGTGACAGCGAGCAGTTGCATTGAAGCTCAACTTATGCAGGCGTTCTGCTATCCTCCATATGGCACAGCCAATGTAGTAGGCAGGCCAACTCCTAAATCCAAAGCCCCAATCGAAACACCAACCAATCATCTATAAATCAATACAGTTGGTCTCTCTGCCAGCATTGATAGAATTCACAGCTGTAAAAGAGAAGTCCTATTGAGGCCACGTGTCTAGAAGTCTACAGCCGTGACCATCATCTGAGGCCCCAGGATCCTGAATTCCTCTGCCCCTTTTGCTGCCAAATACAGCGGTTTCCGGCCCAGGGCCTAAGCTCCAACTGCAACCAGACATGCCTTGCTGAACTGCTGCAAGCAATCACCAAGGCAGAGGAGGGCTGGGCACAGTCTGTGCGATCAGGTGAGCGAGGTAACCACCTATCTATTCTCCAAGTGCATCATGCCAGCCTCAAGTGTCCATCTGCTGCTGCTGTCTGCTGGTCGTCTGCCTTGCGGTACAGGTAAATCTCCTGCTGCTTGAAGTACCTCCTGTCCTCCTCATCCACCAGCACCAGGTTCAGGAAGTAGCGCACACTGAACTTGTTGTGCACCTCTTTGTAAGTGGGCGTCAAGTCATATGGCGACAGGAACAGCCTGCACACAAGATGGCAGGCAGCAAAGAACAGCAGCTGCTGTCATTCTCAATGCATCTTGCTTCTAACCATAGGACCAGCCTCCAGTCACCCTAGCCGCCTTTGCTTTGCCTATCAGCCGCTATGCCCTTTAGTGGGGCAGTAATTAGTCTGCCTACAGCACCAGTATAAGATGAGCAAAGCGCCTGCCTAATCAATTCATTGCGCGCACCTCCATAATCTGCCGTAGTGCGATGGGCCAAGTACGTAAAGCTCTTAGTAGAACAGGCAGTTTAAGTTTCCTGTCTTTCAGGCCTCTTCCTTTCTTTCAGGCTTCTTTCCAAGAATCCGACTCATATTCACACTCATTGCTCTCAAATGCATGTGTCACAATGGCCGCACGTCTCACCTGATTGGGATGTTCTCCCCTCTGACTGGCGCCCCGTCCATGATTTCATACTTAGCAATGGTCTCGCTCTCATTGTGAGCGCTGCTGCCTATGCCTGCAGCACCAGCAGCACAGGATCAAGGCAACCCCCACATCAGAAGCCTTGACACAGCGCCTCTATTCAGCAAGGGTGGGGGAACATTCACTTGCATTGCAACGTAGATGACGAGCACCAGTCCAAGGCTGTGGTGGTCATGCAACTAATATGCAAAGCTGTCTTGAAGTAGCAGCTAGAGAGATGTAGCAAGAGCCCATACATCTTTCCACAGCGACTTCTTACATGCACAACAAAGCTGTGCCAGCAATGGGATTCTGGCTGTAATATGGCGAGGAGGTTGGTTCACCAGCGCCTGATGAGACTCTTACAAATCAAAGCGTAAAAGCTTAGTACAAATCTACCCTCCCTGGCCTCGTGTCGACAGTGCACTACTTGTGAGCACAGGAGGAGCTTTAGAGCTTATTAGTCAACCACCAGAGCAAATGTCTGTTTATATCACTGCAGAGCTGCATGCCAGAACTGAGATCCTCCCGGTAACACAGCTGCTTGCTTTTGCCACCATATGGAAAGAAGCTGTGAGCTGCTGGGCTAGGCAATGAGTGTGATCTGCTGAGATGCGCCTGTCCCAGGTGTACCCCAATCTCCAGGCGCTGCATATCAACACAATATGATTGCAGCAAACATGGTTTTGACAACATACATGCATAGATTAGATTAGCTGGAGACCATGCAGTTCTCCTCATCTCAGTACAACCAGATGGTTGAATCTGCCAACCAGATTGAGTCAGGGTCAAACTGAGGGACCAGCCATTACTGAGGGAGCGCCATAAACAGAAATGGGCACAACACCTCACGGCCAGGCTCGCATTCCAGCACAGCCAGATATTAGCCAATTATCCTTTTTGAAACAGCCTTGTTGCTGTATCAAGCTCACCTGCAAACCTTACCGATTCCTTAACCCTGCTAGGGACCCAATGTGGCCTCTGGGACCAGCTTCCAGCTACTGCTGAAGAGTGTAAGGACCTGAACGGCAGCTGCCTCTGCTAACTAAGAAACCCATATAAGCTCTCTGCTGCTGGCATTCCACGCGTACAGCACGCTACAGCCCTTATCCTTTGTGCCCTTGCCTCCTGCTATAGCCAGTCCCACTGGCCTGTCCCACTCCTGTCCCTACCCACCTGTTGTTTCTCTGCGTCGTATTTCCACCTCCATGTGCTTCAATTTGATCCGCACCAGCAGGAAGTAGATCTTCCCCACCACAACATCCTGACATACAGCATCACAGGACGCAGCTCAGCAAGGGACCAAATGAGGAGCAGGACAAGTGTAACCTTGTTCCACATCGCTATCCATGGGAATTTGAGGGGCGTGGCCTATGCTTATGACACATTTGCCAGAGTAATGCCACAGACAGTGACTCCGGAAGCCACATGGTCTCTTCTCCCCTCCAATGCCTCACACAACAATGTTCCAGCTCCAGATGAAGCACACTGGGTATGCATTTCGACAATGCGACATGCATGCGGGCGCTTTATAAAATTGTGTTTTGACAAGTCTGCAGCCAAATGATCTGTGTAGATAGTTGTCAAGAAGAGCATCTCTAGTTTTGATAAGTTTAGCAAGGACTGCAGTGCCATAGCTGCAGCATGCATGTTCCTACATACACTGCCTGCGGGTGGACAGGCTCTCCCTCTCTCTGTATACATACCAGCACCGCAGCTGACAGTGACCAGATAAAGCTTACCGCAAAAAAACAGTAAAATCCATCAACTTCTGCAGTGCTTGGTCTAATGTTTGAATGCTCCACCCTGCTTAGACAGCCATGTGCAACAGACCAAGGCCATGTGCCATGGCGTAACCATGAACTCTCCACTCTTAACCCCAGGGCTTGGCAACGACATAGCTCAGAAATATGCAGACGCAGAAGCTCGTAAACCCCAGCCAGCTATGGGGAGCTACAGGGCTTAACATGCCCAATGCCAGTCTTAACCTTCCAGTTTCCCAGTCCGTCCTCCTGTATAGGCAAATCGACCACGCCCAACCCTAAAACGCCATTACAGATTGTCAGGATCTGGTAGAACAACCCTCACATGCCCAGGTGCCAACACCCTCTTTTTGCTGTGCTCTGGCAGATCTGGGAGCCTTATAGTAGCAGTTTCACCCGTGGACATGACCAGTGTCACATGCACCCAGTCCCGCCCACCCTGCCCACCCTCCTGGGCCTGGCCCTCTGCCCTCCTCCCCCTCACCTTCAAATGGTACTTTGCCTTGTCGTACTCAAACTCGATGTGCAAGCAGTCCTCAATGCCGACCTCCATCTTTATTGGTGGGGCCTCATCTGGAGGGGACTCAAAGTTTCTGACCCAGAAGGATACGTCACGCTTGGTGTCTGGGAACATGCCCTTGCCACTCACAGTCACACGGAGGAGGTACCTGGCAGGAACAAGGGATGGAGCCAAGCGCGCAGGGGGTGGGGGGTAAGGCAAAGCACTGACAATTTACTGTGGAGCTGGAACGAGCAATTGAGGGTGTCACAGAAAGACAGGCTTCTGGCAGCAGGTGGAAACAAAAGTATCACAGGTAGAGCAGCTGAAGGAAGTGATTGCCATCATGCCATACCAGCTGTTAAAGGTACAACGGCTGATAACAGGTAACATATGCCACACCAGCTTTCAAAGAGATTTTGGCTTCAATGACTAGGCAGCTGCATGGCTTGCCAACCCCATCATGCCTCCAAAGCTGGCTATGACATGAACATCCCCAGGTAAGCTGCACTGCTCCACTTTGCCTTCCCTTTTACCTATTCGCAGCTGCCAACAGGTCCCCAGCCATTATGTTGTGAATCCAATACTAGACAAGAGTCAAAAGCAAACTTGGCCAGGGTCAAGGGTATGGCACACAGCAACAACACATCAGCCGGATGTATAGAGCAGGCGTAACAGGAAAAAATCCCTCCCACAAGTCGCCTCCCACCCTGTCTGACCCCCCTCCCCTCAATATTTCCGACCTGTCTCCCTCCTCATCAGTCCCTGTCCCCGTACACGCTCCCCTGCTTGCCCGACCTTCAACAGCAATGGTTGCTGGCTCCTCACCTGCATCGTACTTGTAGCCCCCTGTAGCTGTCATATTGCATCTCCACCTTCCGGAACTCAAATGGCATGGGCTTGGCGGCGGCGGAGGTGAGGTCCCCAGGGGGGGCAAGCTCTCGTACTGCAAGGTGTGGAAAGGGTAACAGGGTAAGATGCTGGGGAGGAGGTTGCTCAGGAGGGCTTGGTTAGTGGTGCATTTGGGTGTGTCTAATGGAGAGTTACAAGATAAGAATGAACATGCGCTCAGCAAGCTAAGTAGGTCGTGTGGGTCCTCTATTTGCAAATAGAACGGCTATGGTCTAATTGCATGTGCCAATGTTCCATGTCTGAAAGAGCTGCAACAGGGTTAGACCTTTGCAAGATCACGAAGTCCTTCATGGAGATGAAGAGGAGAACTGAAACGCGAATGCCTGAAAATGTCCATTTTTCCTTTAGAGGAGTCCATATCTATGGAGTAGGTGCACTGGGTGCCTCACTTGTGCTGCTTCCATCTCCTGCGTGGCTGACTCCTCTTCTCGGGACCCTTATTAGCAGCCATGCACTACATGAGATAGATCATTGCGCAGCTCTTGAGCCGCGCATTGCCCCCAGCATCACTCTACCGTAACCAGTTTGCTAGTATGTGGAAAGCAGACACCGAGACAGACAGAGGCGAGACCTCTAGGAGCCAAGGCTGTCAGATCATTCAAGAGACCGAGGCAATGACATGCTAACCCCTGCAAGCGCTCTTCGATACAACATGCTTTGCGAGTAGCCCAAACCACATGCCCCCCCCCCCCCCGTCCAAATGCAAGCTGCGCCATGGCTACCAGACATGCATTTTGGGTAAGACTTCCTACTACTTCCACTGAAGCAATGAGTGCATTGAACCCTAGCTGGGACGTCCAGAAACCAGAAACAGTAGGTGCTGCTGTATACATGTCTCGCATGACACATGAGCCCAAAGCTCGTGTACGCTACTCCAAATGTCCTGATATCTAAGTATGTCTGATATTTAAATATGGCTATAATCACTCATATCTCTTTTACCAGGTCAACTGGTGCTGCTGCTGCTTTGTGGTAGGTATACTTTGTAAGAATGCTGCTGCTATCACCGCTGCTCTTGGTGGTGTTCAGAGATCTGCATTGGCTCTCACCTAAGGTAACAAAGTCATGGTATTGACCCCGTTCTGATGCCAGCTCTATCTGGCCCAGTAGCTGCACTTTGATCCCGTTGTGTTCCACCCGCTTGGTGGTCAGGGGAGTGATCCGAACCTGCAACCACAGCCACATTCTGAGGTCCATCCCTTGCATGGACATGGAACCCTGACAGATGTAGCTGAAGCAAGCATACCTCCCCGAAGATCGAGTCATTCGATGTGTATAGTGGCAGCTCCTCTGTCTCATTGTTCTTGCCCTTCACTACTGCAGTCTTCTTGTACCTGTGGCCTTTCTCGTCCTTGAAGTCTATGTCTGCTCGGCAGGTTGCTCCCTGCACTAAGCCTATGATGTTCTTCTGCAAAATCAGCAAGCTGTTTAGCCTTCCGGCCAGACAACGACGAGACTTGCAGCAGCAGTTCAGTAGAAGCTTGCCATGCTATAACCGGCGAGACTGGGCCTTCCAGCGAAGGCAGAAGCAGGTACGTTCTAATGTAGCATCTTATTTTTCCAGCTTAAGCATGACGTCGTAGGTCGCACGAGCACAGCAAACGAAAGATTGTTGCGCTAAACGCAAAAGATCAACCGGATCTTCCAACCAGCCTGTTGCGCATTAATTATGTATTGTTAGTACAGGGTTCAAAACAGCCGCGGAATGGTAACAGATGCGCTACGTGGTCGGCCTAGGGGCAGTTAGGCCTGCTTCCCCAGTTGGTCACCAGGACTAACCAGTGCCGAACTAAACGTGTAAGAGTGACAGCTCAACCAACCTCGCAACCTCGGCGCCTGGCTCAATCATGTACTCCTTATCCATATCCTAGCGCATATGCCCAGCCTGTTTAACTGCGGTATAGAAGCGGCCGCTGCTACTATGGCATGCTTGGCTACGCGAACCCGGAGCAACTCCCTGCTGCAGGGAAAAACTTGGTGACCTAGAAGGCTAGAGATTAAGCCTCTTCAAGCACACTTGTCATGAACAAGGCTGAACTGGCTCTTCGTAGAACAGCATGCAACAATAGACAGGCATCCTAGTACCAAGTCCTCCTCATCAACCAGTTTCTGAAAACAGCATCAATTCCAAGGAACGCTTGCCTTAGCAGCTACAGAGGAGCTGCTCATCATACAATGTGGGGGATAAGACTGCCATGCTCTCGATAGGGCTCCAGACTGCTAAGCCAGCATGGGGTAGTTAAGCACTCAGATCAACTGGATGACAAGCCGCAGCAGCAGCAGCAGCAGGGGTGGTTCCAGGTTTCCGAGCAACCATCAGCACTCTCCTGCCTCTGCTCTCATCGCAATAGTTGACCCCATCCACCAGGCCAGCCACCATCTTGACCTCGCCCAGAATGAACTTGGCCATGTCCCTCATCTCCTTCATCACACAGGGACGCCAAGAGAAGTTTGCAGACCTCAGCCGCTTAGCAGGACTTGCTTGCAAGAAGGTTGCAAGGATTTAAGTCCGCCATGTATTGTCATTTTATGCAATCAAGCAATTAAGTGTCGAGCAGGCCCATTGTGTGGCAGCTCCTGCTGACAACTACATTGGCAAGGCAATGCCCTGAGGTGTGCAGCACAATCAGGCAAATGCGTAGGCCTGAATTGCAGGGGTGGGGACAGAACAGAGCCACTGCGATGGAGTGACGTGCACTGTGTACATGTTCTGCTCTTGTTGAACCAGTCATTAGCAGAGCTTAATTCTCAGTTCTCTAATGGCCTACATCCAGTGTGGAGTGTGTAACCCAAAAATCAGTTCCCAATGAATTCCATGGAACTCTTGCCTCAAGCATTCCTGGCGTTCTTTTGCACTATTCATCCTTACCCGCTTCCATCAACCCCTCTTCATAGAGCTACTGTCTCTGCCCCCTGCCTCACCCTCAAGTGAAGTATACTTACAGGAAAGGAGGGCCTTGGCCGATACTGACCACCATGCAACCCGTATGTCCAAGCCATAGCAAAATTCATGCCAGAGCCCAGGCAAGTTCCCATCAAGCCTTGTAGCCTTGCTGACACTTCCAACAACAAAACCAAAAGCATTGAAACAAGGACACTACGAGAAAAGTGAGAAAAAGGAAAAAGGACACTGACGCACAGCAGGAGCCATCATAAACAATCTCCCTCCTCAAGTAGCTCGCCCCCTCCCCTCCCCCTGGCCCCTTTCTGCAGCAACATACCTTCTGGATCTGCTCCTGCTGCTCTATTACCTTCTTCCCCACTGCCTCCCTCATTGTATGTGGTTGCCTGTCATACATCAGCACCTCCCCCAGTCCTGACTGCTGCATCAGGTGCTGGTAGTCTGACACGGGGTCCTTCACAAACACTGCAGCCTGAAAGTGCTCCCAGCTGGTCAAGGCCACCAGACCTCCAGGCTTCAGCAGACGACACATCTCCTAGGCACCATTGAGGCGCAGAACACATTTAGCCACCCCCAGCCATGTGCACCACATTAGGACGTCGTTGTCAAGAAATGGGAGGCAGAGGCCTGCCAAGCACCATTAGCACAGTCTACTATATGAGATAGATCACTGCACAGCCCTTGGACCCTGCAGCACCTGCCACAGGACCTTAACCAGTTAGTGTGTGTTGAGAGAGAGACCCATACTTTGGGCTTAGATGACATGAGCCGGTGACAATCAGACATCAAAGCATCTAGAGAAGTTACAGAGCCAAGAGTTGTTCAGACCGCATGCTTTGTGACTGGATATCAAGTGATCTAGCTTAAGTGCCTGTCACACTGCGTATCCTGAATGGAAATCTCAAAGCAATTGGGATACTTCTGTATATTGTGGCTCCTGCCCCTTACACAACTACTTCGCAGAATGCTTCACCACAATGACAGCCGCAAGCACCCACAGTTCTTTGGGACGGATTTGCCACACCCTGCTGTTTTCATCATTACATCCAGCGCTTCCCCTCCCTCTCCACAGCTCCTCTGTTAATTCTACTCAGAAATCAACTTCAATCCCCACCCTACTGCTAAGCAGGCCCTCCCTTCTCCCAGCACTATATCCTGTCCCCAAGCCTTCACCTAGCGCCCCCCCCCCCCCCCTGCCCCCCTTTATTCTGATTCCCCCAAGAAAATTGTTCAGACCTACCTTGAGCACTGCTCCCTGGTCAGCTGCCAGCCACAGCTCATCACACGACAGCACAGCATCAGCAGTAGCAGATGGTAACCCGGTGTCACTCAAGTTACTCACGACCTGGTGACGTGCAGTATCTGCCAGACCCAGGTTCTTAGCCCGTGATGTGGCAATGTCAATGGCTGCAGGTGATGTGTCCACACCCAGCAGGTGACACTTGGTGCTGGAGGTGAGGTACAAGCCAGCACTACCATCCTTACAAGGAAGCTCTATCAGCAGCTTGGAACTGCACATAAGGAAAAGGGGCATCAGGGCAGTTCATTAATATGCCATAGCAACAGTGCCATAGGCCCCCTACTGCAAGCTGTCTTGAAACAGTGGGGTGGAAAAAAGGGGACGGGATATGGGGTAGATGGAGCCTGTGAGGAACAGGAGTAAAGTGGAACAGATTGAAACAGAGTGAAACAGAGCGACCCAGGATCCTGACGAAAGCAGGGATCTGAAGCAATGTAGCGTTCTGGGCAATCAGACACGAAGGCTGGACATGCTTAGCCCCTGACTGTTGTGACAAGCCACAGAACTGGTGATGCTGCTGCTGGGCAGCAGCTAAACCTGAGCCCACCTGTCCAACTGAAGGAGGGAAGCAATCCTGTCCAATTCAGAGCGAGTGGAGAAGTTGAACAGGGGGAACTCTTGTGGTAAAGCGTCTGCGCCGGCTGCCTCATGGAACAGCTTCTTGAGCGTGGGGCTTGCTTCCCGGGCTCTGTAGAAAGCGTCAACGATGGACCTGGCGGGATCGGTGCTGACTGCTGGGGTTTGCGCTTCAGTGGCAGTCATATAGCGATATTGCTATCGTTCCCGCTATGACTGATTGCAATGAGCGGGAGTTATAGGTGACTTCCTGGGCTTCCGAGACTGTTTCGATGTGAACTCCGAGATGCTACCGGGTTATTGCTGTACGATTCTTGTACGTGAAAGCTGTCTTATAGAGCATTGGGCATGTTCAAAGCTCGAACGTGGCCCCACGACCTGGCCTACAGCATTCCAGACCTCCTCGGATTCAAAGGGATAGTGTTACCTCATGATGACGCGGTCCAGTCAGTAGGGGTCGTACATGTTGACTGCATACATTTAATGTTTTTGTGTAGATGTAGCTCCTCTAGAAAGGTGATGACCGAGGATTTGCTTGGCAGTCACTTGGTGCGCCCACCAGTGCGTCTAGTGACTAGCGTACAAGCAGTCAACAGCGTGCAGCAGAAAGCTGAAACTTACCTCTGACAATTGATTCTGTACTCTACGTGCCCATAAGGAAGCCCCAGTGATCTAACCAGAGGTCCAAAGCAATCCGCAATCCGCATTTGTCCGGGGCCATTGTCTTAGCTTCTCGTCTAGACGAATATATCCAAGCCTTCAGCATGCGCATATAGCAATATGTAGCCAATACAAAAGCGCACATATTATAGTCTCGTACGGCATGGAGGCCAGGATCATAAGAGGTCGATGTGCCCATGGGTCCAACCCGTTCACAGCCGTCAGCTGCAGAGCAGGGCCTGTTCGCAGACTGCATGCACGAGTGGAGCCCTCTTATATCATAGCTATTGCATCAAGCACTCTTAGAGCTGCAGCAGACTCTCAGGAGGCATCGCTAGCGGTACAGCAGGTACAACTCTCAGCTTGAGCAGCCACGGGTGTGAGATGCCAGATTCAGATGTGAAATGGGGCATCTGGTCCCGCAGGAGAGTCCAAGGTTTAAGCTTAGCAAGAGGAGGCATCGTATCAGTTGGTTCAAATGGGAGCGCAAGATCTACTACCGATTGCTTGAGCAAGAGCGGGAGCAGGTACGTTGTGGATGTGTGTGTCATGTGCGGTGTCTATTCTTCCTTTTTTGGAAGGCAGAGTCTGCCTTGTGACATCACTCACATCTGAATGTATTGTTTAGCAGCACCTCAACACCAGCTGCAGCATGCAGTAACAGTACTGCTTGCACGACAGCTCAAGAACCGCTCATGCAGCTGGCTGCCAGATAAAACTATTGTCATGATGCCAGGGGATCAGGTCCAGAAGGCAGGTTGTTATCTGCAAAGAAAACATTGATAATGCAAATACGTTGTCTCCCAAACAGCTAGGTTGCATGGGCTTATACTTCCAGAGAGGACCTCCCACACATGATCAGCACTTGATGACCCGATCAATTACTATTACATGCAGCACTACTATCACATGCAGCTTAGCAATAGAAACACAAAATCTGCTATGAGGCCAGCTCACCAACCCCATGCAGCACATGGTTCTAGGGGGCAGACGTGCAGCTGGGCTCCTTAGTCTCCACTGGAGCTGGAGTGGAGCTGCTATCACAAGTCCATCGTCCTTTGTTGCTCTGCCTTGTGTCCTTTGCAGGCCCTGTTAGGAGGCGGCAGTACAGATGCATGGTACTACTCCTACTGGGACAACCCTGCCTCTCACCAGAGGTGGCTGGAGGACCAGGTCAGGCAGAGGGGGACCAAAAGGCATTTCATATATTATATCAATTGACTCATGTGTAATGTTTTGTTTGATCTGCGCCACCTCGCTGTCTATTATGACAGCTTGGGGTGCGGAGGTCTACGACACTCTTACTATGGGATTGCTTGGAATGTATTGATACGTGGCATTTACTTTGATGCTGGCAATATAGGGTTCTGCTTTGGGGTGTGGCATGGCTGTGCTGGTTGGTCTGGGTTCTCTGGTGCTGCAGCCAATATTTTTTTGTTTCTTTTTGCTGCCTGCAGCAGGTTTTGCTGTTTCCCTGGCCTGATAGACTTCCCCCTTGTTGTGCCTTGCTTGTTCTCTAGGTGCGTCTGTCTGCCTGGTATGAGGCGCTGTCATCTGCTGCTCCTCTGCTGGCAGGTAAGAGGGTGATGGACCTGGGAGCTGGGGCGGCTACACTGAGCCTCATGGCAGCACAGGTGAGAGGGAGAGGCAGGGAGGGGGGAACGGGGGGAGGGGGGAACAGGGGGAGGGGGGAGGGGATGAAGGGAGGGGGGGAGGGGGGAGGGGGGAGGGGGGAGAGGGGAGAGGGGAGAGGGGGG